>CANUEZ040000202.1:1127500-1355000 GCA_948099385.1 Fasciola hepatica
CGACGATGATGATGAAAATGATGATGATGATGATGATAATTATGATTATGACGTTGATGAAGGTGATGATGATGATGATGATGATGATGATGATGATGATGAAGTTGTTGATGATTAGGATTATAATGATGGTTATTATGATGATGATGTTGTTGATGGCGTTGATGATGACAATGAAGATGATAATGATGTTGATGATGATGACAATGATGATGTCGTTATACATGATGTACGTGATGAATGATGATGATGATGACAATGATGATGATGATCGTGTTGATGATGATGTTAACGGTAGATTAGCTGATGGTGATGGTAATGATATTCGTATTGAAAATAATGGTAATGTTTATGATAATGCATCATGATTATGATGATCAGGTTGATGATGAAAATGTATACGATGATGTAAATTGTGATACTGATGATGATGATTATGACGATGATGATCGTGATGATGATGATGAATAAGTTGATGATGATGCTGATGATCATTATGCTGACGTTAATGATAATGATGATTTTTATGATGATGATGATGATGATAATGATGATGATGATGATGATTTTATTGAAGATGATGTCAATGATGAAAATAATGATGACGTTGACTATATAATTTTCGATGATGATCATGATCATGATGGTGATGAAGATGATGATGATGATAATGTTGTACGTGTTGCTGGTCATAATGATTACGTTGATGAGCATGGTGATGATAAAAAAGATGAACATAATACTCATGATGAAGATGGGGATGATGATGATAATAAAGATGCTGATGATGTTTATCATGATTTTGATGATGATGTTGATGAAGATGAGGCTGGTGATGATGAAGATGACGATGAATATTACGAGGATGATGATGATGATGATGAATATTACGAGGATGATGATGATGATGATGATGATGATGATGATGATGATGATGATGATGATGGCGATGATGACGATGATGGATATGATGACGCCGATGATGATGAAGATGATGATGATGATGAGGCTGATGATGATGATGACGATGATGATGATGATGATGGTGATGATGATGATGATGATGGATATGATGACGACGATGATGATGATGATGGTGATGAGGCTGATGATGATGATGATAATGGTTATGATGATGATGATGTTCACGATGGTTTTCATGATCATGATTCTGATGATGATGATGATGATGGAGACGATGTTAAGGTTGAGTATGATGATGATGATGGATATGATGATGATGATGATGATGATGATGATGACGATGATGTTGAAGTTTCTAATGATCATGTTGATGATGTTGATGATGATGATGATGATTATGATGATGATGTTTAGGAAGTTGATGCCGGTTGTGATGAAGATGATGCTGAAAATGACGACAATGATGATGATGTCAATGATGATCCTGATGATGATGATGATGATAATGATTTTTTTGAAAACGATGATGATGTCGCTGTTGATGTTGATGGTGATTACAACGATGACGATGATATTGATGAGGTTCATGAAGGTGATGTTCACGATGTTGATGATTATGATGAATATGATGAATATGATGATAATGATGATGTTCATGATGATGTTGATCTTGATGATGAATATGTCGATAATGATGATGATGTCGATGATGATGATAATGATGATGTTGTTGTTCATGATGTACGCGATGAACCATGATGATGATGATGAAGATATTGATGATGACGATGATGATGATGATGATGTCGATGATGATGATGATGATTATGATAATAGTTAGGATGACGATGATAATGGCGATGTTATTGATGATATTTCAGTTGATGAAATTGATGATGATTATGATCATTATGATGGTGATGATGATGATGATGATGACGATGATGATGATGATGTTGAAGGTTCTTCTGATCATGTTGATGATGTTGATGATGATGTTGTTGATGATGATGATGATGATGATGTTTAAGAAGTTGATGCTGGTTGTGATGAAGATGATGCTGAAAATGACGACAATGATGATGATGTCAATGATGATCCTGATGATGATGATGATGATGATGATAATGATTTTTTTGAAAATGATGATGATGTAGATGTTGATGATGATGGTGATTACAACGATGACGATGATATTGATGAGGTTCATGCAGATGATGTTCACGATGTTGATGATTATGATGAATATGATGATTATGATGATAATGATGATGTTCATGATGATGTTGATCTTGATGATGATTATGTCGATAATGATGATGATGTCGATGATAATGATAAGGATGTTGTTGTCGTTCATGATGTACGCGATGAACCATGATGATGATGATGATGATGAATATATTGATGATGACGATGATGATGATGATGATGTCGATGATGATGATGATGATGATTATGATAATAGTTAGGATGACGATGATAATGGCGATGTTATTGATGATATTTCGGTTGATGAAATTGATGAGGATTGTGTTGATTATGATGGTGATGATGATGATGATGATGATGATGATGATGATGATGATGATGATGATGATGATGATGATGTTGATATTGTGATGATGTTGATGTTGCTGATGGTGATGATGATGGTTTTGATGCAGATGATGATGATGTTGATGACTATGATGATGATGTTGTTGATGATGATGATGAAGATGATGTTGATGGTGCTGAAATTTTGATGTTAATGATAGTTATTTTGACGGTGATGAAATCCTGGTTAATGTTACTAATGATGATGTTGATGATGCTGATGTTCTTTTTGACGCTGAGGTTTAGAATGATGATTTCGATTATGTGGGTGATATGCACGCTGATGAATTCGGTTGTGATATTTTCGATATATATACTGAACGGCCCATTCAAGTTATTTATAAAGCGTCTAAGTTTCAAAATGTGCCAAAACGGTTCATTCATCAGTAGATAGCGCCAAATCTTCTGTATTGTCCTGCCAGAACTTAGGATAATAAAATGAAAACTGTTATTTCAACTATATGCAATATATTGAAACTACTCATAATAGATTGTTACGATATCAGTATTGCTTGGGTATGCGAGCATGGGAACTTTGAAGAACGTTTCCTTGGATACCTGTAATGCTGAGTTTGCTTCTTACGAGCACTGCCTTTTCTTAAAGGTTTTGATAAGTGATCGCAAGATACCCGAACATCCTGGTGAATCTTCACATTTGTGGTAGTCAAGAACTCCAAAACGGCGAAGACTCCTGAACGGACGTGGTAATAGATAGACAACAATGATAAATTTAGAGCCGTCGACAGTGATGCCGATATATTGGAAGCGTCCTATAGTAGGCCACGTTCCTGGCCAGCAGCAAAGTATATAGAGAGAGGCGCTCCTAACTAATTGTACTTTGAGAAAATGCACTTGCCACACTAATTTCAGGATAAGGCTTTTGTGTGGAACTGGGTAATGTTTTGTTATATCGCCATTCAGAAAACCGTTGCCGTGTTGTAACCCAAAAGTTGTGCCTAGTAAACGTATTCAGTAAGTAGTATGCATAATCCACCACCACCTTTGTATTTCATACCATATGGAATGGAGAGGCATAATGACATCTCCACAGGAAATTTTCGCTTAGTCAAGCATACGTTCTCGCACTACTTTGGCGACAGATAGTCGTTTCGATAATATCCAGCGAGAACTAGCTGATGTTGGAGGACCTTTGGTGACAATGCGCTTTTGGACGCTATGCAGTGTTCATGATGGGAATGTATGTGGTTGGGTAACTGCCAGTGGGTTATCTACTATAACTGGGGACGAATCGATCAAGTAAATGATAGCATACCTCCAAATATGGGAAATCCCGCTATAGAATGCACACGCCGATGTTCGTCTAAGGCATGTAGAAAATCCCATGCATGTTGAAAAACGGCAAAGACCCGGGTTTACAGTAGAGATCAAAATTTATTTCGAGTGGGGGGCCAATCAGCAACTAGAATAGAGATACAGAGACAGAAGCATGGAGACACAGTCAAGGTAGAATGACGAAGGATGGTTTGAGGGACCAAGTTCAGGTACAAGCGCTTAGACAAATACAGCAAGCAGAAAACGAAAGGTAGATTGTTGCAAACAGTCACAGTGTATTATGGAAGAGTTAGAGCTACAATATTATATAGATTACGTGAACAAGGTTTGTGGTTATACAAGAGACAGTGAGAGCAAAGGTGGCCGACGGATTGAAAAGAGAATGTCATGAAGATATGGGAACTAATTGGTTTATAACCGAAAACGTGCAAGAACAGTGACATCTTAAAGAGGATCCTAATGAGAAGAAGCCGAATATCAGATTTATAGTGAACATTTGATAACTCAAATCATAGAACTTTTACACCGGCCCTCAAATTCTCACTCAAGCTTGTTCTTGAAGATATTGATAATCCGCCGTTTCACTACTTAGTCCCTTTCTTCCATATGGAACAGATAAGGAAAACGTAAAGGGAACACGGGTCGTTCTCCTCCACATACATTCCGCGGTCTCACTTCTTCTCTGCTTTCGGTACCACCAGTTCATGTGAAACCCAGTACCCAGGGATACATGATTGTTTACGCAAGTGTTGTTCCCTTTAAAACTTAAAGAATTAACGGTTCTATACCGCTTCGTTCATGTGCATCCGTGAAATGATTTCAAATGCATGTCCAAATGTCTTGTCTGTCATGGAACAGACTCATACCACTGACACGTTTTCTCTTTTACATCGAACTTTGTAGCTTCGGCGTAGTCGGCGCTGCTATGTTATACGGATTCCCGATGAAGGAATCGGAGAGCAATATCATGATGCCAATGAATGCTTTATGTCTTCCACAACATGAGATGGCATATAATCTCCGAGTTGAACATTAGTGAACAAATTTGAGTTTTTGTCCAATAAAAAATCCTATGCAGTGAACAAAGGACCTCTTAGTTGCATCGAAGGGTCATTTGGTGGCGAGTGATAAACTAGGTCATACAATCCCTTCAGGATCTCGACAGAAATGATTTGCCAAAGCATGGATGTATAAAATATTGGGAAAATACACGATCGGTTTCGAGTTGAAAAGCAAATGCGAAGAATTTCACATTGACGAGAGCTTCGAGGGCATTGTATTTGGTTGTTGATAAGATGTGACTGTAGAATAAAATAACATTTCACAGCTCCATATACTTCTCTCCATTTCCAGAATGTTGGTGCACTGCTTTGAACATAAAACTTACCTTGATGTTTTCATACGAGATATGCATACGTTTTTGAGATCTTGTTGCTTACAGACATGATAAATTGCTTATGGGAAAAAGGAATGGCTGTCCCATTTGTCGTGCGAAAATCTGACTTATTCATCCAAATCTGTCTGAGACAATCATGAGGAAAACAAATGTGGCCTATGGTTTTGAATGTTTTGAACACATGTAATTGTATGGTAGCATTTGCTAGAAAACTAGCCTTGTATGGAAGTTTTGTCTTTTCTACAAACGACTGGTAGCTATACTGTCTTTGAGCATCACTGTGACAACGGGGAATATCACGTATTGCTTTGGTCAGAAACCGACATGTTGATATTTCACGATAAAACAAATGATCCGCCTGTTCCTGATCACTGGTGCGCAATGCATCTGGTCTTGATGACCAAGTTCGTCACCATTTTTCACTACGTCAAACGGGTAGGTGAAACAATGAACGGAAAAATGTTTTCATATTACACAAATGGCAAACCACGTGCACTTTCGAGATCCAGGCATTTGTTCACATAAATCTCTAGGAATGGCTGCAGTACATTATATTTTTCAAACCAAATACTAGCCATTTGAAATGGATATATTATGGGGCACACGTTTCTCAGTGCTCAGTTTTCTCCAAGTGTTTAGGCCTACAGAGTTATTGTTCAAACCACAAAATTGCAATGGCTCATTTATTGAATCTGTTCGAAGACATATTTCAGTCGACGACTTTCTCATTCCTTGCTGCAGATTCCAACTGCTCCATTATTTCTATACCAGTATAAACGAGCAATTACAACCGCCAGCATAAAGCCCATGGTGATTCAATAGTTTGTGTTAAAAAAGAGAAATTCAGGGTCAACCATCTGGAGTTTCCGGACTCAGCCATATGAGTGATAAACCACAATAAATTAGACTCCCACGGTTTAACTCACTGTCGCGGACGGTTATCCAAATCGGCCTGACTCGTCAACAGTCAGTTTTTTCACCAAAGTAATAGAATACGAATAGAGACAATCTTCGATAAAATAACTCTGGTACTCTATCGGATTTTGCTGTGCACAATAATTACCGACGTACACCTGACTGGAACTAAATCTCATCGGGATACAAGCCATCCCCGTCATCAATAACAATGTAATCCGAACGAGACCACAAGGAGACGCAATTTTTTCGTTTGTGGGCGCCTGCTCTTAGTTGGTTATGATTGCTTGTTGAACACCTGCTTTAAATTTAGCACGGTGACAACATAACCATAGAACTACGGAAATGAGAGGAAAATACAATAGAACTTAAGAAACAGTGAGTAAGTAGATCTATGATCAGTCATGAAATGTTTGCATTTTCGTCGTACAAGTTTTGATGTTTTGTCAGTTGATTCGTCTGAACGGCATTTCAGTATTTATGGAATATGACAGTTCAACAGACAGCATTCTTGCCAATTAAGTATATTCTAAGTTATATCCCGCATTATCTCCCACAAATGACAGCCCTTATCTTATGGGTTCCGACTAAGAAGGTGGGAAGCGCCAGCAGAAGTTATTGTCATTTCCAAAACGTGCGGATAGACGATGGAACTGGAGACGATGGACAGGCATTCGCAAAACATGAACGAGCCACCAGAGGTGGTGTTGAGTGATCACCTCAGGTAGAAGGTGGTTATACGGGTACAACACAATGGAGAACAGGGTCATTAGAGAATTGATGTTTCTAGCAAATAAAAATTACCGCAATCCAACGATGTAATCAAAGGGAGCAAAATATGGCCGTGTTTCCCATTTTGACCTGAGGCGTGACGATGGAACTATTTGAGGAGAGCACACTCTTCTAAGCTATCTCATTTCTCAACAAACAGTTTCATAGTTTAGTCCCATTGACAGATTGTTAGGCTGAATGGATGTCTGGGAACATGATGTTCGTTGCGTTTTGATAGTTACGACGGAGCTCTAGCAACTATCTGAGGTTGGAGATTTGTCTCAGAAATTTAAAGCTTTGAGCTCTATCCACCATGTTCGTAAGGACAGAAGGAAATTAGAAGTTAGGAGAGGGAAGCATTGCGCTCGCCGTTGTCTGCCGTGTACGCAAAACATTCAAATTTCCATAATATGTATCGAGAGTGGATTGAAAGTTATAATAGTGCTTTCGGTGGTAGGAGGGATGGATCTGAGCTGAATGCCAACTGCTTTTATCTGTGGTTGGGCGAAATCATTCTGAAGTATTAGACCACCTAAGCGATCTGATGAATTTAGGCGGTTCACAACTGGAGGAACCAGAGTTTTGATGTTCATCTCTGAGGCCGCTTTGGGTTGAGTCATTCATTTTGACAACCGTTTGGGTATGTACTGCGACGCTTCTTGAATGTAATTTTGCGTTCATAATTCATAGAACACGGTGCGCACATCAATATACACCCAAGAAAGCGGGCAAGCAAGCAGACAAACGAATCATGCACCGGCATGCGCAAACATGATACCGTTTCAAGTAGACAGAAACAACGAATCGATGTCAGTCACGCGAGCCTAATCGCATATGACGGGTAAAGTTGAACAAACCAGAGCGTGGGATGAACAGGCATCGCGCACGCGAATGACAGTCCAACAGGGCCGAATGGATCACGTGCGAATATCATTCACACTTGAGTCGGTCGCACAACAGTTATACCTACAGACATGCTATACGTACGTTGTAGACAAAAGTAATCAAAGTGCTTGCATCTCGCAAACTATCTCTTCTTCCTGTAGTCAAATGGTGGTTAATTATTTGACCGCTACATCCAAGATGCGCGCGAAACCCATCCTCCTCCTCACGAGTGTGCTGTTGCTGCGTTCAATACAAACTACGAAGTAAGACAAAAGTTATCGAAATACCCCTTCGGTCAGCAGTGGCACTAAGTTGCACTTTCACAAAAATAGGGACAACAAATGACTCCAACCACAAGGAGGGAAACAGATCAGAATGTTTCAAGGCAGTGAAAGCAGTACACAAAATCGCATAACAAGCAATTCTCCACCATCGTCATTCAAGGCAGGGGATGACCATCGGAGTCCGGCACTTCCTGGCGTCCAATGATTTCGATTGCCTTGCCACTTTCCCCCCAATTAGTAGATCTGTTGAAAAAGACCATGGGACGTTTGCCGGAAGAGCTATTCCAAGGATTGATACTTAGTGCCAGCTGAATCTTTGTTGGAACTGCAGCACCCAACTTTTGAGATGCTGCTCCGGATTGCAAATTGGAGGGTCATTGGCTTCATAGATCATTTAGCTTACACCTTGTTGCTTCCACCCGGTGTCGCAAATGAGGAAAAATTGCTTGTGGGAATTACCCAAGCTCTCAAGGCATCATATCCCCAATGTGCATTCGGACCATCAGATAATCCCGTACTTGCCTAGACCGGTGTTCAGTGAAAGTCTCATCAAGATCCGCGTGTAATGAACTGAGTTTCACCCGGGATCCATTAGGGAAGTCAGTAAGTACCAGACATCCAATGACACGATGGAGCACAATTGCAAAATGCATGTTGAAAAACCCCACTGTGTATGGAGACAAAAGCACTCCACGGAGCATGCTTCAGCACGGTATCTCACCATTTGGATCGCCTGTACCGTCCAAGATCTTCTAGGTGTCAATGGATTCGGTGATTCATGACACTTATTGGGTGATGGCATACCAGTATGATGTGATCATGTTTGCATCTCAAAGGAAGAAAATGATTGCCAAAGGCAACAGATGCTGGGATGATCTGTGGAAAACAATGTAACAATCAGACCAAGAAAAAAGAAGTCGGTATCTGTGACGTCAACATACCCTGTTTCACTTTCATTAAAAAAGGGTACCCACCAGATCCAGCTCATTTCAAACCACTAATGGGAATCAAGACACCTGCGACTTTAGCATATTTCCAACCGATTCGCAAATGCCTGCAACATTATTCTCGATTCATTTTGAAATATGCGACACGGGTAAAATCATTGTTCATGGTCCAATCGTCCGATGTGTGGTGGATCGAAGAGCAAATTTTTAGAATCACTACTCATTCAATTCCGAACGATTGTCGCTCTACCACAGCTAGCCTTATTCGCACCATTTATTTGCACTATGATCATCTCTGACGCGTCCGTGTAGGGGTTTGAAGCGGATCTGGAAAAGGATGGATGAAAGATTACCCGAATCTCAATTCTACTCAAAGCTTGAGACAGGGGTTATTCCCAGACCCAGAATGAGACTTTGTCCGTTTATGATGATGCATCAGCTACGTAATTGCCTAACAGGGCTTACAGTGATCAGGAATCGCCATCTTTCCCAGTTTGAATCTAATGCGAACAGATATATATATATATATATATATATATATATATATATATATATATATATATATATATATATATATATATATATATATATATATATATATATATGGATATCAACAAAAAACCATCTCGATGAGACGATTGAGCGCTAAGACGGCTGTCCATAACTAAGATGTCTTGCAGCAACCCGGACATGATTAATGAAAAATACAAAATTAAACTACTCGTCAGTGATTTCGGAGGTCAATGAAACATGGTATTCTCGGGTGAAATCCACATCTATTTAGGCTTGATAGAAAGGAAATTAAAAAAGGTTTGAGTGTCCAGATTGGGACGCAGATACCTCTGGAACGGTGAAGAACTTGCCTGCACACAGACGAGTTGAGGCCGAAAACTGTTACCCGTGAACCATAAATAAAGCATTGTTGAACAGATTTCGTTTTGACTCTTGTGGTAACCGAGGTTGTGAACGACTATTGGGTTGGAGTCGATGACATAAATGATCAACCAGTGCAGATGACTGCGGAAATCTTTCAACTGCATCCACAATTGCAATTTCCGATGTCAGTGTAACTTGATAACCAAATTGATTATTAGGGAGCAAGGTTGTCGTGTTTAAACCGGCATCACACGGAACACGGTCCGATATAAATTTGTAGCTAAGCAAGCTGAGGAGATCCAGTTAATCATAATCACCGTTAGATGGTACATAAGAGCACTGCGATTAGTGAAATATGATCTGCCGATTGAATATTCAGATTTAAGCTATTCATACAAAAACTTTTATAGTAGACTCAAAGTACATTTCCGGTTTTGTTAGTTCTATGCTGGAACGATATTACCCGTCGACTTGTTTGAGTTTCATACACATACTTATATATATATATATATATATATATATAAATATATATATATATATATATATATATATATATATATAAAACTACATAATCAAATCGATTTATGAAACCACGATACCACCCCGATCTGCTTCATGGAAAAGGTTACTTCCGACTTCCTCTGGGATGAAACTGGCGAGTGCGTATGTGAAAAATACAAATAAATCGCGTCTGTTGACGAAGCAAGTAACCAATTTACACGAAAATCTAGGTCTTACTATGCGTTACCGATTGTCAAATGGGATCAAATCTAGTAGAGCCATTGTAGCCCTAACATTGAGAACCATACTGAAACCAGCAAAACCAGGAGCAAAGGTTTTAGCTTCAATAAACTTATGGGAGTTCAACTTCACAAAATGATTGGATCAGGGCGTCAATCGAATTATAGAACGAAAGTCTTGATTGCAAGTCTCTTGAATGTAATGCACATCGATGGCAACAGACTCAAGAATACGATCCAAACCCGGTTGCTATGCTGTAGGCATCAGGATTTACACGTTGATGATGATGATTTGGTGGCCCAGAGTATAGATGTTTGGTCTTTTCGGGATAATTCTGGGAGCCGGTGACTGATTGTTGGGTTGAAATTAAATGTCCTTCGGATTAGCTAGACTTTTGGGTGCCTTGTACTTCCTTCCGTCACAGATGCCGGTCTGTGTAGTTTTGTCCGTCTCACACAATGCCCGTTGATTGTTTGGAACGATGAATGAGTCATCTCGCGTAAACTGATTATTCGTCTGTCAACCATGATGGAGTGCGCCGAGCATCCGATTTTGTCCTGAAACTTTGGCGGTAATGACTCGAACATCAAAACAGACTGTAAGACGGACTTCCCCAGCGGGTACTGCGTTAGGCATACGGTCATTTGGGAGCGTTTCAGTGGTGTTCAATACGAGCAACTATCTTGGAGCAGTGCGGAGCATTTGGTAGCAGATAAAACTCATTTAAACATGGATCTGCGATAGCATTAGTAAGCCAACTGAAATAATCATGATGATTCCCATCACACAGTGGCGAAAAGCCGCACTTCAAATGCCATGAAAAGTTGTCTTTGAATAATCATATGTTGCCGGTACAACCATCTCAAACTGTGATCATTGAAATCAAACAATTCAGCAATGGTTAAACGATCTTTGTGGCGAACTCCTGATCTTTTGAACCAGGGTCCAAGTGCAGTCACAAATGGGACAGTTATCCTTCGAGAGAAAAATGTGACCCTATTTCGAACATGATACTAGACCTCCATATAAGGGATAAGAAACAGTAGAAGTATAGTTAAGGGAATCATAATTATTATAATTACTTCATTTACTATGATATACTACAGATCGACCATACGGCATGTCTGAAACACAAGCACAATGCGAGCATACACGTATGCTGATCATGGGTAATTCATCATCATCACTATCATCATCATACAGCGTTACACAACAGGGCAAACCACACTGACCACTGCCTTTCTCACCATGTTCCACGAAAAATTAGGAATGGTGAATATACAAAATGGACAGAGAGTGGAACTATCCAGGACGGAAAAGGAAACAACAACGGATTAGTACCTCCATCGAACTAAGCTATCAAAAAAGATGAAGTGTGTCAGGTTAAGATAAAAACTGATGTAAAGTTCAAAATGAAAAACAGAAAATACTATGGAAACTTAAGGGTTTCTGATTGAATATCTCAATTCCTTGGAATAAATGACGCAATTGCTGAGAGAATAGTCTCTTTCTAGCTAGGCGTATCATCGTTAGCTTCATCAACCAACAACTTTCAACGCATTGTGTGGGCCTGTAGATGTACCCATCGAGGTCCAAAAATGATACAAACGAATCTAAAGTGCAGCGTTTTGAACGATACACTTTATTTACTATTAGTTTTGAGATAACCTACTGCGGTAAGGAATGCCTCCTTTGGTTTTCATTGGTCTTCAACACTGGATAAATGCACCAAGGTGACCAATGCCTATGATGTACATCCCTATGCCAGGGACTGTTTTCAAAATTCTGCAACGCTTACTACCTAATTTGTGAATGTGGTTGAACTGTGTTCCACAGCTTGATTCATTATTCTGTATTCAACCTATACAAAAATCTCGGTAGAAGTACAGGAGACTTCGAACCCCACGGAACTATGAGAAATGGTACCACGGAAAGCATGCGTCGTTGAAGGTGAGACCTTTAAGCTCACATTCCTTGATTCTTGCTCTAGACTGCCGTGTTGGTTTTTGCGTGGGTGATATTGGAGGCTTTCTGTCTTTCTACTGCGTCTAAAAACACCACTGAGGGGTGTATGGCATTGAATTTGGAAGACCAGAAAATAAGAAAAGGGAAAGAAAAAGGAAGACAGGAAATTGAAAATTTTAATGAAGGACAACATGATAATACGTGGAAATAGAGGACGACGAGGGAGAGAATTTCAACGACTTGGAAACTAGTTAAAGGTAGCAGTGATGCTGCCCTCAGTGAGAGTGAAAATGTGCTAGCTTTATATGCCAGATAAAGGACACTTCATCGTATTAGGACTCTACCTTCAACGCACTCACACACGCATTCAGGAGAGCAACCGGAAACCTCTTTCCTGATTATCGAGGGAGCGCAAATGGTGGTCCTTGCTTGGAGGTTACATTGCGCATATCAAAATAATATAGTACAATCACTTCATCAAACATGTTAATATACATTTTGAAGGCTCAAATCCCGAACATCCTCAAAATAAATAACCAATTTCTAGCACGTACTTTGTATCTACTGCAATAAAATTGGAAATTGTAAACTAATGGGAGAGGACAACAACTGTGACTTATAAGAATCCTCATAGCCTATAGAAACGGATGATAACACTTACAAAAAGTAATGGCAGGACTAAATAACTAACTGTAGATTTTTTCTAACTGGTAAATTTGTCACTTCAGTTATCTGAACGGAAGGCGCAAATCAGATATGAGGACTGGACAAAAGGAGTTGTTTATTACATGATGAGTTACTGGTCCCAGCGGGTATAATGTGTTAACCTGTGCAATCTTCCATTTTAAGTGGATCACTTGTATGCAAGGGTGAAAAATTGAACGCAAGCGAAGGGAGTCAGGGAAGCTGGTATCTGTAGTGGGACGTGCATATCAATTACTCAGAGCGAAATTAATTGATCCCCTCAAAAACAGTTATGGACAGTTATGAGACATCAACGGAATTGCTTATTTTGAATGCAATACGCACAACAAGATGAAGCAAGCGATACAAGTAACATTATCATAATTTCAAACCGTAAAAAAGATTGTTTTTATGTGGACAGTATAGCTGTGTTAAAAATGAGGCCGGAGAAGATGAAATGAGCCTCCGCGAAGGATGCCCTGATAAAAGGGTTCTTCAATTCGACTGACCGCCCGGAGTCCATGCGATGGTTCAGGATGGCCCAGCTTGGAGTCAGCGCTGAACAGTTTCCGCAAGCTTTGACTCTTGCTTCTGCAACGGATGCATGCCACGCAGAACGCGCTGTCAAGTGTTAAACGGTTGGTGGGTCATTTTGTGAATTATCTGCTGGAACACCTGCAAGGGATGATCTTTATCGCTCGTATAGGTCGCCAAGTGGATTTGATCAAGCTGGTGGAAATCTGTCGTGGACTGGTCGGTGTTCATACGTCTGTGAATACTACGGTTTGAGAGAAATCATCAAATAGGTACTTCCGGAAATGTCACTGCTGGGAGATTTACCCATGGATGACAAGCTAGTAGACGTTGGAAAACTACAGTTGTACCTGAAACTCTATGGAAAACAACCACGATATTCCTTCAGAACCTTGGGAAGCGTTTATCAGAAATGTGCACCCTGTTCTGTACATTTAATTGTATTTGCAGACTTCTTATTGAAATGCGCTTTGGTCTGGTAATTAAAATATTCAGGTTTGTCGCTAGCGGTTGGTTGTAATAGACGGTGGATGTCTATGTTATAAATCACCCATTTTTTACTGATAATTGCAATCTTATGTCGTCATCTTTTAAACTGGTTACATTTTAATTACTTTTGATTTACAACTTAATAATGGTACGGTATTTCAGAAAGCCTGTCTCGGCCAAATAGAGACTAACAACTGGGAAGTGACCGGTGACTGATCTGGATTCGAACCCGGGACAGAACGAAGTACACCCTACTATGTTGACCGTTTGACCACAGCTGTTTCCGAAAGTTATGGCACGAACATGTTTTGTCCACGAATCTGTTTTATTCGCTAAAGAGGGATAGAATATTTACATATTGGTACCAAACAAATCGATACTTTTTTGAGAGGTCGCTCAATAGTTTTCGTTTGATGACTTGCCTGAATCTGTCTAATGTCGACTATGTAATCTGTAAATGGCTTGAGAATGAATAACCGAAAAATTCATTGTTTCGCTGTATCAGACTTCTATATGATGCCATGGGTATTTTCCAGACATTGAATACGTTTTCATTTATCAGCAGCTGGAAGATGAATTTATTTTCATTGCTAGTCAAACACTGCTGCCATTAGTTCTTTTATCCCAAATTCACTTTTCACATCCAAGACTTTCCGTTGTGCTGTTGTTTGACATTTCTGTCGTATTGTCCAGACTAACCATTTCCCTGGTTTCTGCAGTATCCGATCGGTTTACTTTATTTGTTGATCAGTGGAATACTCGTGCTTCATTTCTGTTTGCATCAGTGGTCATTGGTCAATTGAAGACGAAGCATTGAATGACTTTTGAATTATCACGTTTATCCTTAGTTTGTAACAATTTAAATCATCATTTTGACACATGAAACGTTTGGTAGTAAAATCCTCCAATAAGTTTGTTCCATGGAGTGGTTTTTCTAAAATACTGACGAATCGCATCGGTTGACAATGTTGTGCGAGGAATCAATCATGTGTGCGGCTGGATATTTGGGAACGTTAGGTCGTCTACTTGCGAGTAGTGTGACGATGCGGTGCCTGGATGTCTGCAAAGCTCCATCCGTCACGATTGACCGAAGTTTCTTGCAGGAGAAGTGAAATCCAAAGGACAGCCAGCCAAGCAAAGTTGAGACAGATAAAACACGATAGTTTTGACGAGTTAGGTCACTACCTCCAAGTACAACATTTCATTGCTTCCGAGTCATTTTCATCCTCCTTTTTATTTGGTTACTTATTAATAGAGAGTACATACATCGAGAACCTCAAAGATTTGTGTTTGTATTTTCCCAGTTTCTAAAATATCACATCGGTTTATACTCGAGGTTTACTGTGCTACTATAGAAACAGTACACGCATTTACTCATAACATTGTTTCCTCAAAGGTCAACATTTCTGCTGTTATATAATTTTTGAGAGTTGATTTTGTAGCACCGAGCGGACGTTCGAACTTTCAACCATAGCTTTTCTGTCACTGCACTCCACCATTGGCCGTCACACGTCAACTGGATTACCAGATCTAGTGCAGGATTAGTTCATTCATGGTGGCACGTGCTTTCGTTCGGCCTGCAGATTTAACCTTTTTGTATTTACCTAATAATAACTCCTTTAAGTATTGCAGTTACAGTCTAATTCAAGCTTTTGTAACTGATTTTTTGATTCGTGACGGTAAACGTTTCTTGATTTGCCGATTGTACCGCAACCGAACTGTGCTACAGTTTTGCTCACCTGTTTGCTAAGTTAACCGTTTGTTTTTTCTGCGCTGTCCTGATTTCCGGAAAGTTACTGCCCATTGCTCTTGGTTTCTTAAGTAGCTTTAATTTTTTTCTTACTGTTTATTTATGCCTATTATATTGTTTGGAACCACGAACTATCGATAAACACGGTTATTTGATTGAAATTTGTTCTACTGCCCGTGTTCTGTCCATATCGTGCATGCAGCAAGTGTGACTAAGTTACTGCTAGATTCACAGCCCTGGACATCGGGATAGTCTCAACAATTAGAATCGTTAATATTATTATTATTATCATTATTAGGATAAACATGTGATGTTATCAGCATCATCCCATTATTGTTACTTGGTCCATATTCATCCATTTTCGTTTAGGGGTCACCACGAATTTACTCTGTGACTGACAAGACCTATAGCCTATGAACAACTGGTAAGCAAGCATAACCAAAGGTTTCTCAATTTGGTTTAGATATGGGATTCTGGCTGAACACTGCATGACCTTTCTCTCATGGAACAGCCAACATTCCAAAATCCATGAACATTGTATTGGAGCACTTCCATTTTCAAATACGCCTTTCTCTTATATTTTACTGCTCAGTGAATTGATCAAGTCAGTTTGAACGTAAAAATGAATACAACGGGTTTGCTATGACCTCAAGCATAGCTCCCCGATTTGGTCATTGACTGAAGAGGATTCTCATTCCTGCTGTTTATTTGACTGAAAAATCTCCCTTATCCTCGTCGATATCAAACCAATGACAAGTTCAAGCATTCGGTCCATCCACATTTTATTTCTTCTTTCTGGAATCACGCTTTTTTCTTCATGCATTATGGGTTTCATCCCTGGGTAAGAGTCGTTCTTAAGATGGCGTTGTGTGAGCAATACATATTTTATTCGTTCAATGATGATCCACAAAACAACTCTGAGCGGTCATATTACATTTATTTTGAAACACTGACTCCAATCAAACACTGAGTGTGCCCTATCAGAGACCAGTCGTATTATTTCGATTTCTTTTCATTGGGTCATGTTTTTGATAGACAAATTCGTTTCGAAGAAGCATGTCGTTTTCAGTTTTTGAGGTAATATTGCACGGCATTTCCTATTCCCTTACATTACCCGGCGGCGTCAGTCAAACTGAATCGTGTTGAGAAGAGTGCAAGTATTCAACCCTTCTCGAAATCTGTTAGCTTTTGGAATATGTAAAATAAGCCGGCAGCATTATTGTATTATATTAGGATTCCCTCAGGAATGCAGTGTAAATTTATTTAAAATGAGAGTGAATGAAACTAATATGGATCGCTCAAATTGATGGTCAGCGGGATAAGAGGGCAGCCGCGCAAGGCAAGGGTAATGGTCAAATTCATCCCAGTTCACTAAGCAAAACTTAAATACCATGGAAATCAAGTCCACGCGTTACTAAAACTGCGATGATTACCATTATCTACCCCTCTCTTCCCCCTTGATAAAACATGCAGAGAATTCACTATGCAAATTTGCAGTTGAGAATGGAAATGGAAGAGAACCGCGGAGACGAAATGCATAGCCATTTATTGTGGCGATGATATCCGTTTCTGTCAAGCTTAGTATTGTTCAGTTACGCGTAAGGTTTCCAAAAACATTGGTAAATTTCACCTCGCACTGTGTGAATAGACTGGTTCCACTCACTTATAATTTCAAAGAACTAGTTTCAGTCAGTGAAATTGTCAAAAAATGATTAGTAAGATCGGGCAAGTATCGCAAGTGGATCATTCTACTCGTAATTCAAGAGTAGACAATTGATAGTTGCCTACAAATTCATGATGATTTACCCGATTAAAATACAAACCACTGTCAATAACTCAGGAGAGTTTGATGCAGCTTTATATTACCAAAAGAAAAATGTAGGTCGAGGAGTCTCATATCGGGTTCACAATATCTGAAAACATAATCAGATATCCACCTTCCTTTTTTCTTTCTCAATCGTGTGTCAACATTAAATCGAGGGGAATTCTGTATGGTAGCTTCATCATACTAAAATCTCGGCCGTGAATCGAGAGCACAGAAAAAAGGACTTTTTTTTCGACTTTCCTTAATTTATGAAACGAACTGCAGTTCACGTTTGAAATATATCCCAAATAAAGCAGTCAGGAATCAGGCAATGGAAGAAGTACTTCTAAAAACGTTGATACACCTTCTAAAAAGGATACTCAAATCTCACAGGAGGATATCATTCGAATAATGTATCTCGGTCCATAAGAAGAAATATATGACTACAGACAGCCAAGCTAAACGTGGAAAATCCAACGTATATTATCGACTACATTATATATATATATATATATATATATATATATAGAGAGAGAGAGAGAGAGAGAGAGAGAGAGAAAGAGAGGAGGAGAGGGAGATAGAGTGAGCTTTGATTATTTTTATAAATCGGCACGATTACGAATTCATCCCAAATGTATAGAACTTGTTTCTTCTCTAATGTGAAACCCAGAAAATTTCACAATTCCAGGTAAAATTCTGGGCCACATTTACTGGAATGAATTGAATTCAACTGGATCCAGTCCAGCAGCCGTAACCCGTTGTATGTACCTAATCTGAAGGAGGACCTCCGCTTATGATGAAGGATTGGTACCCAGAAAACAGAACTCATACCATCGGCCCAGTTAGCATACCTTTTGTAGATGAAGACCAGTGTAACAAATTTCTCAATATACAACCCCCTCCGCCAGTGATTTGAGTGACCTACCGATTCCCAATTGGTGTGCTATTTGTATCTTTGATCAGTTCACTAGCTCCTTGTTTCCGCATACCGGTAATTATAATTGGAAGGAAAGGTTGTGCTTTTGGCGATCGTTGCAGCCTTTACCACCTCGCTAAAAGTCGTAATCTACCAATTAGGGTGACTGAGTAAGCGCATCTGTTTGCGTGTGCACACGTTCAAGGCCTGGTGCTTCGTTCACTTTCCCGCCTTGGGATAGTGCCTCACTGCCTAGCCAGTCAGACTACAGTAATAAAGGCGACGGTTACGCTTCCCAAGCAAAAGTTCCCCTGGTGGTTTAGGAAACAATCCTCTAGCGGATTACACTAGCAAACTATCGATACAATATTTTCAACTAAAGTCAGCAATACTCAATGCGCACTCTTCGCGCAAACTGTGTAGCACTCAAAATTGGTTTAATTTTTTAGGAATGTAACAAGGAAAGTATCTAAAATATATTTTGGAACATCTTACCTAACAACAATAATCCAGGTAGAAACATTTACGGGATTTTTATTTGCAGTCTCATTTAGGAAACTTTTTCTTCCAAGCTTTTTCATCGAAAACCTGGTATGAGGAGATAACGAACATCTTAACATCCGTCAGCTTTATGTGTACCACAAGAATTTCATCAGTGAGTATAATAAATTATAATCAGGAGTGCGTCAATGATTGTAGCATTTTCGTAATCTGGAAGAGATCAATGTAATGGTCTAGATTTTCATAATTATTGCAGGCGCCGCCTAATTATTAGACTTTGATTTGCTTGTCTCAATGAAACCGGTAGCAGTAAATAATAACAAACCATAATTCGAGAAAACCCAGACTATTGTCGTTCGACCAGCTTTGAAAAGGATGATGATTCCAATTTGGCTTCATAGTCCACGCAAGCAAAACAAACAAAAATGAAATAGGATTATTGTACAGAAATGAGTTGGAAGATGAGACGTAAGTACAACGAATTTTAGATAGTGAAGATCGAACATTGTAAGGGAATGAGGGAGAAACCAACTCGGAAGTAGTCACCTTGGTTGGGTTCTTCTCACACGCGTGTTCAAATTAAGTTTTGTCGAATGATAATATTGTAAGACCGATATTATGGAGATGCTGATCGGAAAAGGGGACCAACAGAGGCTTCGATTCAACACACCGCATTGCCCAATATTTTCTCAATGCGTTCCGCACTTTATTTGGTCCCGACACACCGAAAATGATGTTATCTCATCTCTAAAAACCACTGAACCGCTTTAAAACACACCTAAATATCTGGTCAACAACAAAACTCCTGAGTTTACTGAATGTATATTTTGAACCGTAGTAGGCATTATCGAAAAACGTTAATAGGGTTGATTGGTAATCTTCTGAAAACTTTAACCATGATGAAGCTCTAACCATCTCCAAACGTTGACATTTTCTAAGAACAAGGGAACATATTTAATATAAGTTGTTGGTTATAACATCACGAAGGTTATGCATGAATAACCTACCGCAAGGGGACTGAATGGTCATACCTAGTTTAGACGAATTCTGTCTTCCTTTCCGGAGTTCTGCAGGTGATCTCTTTTTTAGGCATTGGTTATCTTTGACCTGAACAGTAAAAAGAGCACGGCACGTTATACTCGGTACTATACATGGACGATAATGACCTAATTAATCAAAAGATAATACGAGAATTCACGGGCGCGTGAGTTATAGTTGAATGAATAAATTTCGTCTTGTCAGCGTATATATATATATATATATATATATATATATATATATATATATATATATATATATATATATATATATATATATATATATATATATATATATATATATATATTGTGATCACCGAACCTAGTGTAGTTCTGTGTTAAAATCATTTCCTTACGGTAATGTTTGTCATAAGTGTTCAAAACCATTTTTAAATATCATGATGAGTTTGCCTATATTAGGACTGTTGCTAAATGAGAGCCTCAGCAACAATTACCACAAAGTCGGTCAAAAACACGGGGCATTTCCAACGGGAAACTACTGAACTGGAATTGTCGGTTTCGCTTGCTGACCAGTAGTGGTGCTACAGGTTTATAGCCAAGTCATTATTGCACAACATGATTCTAGCTGCAGAAACACCCTGAACTATAGTTTGCATGTCGTAAGTGGATAACATCTGCCTGCACATATACTTTGACAACGTATTTTAGTATGCACTCTTCCGCCACCTAATTCACAAACTTCAGTCTACTGACTCAACAATGTGCCTACAAACCCCCTCTGATAGCCCCAAATATGGTTGGCAACATTGTCAATCTCACTGATTCTACCCGGTGACCATACTTTCATACTTGCTTGTTTTGGCTATGATAATCCGCTTGGTTCCATTCATTGTTGTATACTACTGAGTATTCTGCACAATAACCGGGTCGACGCTAATGCCATGAACACCGTGACTATTTCCTTAGTCGTACACAGTCTACTTCATGTGGTAATCGACACTGTCATTGCATAGAAGAATTGAATCTTGGATCAAGTAGTCAGCTTGTAGACAAGGGAGCCATGGCTTATTTAGTAAAATGGGACTATCTCTCGAGCGAATTGTTTGAGTGGTGTACAGATTTATTGAAATTGAACACAGAAAACCAGCTTGCCAAATCGAGGATCTGCTTTAAGTTGGTTCATCCCAGGTTGCATGCTCCCTATTTTAAAGTTTTCTTGTATTGACTGAACTATTCGCTTCTCCTTCATGTAATGTCAGTGCTAAATTCTATGCCGATCCTTCTCTCGGTCTCCTCAACCGCTTAACGATTGTCGCTCGGCCGTATTGCGTCACGCAGCTCTGCTCAGTCTTGTCATTATGACAATTGTCGATGTACCTCAATTCTTGTGAGTCTAACAGTTGTTCTTATCTGTTCGAGTTTATCGTTTACGTAACCTTCCACCCCCGCCAGTCTTATCCGTGTAAACGACCGGACTTAGCTGCCTCCCCCCTTATTTCGCTCGTTCTGGTAACCACGGTAATCCGCTTGTTCTTCACCCGCGCGTGTGTGTGTTACCATCATTATATACATCTTCTGTTCGTTGATTGGCCAAAAGTTCCCATAAATAAGGACCACGGTGCGGACGCTCTTCCTCGATGCGCTACACCGTGACGTTGAGCTGCGTGGGAGAGGGACAACAGAAACTGCCTGGAAAACCTCAGGAAAGCTTTTGGCTGCAGCTTTCCGGCAGATCACTGGAATACAGGAAACCAGCATGCCGTGGAACTCAGGTTGTGTCGATCATTTATTTTTCGTTCCATGAGTAATTTCTCCATTTACTGTAACTGTTCAACCCTGGGGATAATTATTTTTATTCCGTACCAGATGTCGCCATGGTTTCTATATTTTTTTGCGTAACTTTTAATAACCTATGGTGAATACAGAGTTATTTACCACCATAAATCGAAAAAGCGCCTGCTGTCACCAAGAAGACTAAGAGGGACAATGATGGCCAAATAGAATGTCGTGCATCATGCGGAAACCAGAACTGCAAGGAGAATGTAGAGAACGAAGGGAATTTTTGTGACTCGTGCTAAAGGTAGTACCATAGGACATGCGGCGAAACTGCTAAGAGAGCATGTGAGTTTACTGTGAATCATGAGTATCTGAAGTAGTTATGCGTGGATTGCCAATCCACAATAAACAAAATTGGATCAGGGGTATTGGGAGTGGTCGGGGTTGTGAGAACTAGTAACAAAGACCCTCAAACACATCCCGAAAACTAGTGCTCTGGGAAGAGGGAAAAAAACCCACCAAGTAAAAGATAAATCCCAGGACGGTTTGGGTAAAGGTAGAGTGGAGAAAGGAGTGAAAATAAAGCGGACTAGGAAAATAATCTGGGAAAAAAGCAGGTCCATCGTGCGAGACAGTGAGGTCAATGAACCTGCAAGCAATAAAATGCAACTTCTAAAAAGATGAAAATCCTGAAAAGACTAGTGAAAAGGTAAAAGAAAGTATAGGAAAGCGGCGATCCACGGAATCCCGGAGCCGCATATAAGGGAAAACAGAAAAAGGATTAAGGCCATGAGATATCATATTGCAAACTGGTTAAGATGCTTTGGGCTGTCTGACCTGGACAAAACAAAAAGAAGTCTGTGGCTAGAAAAATTGAGTGTGGAGCGGATCTATTGGAAAGCGACAGAAGATCAAGACCCACCTTAGTGTAGTTCAAAAACCCAGGGCTCAGAGACAGGGTGTTGGCTGTCTCGGAAGAAATAAGGAGGTTCTCAAACGGTCGGGTTTTCCTTGAGCCGGATGATGCGACCATCAAGTATAATACCCACGAAATCTTGAAAGTGGGCTTAGAGTCTGTCCATTTGAAATCTTCAAAGCTGGGAATAAGATGAGCCATTGTACCCACGGATGAGAGGTGTACGCAGAATAGCAGGTGCTCTAACCTAGAGGATGAGAACAATTGTTCTCAAAGGAGGGTACTGGAATGGAGAGCAAAACATTCTCTCGAAAAGCTTATAGAGAGTGTTGGAGAAAATGAGGCCAATGAAACGAAAAATCGGGAGCAGCTCTCGAGTTCAGGAGCTTAAAAAATCCCTGTAAATGCCCTAAGAAGAAATGAATGCTAGCTTCCGGATGCTTGCCGAATGTATAAACAAATGCCTGCAGCATTCGCAGCAAGTGAGATGAATGAGCAGCCAAACTGAGCGATACACAGATCGTTGCGCTCACCGAAACATGGCTAACGTTGCATTATGTTGTCACTCACGCTTGCGTGAGGGGTTTTGTGCAGTTCAAGGAGGATAGGGATGAGGGCAGATTAGGTGCTGGAGTGCTGTTGCTGGTTGCCATGCACTTGTGTCAGTAAGAAGGGACAGAAATGGGATTACCAACTTTGCCGTTTATTGGCTGCATAATTAGAACGCAAATAGGCCCCGAGATCCTCCTTTGCACTTACCGAAGCCCATCTTCTAACAGAGTGGGGGAAACTGAACAGCTGGTGGTAATTGACACGGTCAGTAAAGTTGAAGCAGTGCTAATCACGAGGGACTTCAACGCTCCAGAAATAGATTGGGAATGGAAGGATACACCACCGGGATCTTTCAAAGATGCACGTCTGCAAGTCCTACAAAGCAAAACGCTCGTCAAACACGCGCAGCAGGAAACGCGTTGGAGGATAAACCAGAACCCCACGATACTTGATTTACTAATGACGAAGTATGAAGTGGACTTATGTCTAGTGGTCATCACAGGACCAGTAGTGAAGAGCGATAACGGGGTGATAAACATGGAACTGGTGGACAATTACCGCAATAATCTCGGCCGGCGAAAGACCGCAGCCCTGTTAGAAGCGTAGGCCGAACTGAAATAGGAGATCACTCACGACAATGTGAAATAGAAGTGGAATTATATCAAGGGTAACCTGAAGAAACTAGTGGATGCTTTTACACCGCAAGTGACGATTAGACGAAATGGCTTGCCCCACAGGTGGAAGTCCAGGGGACAGAAAGCTCAGGCTAGAAAACTGGACACCCGGCAAAGGTTAGAGAGAACAGTATTGAAGACATTCGAGGATCGATTGGAAGTATGCTAAAGTCGCAGGTGTCTTGATTCCCATTAGTGGTTTGAAATGAGCTGGATCTGGTGGGTACCCATTTTCAATGAGAGTGAAACAGGGTATGTTGACGTCACAGATACCGACTTCTTTCTTCTTGGTCTGATTGTTACATTGTTTTCCACAGATCATCCCAGCATCTGTTGCAGTTGGCAATCATTTTCTTCCTTTGGGATGCAAACATGATCACATCATACTGGTATGCCATCACCCAATAAGTGTCATGAATCACCGAATCCATTGACACCTAGAAGATCTTGGACGGTACAGGCGATCCGAATGGTGAGATACCGTGCTGAAGCATGCTCCGTGGAGTGCTTTTGTCTCCATACACAGTGGGATTTTTCAACATGCATTTTGCAATTGTGCTCCATCGTGTCGTTGAATGTCTGGTATTTACTGACTTCCCTAATGGATCCAGGGTGAAATTCAGTTCATTACACGCGGATCTTGATGAGACTTTCACTGAACACCGGTCTACGCAAGTACGGGATTATCTGATGGTCCGAATGCACATTGGGGATATGATGCCTTGAGAGCTTGGGTAATTCCCACAAGCAATTTTTCCTTATTTGCGACACCGAGTGGAAGCAACAAGTCGTACCTATCAAAACGCAACGAACATCATGTTCCCTGACATCCATTCAGCCTAACAATCTGTCAATGGGACTAAACTATGAAACTGTTTGTTGAGAAATGAGATAGCTTAGAAGAGTGTGCTCTCCTCAAATAGTTCCATCGTCACGCCTCAGGTCACAATGGGAAACACGGCCATATTTTGCTCCCTTTGATTACATCGTTGGATTGCGGTAATTTTTATTTGCTAGAAACATCAATTCTCTAATGACCCTGTTCTCCATTGTGTTGTACTCGTATAACCACATTCTACCTGAGGTGATCACTCAACACCACCTCTGGTGGCTCGTTCATGTTTTGCGAACGCCTGTCCATCGTCTCCAGTTCCATCGTCTATCCGCACGTTTTGGAAATGACATTAACTTCTGCTGGCGCTTCCCACCTTCTTAGTCGGAACCCATAAGATAAGGGCTGTCATTTGTGGGAGATAATGCGGGATATAACTTAGAATATACTTAATTGGCAAGAATGCTGTCTGTTGAACTGTCATATTCCATAAATACTGAAATGCCGTTCAGACGAATCAACTGACAAAACATCAAAACTTGTACGACGAAAATGCAAACATTTCATGACTGATCATAGATCTACTTACTCACTGTTTCTTAAGTTCTATTGTATTTTCCTCTCATTTCCGTAGTTCTATGGTTATGTTGTGACCGTGCTAAATTTAAAGCAGGTGTTCAACAAGCAATCATAACCAACTAAGAGCAGGCGCCCACAAACGAAACAATTGCGTCTCCTTGTGGTCTCGTTCGGATTACATTGTTATTGATGACAGGGATGGCTTGTATCCCGATGAGATTTAGTTCCAGTCAGGTGTACGTCGGTAATTATTGTGCACAGCAAAATCCGATAGAGTACCAAAGTTATTTTATCGAAGATTGTCTCTATTCGTATTCTATTACTTTGGTGAAAAAACTGACTGTTGACGAGTCAGGCCGATTTGGATAACCGTCCGCGACAGTGAGTTAAACCGTGGGAGTCTAATTTATTGTGGTTTATCACTCATATGGCTGAGTCCGGAAACTCCAGATGGTTGACCCTGAATTTCTCTTTTTTAACACAAACTATTGAATCACCATGGGCTTTATGCTGGCGGTTGTAATTGCTCGTTTATACTGGTATAGAAATAATGGAGCAGTTGGAATCTGCAGCAAGGAATGAGAAAGTCGTCGACTGAAATATGTCTTCGAACAGATTCAATAAACGAGCCATTGCAATTTTGTGGTTTGAACAATAACTCTGTAGGCCTAAACACTTGGAGAAAACTGAGCACTGAGAAACGTGTGCCCCATAATATATCCATTTCAAATGGCTAGTATTTGGTTTGAAAAATATAATGTACTGCAGCCATTCCTAGAGATTTATGTGAACAAATGCCTGGATCTCGAAAGTGCACGTGGTTTGCCATTTGTGTAATATGAAAACATTTTTCCGTTCATTGTTTCACCTACCCGTTTGACGTAGTGAAAAATGGTGACGAACTTGGTCATCAAGACCAGATGCATTGCGCACCAGTGATCAAGAACAGGCGGATCATTTGTTTTATCGTGAAATATCAACATGTCGGTTTCTGACCAAAGCAATAAGTGATATTCCCCGTTGTCACAGTGATGCTCAAAGACAGTATAGCTACCAGTCGTTTGTAGAAAAGACAAAACTTCCATACAAGGCTAGTTTTCTAGCAAATGCTATCATACAATTACATGTGTTCAAAACATTCAAAACCATAGGCCACATTTGTTTTCCTCATGATTGTCTCAGACAGATTTGGATGAATAAGTCAGATTTTCGCACGACAAATAGTACAGCCATTCCTTTTTTCCCATAAGCAATTTATCATGTCTGTAAGCAACAAGATCTCAAAAACGTATGCATATCTCGTATGAAAACATCAAGGTAAGTTTTATGTTCAAAGCAGTGCACCAACATTCTGGAAATGGAGAGAAGTATATGGAGCTGTGAAATGTTATTTCATTCTACAGTCACATCTTATCAACAACCAAATACAATGCCCTCGAAGCTCTCGTCCATGTGAAATTCTTCGCATTTGCTTTTCAACTCGAAACCGATCGTGTATTTTCCCAATATTTTATACATCCATGCTTTGGCAAATCATTTCTGTCGAGATCCTGGAGGGATTGTATGACCTAGTTTATCACTCGCCACCAAATGACCCTTCGATGCAACTAAGAGGTCCTTTGTTCACTGCATAGGATTTTTTGGTGGACAAAAAACTCAAATTTGTTCACTAATGTTCAACTCGGAGATTATATGCCATCTCATGTTGTGGGAGACATAAAGCATTCATTGGCATCATGATATTGCTCTCCGATTCCTTCATCGGGAATCCGTATAACATAGCAGCGCCGACTACGCCGAAGCTACAAAGTTCGATGTAAAAGAGAAAACGTGTCAGTGGTATGAGTCTGTTCCATGACAGACAAGACATTTGGACATGCATTTGAAATCATTTCACGGATGCACATGAACGAAGCGGTATAGAACCGTTAATTCTTTAAGTTTTAAAGGGAACAACACTTGCTTATACGATCATGTATCACTGAGTACTGGGTTTCACATGAACCGGTGGTACCGAAAGCAGAGAAGAAGTGAGACCGCGGAATGCATGTGGAGGAGAACGACCCGTGTTCCCTTTACGTTTTCCTTATCTGTTCCATATGGAAGAAAGGGACTAAGTAGTGAAACGGCGGATTATCAATATCTTCAAGAACAAGCTTGAGTGAGAATTTGAGGGCCGGTGTAAAAGTTCTATGATTTGAGTTATCAAATGTTCACTATAAATCTGATATTCGGCTTCTTCTCATTAGGATCCTCTTTATGATGTCACTGTTCTTGCACGTTTTCGGTTATAAACCAATTAGTTCCCATATCTTCATGACATTCTCTTTTCAATCCGTCGGCCACCTTTGCTCTCATTGTCTCTTGTATAACCACAAACCTTGTTCACGTAATCTATATAATATTGTAGCTCTAACTCTTCCATAATACACTGTGACTGTTTGCAACAATCTACCTTTCGTTTTCTGCTTGCTGTATTTGTCTAAACGCTTGTACCTGAACTTGGTCCCTCAAACCATCCTTCGTCATTCTACCTTGACTGTGTCTCCATGCTTCTGTCTCTGTATCTCTATTCTAGTTGCTGATTGGCCCCCCACTCGAAATAAATTTTGATCTCTACTGTAAACCCGGGTCTTTGCCGTTTTTCAACATGCATGGGATTTTCTACATGCCTTAGACGAACATTGGCGTGTGCATTCTATAGCGGGATTTCCCATATTTGGAGACAGTATAGCTACCAGTCGTTTGTAGAAAAGACAAAACTTCCATACAAGGCTAGTTTTCTAGCAAATGCTATCATACAATTACATGTGTTCAAAACATTCAAAACCATAGGCCACATTTGTTTTCCTCATGATTGTCTCAGACAGATTTGGATGAATAAGTCAGATTTTCGCACGACAAATAGTACAGCCATTCCTTTTTTCCCATAAGCAATTTATCATGTCTGTAAGCAACAAGATCTCAAAAACGTATGCATATCTCGTATGAAAACATCAAGGTAAGTTTTATGTTCAAAGCAGTGCACCAACATTCTGGAAATGGAGAGAACTATATGAAGCCCTGATGTGTTCTTCTTCTGATCTAAACAACAATGGTATTTCAAACACGATCAATGGAGCTTCGTTTCAACGAAGAAGCAGTGTTGCCTGTGTATTGTGCTGTAAAAGATATTGCATGAGGCAATCTTGAGGTTGTTCAACCTTGTTGCTTGCACTTTTAGCCGGAAAAGATCAGAACAGTTCTGCAAAGTTTTGTTTTCTTCAGGTAGCTTTACCAAAGTAACAGTGTACTACTGTAGTAAACATCAACGATAAATGGGCGCTGGTAAGAAATTCGTGTCCCGAAATGTTTGGGGCAGAAGAGGAAATCGGTTTTTCAAAAATAAAGCAAACCTACTCTACAAATCATGGACGGTATCCACAGTAATTTGAATACCATCGTTCCCTCCGCATTCCCATTTACCAAATTTTTAAATTCTCATAGACAAGTGGAATAAATGTAAAATAATTATTTGTCCATTCCGTTGGTACACGAGTGTGATATGATCAAACATACGGGTACTCTCACGGTTGTTGAGTGTGAAAGGCATCCTGGTCCACGTATCTTTTGTGTGTTTAGTTGACCATTTACTTTTATGATAATCGAGTTTGAATCCAGACCACATTATTTTTTCTGCAAAGTGAACGAAGTTCTTGTGCGTATGCAAGAAATTGTGCATTTGGATGGCTCGCACGGTGTTCACTTTTTAATTGCTTATGTGCACGGATAAGGCATTGGGGAGAAAACGGGCGGGATATTGATATGACCAGTGATGATTCAACTTGTTTTTCGTACAGATGTCGTCGACCCGTGTTTCTTCCCCCGAGTATTGCGCATTCTACAGTCAAATCTTATCGAAAAATAAATACAATGCCCTCGAAGCTCTCGTCAATGTGAAATTCTTCCCATTTGTTTTGATGATGATGGTGATGCTGATGATGACCATAATGATGATGATGTAGTTTATGATGATGATGATGGCGATGATCATTTTGATGGTGATGATGATGATGATCATGATGATGATATTGATGATGATGACGTTGATAATGTCGATGATGATGTTGACGAGTAATATGATACTGACTGTGATTGGGATGTTAAATATGCTGGCCAATTGGGTGATGATATTTATGATATTGTTAGTGAACGGCTCTTTCGCGTTGTTTATGAAGCCTCCAAGTTTCAAATTGTGCTGAAATGATTCATTGCTCAGCAGTTAGCGCTTAACTTTCTGTGTTGTCCTGCCGGAACTTTGAGCAATGAAATGATAACCGTAATCTCACACCGTATACAATATAACGGAACTACTCTTAAAACGAGGGTACCGATATCAGTATTGCTTGGGTTTGTGAGCATGGGAACTTTGAAGAACGTTTCCTTGGATACCTGTAATGCTGAGTTTGCTTCTTACGAGCACTGCCTTTTCCTTAACGTTTTGGTAAGTGATCGCAAGATACCCGAACATCCTGGTGAATCTTCACAATAGTGGTAGATAAGACCACCGAAAAGGCGGAGACTCTTGAACGGACTTAGTAATAGATAGAGGAGGGTGGCAACCAGCCCAGCTGCAACACATATAGGGAGAGGCGCTCCTAACTAATTGTACTTTGAGAAAATGCACTTGCCACACTAATTTCAGGATAAGGCTTTTGTGTGGAACTGGGTAATGTTTCGTTATATCGCCATTCAGAAAACCGTTGCCGTGTTGTAACCCAAAAGTTGTGCCTAGTAAACGTATTCAGTAAGTAGTATGCATAATCCACCACCACCTTTGTATTTCATACCATATGGAATGGAGAGGCATAATGACATCTCCACAGGAAATTTTCGCTTAGTCAAGCATACGTTCTCGCACTACTTTGGCGACAGATAGTCGTTTCGATAATGTCCAGCGAGAACTAGCTGATGTTGGAGGACCTTTGGTGACAATGCGCTTTTCGACGCTATGCAGTGTTCATGATGGGAATGTATGTGGTTGGGTAACTGCCAGTGGGTTATCTACTATAACTGGGGACGAATCGATCAAGTAAATGATAGCATACCTCCAAATATGGGAAATCCCGCTATAGAATGCACACGCCAATGTTCGTCTAAGGCATGTAGAAAATCCCATGCATGTTGAAAAACGGCAAAGACCCGGGTTTACAGTAGAGATCAAAATTTATTTCGAGTGGGGGGCCAATCAGCAACTAGAATAGAGATACAGAGACAGAAGCATGGAGACACAGTCAAGGTAGAATGACGAAGGATGGTTTGAGGGACCAAGTTCAGGTACAAGCGTTTAGACAAATACAGCAAGCAGAAAACGAAAGGTAGATTGTTGCAAACAGTCACAGTGTATTATGGAAGAGTTAGAGCTACAATATTATATAGATTACGTGAACAAGGTTTGTGGTTATACAAGAGACAGTGAGAGCAAAGGTGGCCGACGGATTGAAAAGAGAATGTCATGAAGATATGGGAACTAATTGGTTTATAACCGAAAACGTGCAAGAACAGTGACATCATAAAGAGGATCCTAATGAGAAGAAGCCGAATATCAGATTTATAGTGAACATTTGATAACTCAAATCATAGAACTTTTACACCGGCCCTCAAATTCTCACTCAAGCTTGTTCTTGAAGATATTGATAATCCGCCGTTTCACTACTTAGTCCCTTTCTTCCATATGGAACAGATAAGGAAAACGTAAAGGGAACACGGGTCGTTCTCCTCCACATGCATTCCGCGGTCTCACTTCTTCTCTGCTTTCGGTACCACCGGTTCATGTGAAACCCAGTACTCAGTGATACATGATCGTATAAGCAAGTGTTGTTCCCTTTAAAACTTAAAGAATTAACGGTTCTATACCGCTTCGTTCATGTGCATCCGTGAAATGATTTCAAATGCATGTCCAAATGTCTTGTCTGTCATGGAACAGACTCATACCACTGACACGTTTTCTCTTTTACATCGAACTTTGTAGCTTCGGCGTAGTCGGCGCTGCTATGTTATACGGATTCCCGATGAAGGAATCGGAGAGCAATATCATGATGCCAATGAATGCTTTATGTCTCCCACAACATGAGATGGCATATAATCTCCGAGTTGAACATTAGTGAACAAATTTGAGTTTTTTGTCCACCAAAAAATCCTATGCAGTGAACAAAGGACCTCTTAGTTGCATCGAAGGGTCATTTGGTGGCGAGTGATAAACTAGGTCATACAATCCCTCCAGGATCTCGACAGAAATGATTTGCCAAAGCATGGATGTATAAAATATTGGGAAAATACACGATCGGTTTCGAGTTGAAAAGCAAATGCGAAGAATTTCACATGGACGAGAGCTTCGAGGGCATTGTATTTGGTTGTTGATAAGATGTGACTGTAGAATAAAATAACATTTCACAGCTCCATATACTTCTCTCCATTTCCAGAATGTTGGTGCACTGCTTTGAACATAAAACTTACCTTGATGTTTTCATACGAGATATGCATACGTTTTTGAGATCTTGTTGCTTACAGACATGATAAATTGCTTATGGGAAAAAAGGAATGGCTGTACTATTTGTCGTGCGAAAATCTGACTTATTCATCCAAATCTGTCTGAGACAATCATGAGGAAAACAAATGTGGCCTATGGTTTTGAATGTTTTGAACACATGTAATTGTATGATAGCATTTGCTAGAAAACTAGCCTTGTATGGAAGTTTTGTCTTTTCTACAAACGACTGGTAGCTATACTGTCTTTGAGCATCACTGTGACAACGGGGAATATCACTTATTGCTTTGGTCAGAAACCGACATGTTGATATTTCACGATAAAACAAATGATCCGCCTGTTCTTGATCACTGGTGCGCAATGCATCTGGTCTTGATGACCAAGTTCGTCACCATTTTTCACTACGTCAAACGGGTAGGTGAAACAATGAACGGAAAAATGTTTTCATATTACACAAATGGCAAACCACGTGCACTTTCGAGATCCAGGCATTTGTTCACATAAATCTCTAGGAATGGCTGCAGTACATTATATTTTTCAAACCAAATACTAGCCATTTGAAATGGATATATTATGGGGCACACGTTTCTCAGTGCTCAGTTTTCTCCAAGTGTTTAGGCCTACAGAGTTATTGTTCAAACCACAAAATTGCAATGGCTCGTTTATTGAATCTGTTCGAAGACATATTTCAGTCGACGACTTTCTCATTCCTTGCTGCAGATTCCAACTGCTCCATTATTTCTATACCAGTATAAACGAGCAATTACAACCGCCAGCATAAAGCCCATGGTGATTCAATAGTTTGTGTTAAAAAAGAGAAATTCAGGGTCAACCATCTGGAGTTTCCGGACTCAGCCATATGAGTGATAAACCACAATAAATTAGACTCCCACGGTTTAACTCACTGTCGCGGACGGTTATCCAAATCGGCCTGACTCGTCAACAGTCAGTTTTTTCACCAAAGTAATAGAATACGAATAGAGACAATCTTCGATAAAATAACTTTGGTACTCTATCGGATTTTGCTGTGCACAATAATTACCGACGTACACCTGACTGGAACTAAATCTCATCGGGATACAAGCCATCCCTGTCATCAATAACAATGTAATCCGAAAGAGACCACAAGGAGATGCAATTGTTTCGTTTGTGGGCGCCTGCTCTTAGTTGGTTATGATTGCTTGTTGAACACCTGCTTTAAATTTAGCACGGTCACAACATAACCATAGAACTACGGAAATGAGAGGAAAATACAATAGAACTTAAGAAACAGTGAGTAAGTAGATCTATGATCAGTCATGAAATGTTTGCATTTTCGTCGTACAAGTTTTGATGTTTTGTCAGTTGATTCGTCTGAACGGCATTTCAGTATTTATGGAATATGACAGTTCAACAGACAGCATTCTTGCCAATTAAGTATATTCTAAGTTATATCCCGCATTATCTCCCACAAATGACAGCCCTTATCTTATGGGTTCCGACTAAGAAGGTGGGAAGCGCCAGCAGAAGTTATTGTCATTTCCAAAACGTGCGGATAGACGATGGAACTGGAGACGATGGACAGGCATTCGCAAAACATGAACGAGCCACCAGAGGTGGTGTTGAGTGATCACCTCAGGTAGAGGTTGGTTACACGCGTTTCTGAACTGCAACGGCTCACCACCCTCAATTTTTCACATTGCTGGATTTCGATCATTCAGATGAATATGTATCTCGATGAGCTTCGTCCTTCTTTGTATTGTGGCGAAAGAACCCACATAGAAATAGTTCTTTCGAAAGTGTTTATTGCCCTATGGACCTTCCAATCCATACAATGGCACTTGATTTTTTTTTGCTGTATCTTGTAAAATTCCGTTTTTAAATAAATGACAAGAATTTTTTTTCAATGTGCAGAAAAGATTTGGAGGGACTTTTGAAATTGATTTTTTGATTGGGTTCTTATTTTATTCTCACCATTTTGTCCAATGGATTGATGTAAATCCCCTGTCATTATTGAGCATTGCAGTTACAAACGATATATTTGCCGGACCACGCTCATTGGACATTTTACTCATGCTCCTGAAAGCCAAAGATGTTAGCAGTATTATTTTCTTTCAGCCTATCAGAGGCAACGCAATCGCCAAAAACCACTAGATAATACAGGTTCCATTTCCTTTTCTTTTTTCTACTCATGTCTTTGATCCACTCTTGCACAAATGAGGCTGTCGGATCCATGTATCCGTGATGAAAATAATATACGGTGAGTTTTACATTCATAAATCAACAATTTTTTTCATATTTGATTGTTCAGTAAACTTCGTCCGCCGAGAAAAAATCATTTTGTCGTGTTGCCCACAGTAACGAAAACAAACCTTTCATCTAATAATACAGAGGTGTCTAGGACAATATTCAGGTAATGATAACGTTATTTCTGCAAACTTTCCACCATTGGTTTAAAAAATGTAAACGTACAGCTGATAGAGAAGAAAATAAGGTTTCAGATGCATTTCCACAGTGTCTTACTGTCCATATATATATAGACATATATATATATATATATATATATATATATATATATATATATATATATATATATATATATATATGTTGACGGCCAAACGAAGTAATTTGTAATTTGGCTGCTGGCAGCCCTTTTTGTGCCCGATTGTTCTGATCCTAATTTACCGACGAGAATTCACAGAGATTTTGGCGTTTTGTATTTCGCAGATCGAAAACAGGCAACCCATATCTCAGTGACGCTGGCCAATAATTTATAAACAATCATATTTTCAAGACTCATAAAGCCAAGTTGTGAGTGAACTTTGATATTTGGTATCGATTGCAATTTTATTACTTCTGCTAAACTCCAGGTATCATTTATTACCTCTGTTTTATAAACGATCGATATACTCACGATTCACCATAGAATTGTCGATGAAAAATATTACTTTGAGAACCGTAAATAGATAGCACTTGGAAGAGTTTTGTTCTGTCAGTCGCACATCTAATCAGCTTGGAATGTGCAGGTTATAGTGTGTCTGGTACGGTGTCGGTCTATATTCCACGTTTGAAAGAAACAACAACCAAATCCTTCCATCATAGAACCCCTCTCGCTTACAACCACTGTTCAGAAGTGGAAGCTAATAAATGAGGACGAACGTTTCAAATTGAAGAGAAAAATCACTCAGCGCATCTGAACGAATGTGTCAAATGATCCATTTAAAGTAGTACACACGACCAGGTGATGTTTGTTTTTTCCTGACACAACAACAATTAAGCACACTGTCATTAAACATTAGTCTCACGGTCACTTTTCATAAGTCAGTTTCGACAGGTGAGGATCGCAGAAAACAATGGTTATTTTTTCTGTCCTGACATTTGAGCCAGCCAGCCAGAAAATAGATATTTCAAAAGGCCACAGAATATCGAGAATAATAAATCACACTCATGCTTTCATTGCCGAATCGATGACGAGTTTTGTCGCGTGTGTACAGTGTCACAGGAACTGAAGAAGTGTTTCCATGTGCTTGTTCAGTGAACTATGTTCAAGCAAACTGATTTTTCAAAATTCTCAACCGTTGATTTGTTGGAGATTAGCATGCACGCTGGAGGAGTAAAATGTTTCACGGATAACTTCAACAGTTTTACAAATTGGACAGCTATTGTTTCAAGTTTGAATAGTGATACCATCATGATGCACACGAGATACTTGACGAACTGATAAACTGAACAGACTGGATCGTGATCAACATCAAGAAATTGGAATTTATTGGTCTTTCCATAGATCAAAGTACTCTAAATGCATCTTTCAGACATAAATCATTTTCCCTATCGGTATTTGATGACGTTCTGCGCCCCTACCTTTGCGATATTTGATTGAGGCTCAGTGTCCTGGCAACTGAAATGAGATGACAAATCAGGTCCTCCAATGGAAATTGTTTTCCCGTTCGGACTGTTTTGTTGGCTCCATGCACCATTGGAGCGCTATTTTTCTGAAACATTCAATTTCAGCACTGGCTAACCTGCTAGGCGTAATTCTCGTCACGAACATCGTACTAATTGCTGAAAAGACGTCAAAAGGTGAAATCTGAAATTGAGCAATCTATTGAACACCGAGTGTTATAAGGAGTTCGACTATAAAGAGGCAAATATAACTACAACGTTTCATTGTTTCTTTGACTCAATCACCTTTTGTGGGACAAGAGAATTATGACTGATTTCCTACTAATCAAAGCCATTAAAAATGTGCAAGCTGCTACAGATACAGAAGGAGTGGCAAGCCTCAATAACCAGGGTGTCCATTCAGGCAAAAATCTGCTGGGTCTTGCCTACTTCATACTGAACATACAATAAATAACCCATTTCAGGACTGCACGGTATAGTTGCCCGGAGCAAAGATGTGAGAGACACTGTTCACAGGAGTAAATAATTCCACACTTGCTAATAATGGCCACCGTTACCAAATAGGGAATTAAATATATATTGATTTTTGGAGAGAGTTTAGACCGGTATAACTATCAGTGACAACATAGTTTACTCGAACAGCATAATAACACGGAGACCATATTTTCGGTAATACTTTCACTGTCAATCTTCGTTGGAGTTGAGAATATTTATAACTAAAGATTGTTGCTGGTAAGTAATTCAAATCAATCTGATCTAAGATCACCACGAATTAGTCTATGCAAATGAAGAAAACCATTTCAGTCGGCATATGTCTGTCTCACGCCTAGATGCATGAAATCATATGTGCTTATCAATTTTGTTCCAACTTTTCATTTTATTATAAAACAGCATCGTAAAATCTCAGGAACGGGATAGGGGCAAGTAAATAGTTGTCAGTTGGGAAGTGACCTGTGGAGGAATCGAAATTCAAACACAATGCCGAACGGTTGAAATCCCAGTATGATGACAGCTTGACCACCGTTCATTGAGATCAGTATGTGAGCACGCCGTTGTTGTTCGTTTGTTCCAGTTGATCCTTTCGAAAACAACACTCGTGTGGTGCCAGTTTTGTAAGGGCTGAAAAAAGCAGTAACGTAGCCCACCTTGACCGCAACCATCCTGATTACAAGAATCGCATTGCTAAAAATAATTTTAGTGCGCAAATAAACGTTCTCTACGGAAAAACCACTCATCATGCAATAAACAAACGTTTACTAAAACATATGGTCGGGTCTAGCTGGTTATTCCCTTTAGTCCATGGAAATGATTCGAGTTTTCAACCTCGTTATCAAGTCTGACATATTGGAACCCTAAGTGATTACCCACTCTTCACAATTTGCCGCTTAACAGCGAGAAGCAATCACTAGACTCTACGTTTGTATTAACGACGATGAGGAAATGCTCATTCTTGACGGAAAATATACAAAAAACTGGTAAATCTGACAGAGAAGAAGTCATAAAAACACATTGTACGTTTTACCTCAACAGACTTTCAGAACCTTCCAGAAACGAAATGGGCATTTGTCGAAGTTTCATGTAAATATGATGTGATTCCAAGAAAATGTGTTCAATAAAGTACCACTTCAGATACGGATAATGGTTATTCCGGGTTTTGGTTAGCAGGAATGTTTCAAACGGGCTGACGGTGTTTTCATCTTTAGGTGAAGTGACAAAACAACGTAAGCCTATTATTCATTATGTAAAATAATGGCCAGCGCTAAACGAATAATAATGGTGGTTTATTGTTGCAGCTGTTCAGAGATTCTGATTTCATTGTGATTTGCGTTGACAATTTATTCAAATTCATGCTACATACTAGGATTTGGGGCCTCAGAAACGTCACCCAGGCCATCAATTTGATCAACAAATTCATTCCAATGACTTACAGGTTTTGCAAATCATCATGTTTTTTGGTCACATTCAGCAAAAATGAATGTCAATTCAGTCGTGGAATAATTATTCGAGACACTCGCGAATAATAAATTAAATAGGCCGGAAAATAAATGTTCAAGTCCATCAAATTGGAATCTATTCTAGGAAAGTTACTTTACTGGTAGGTAAAGCATCCGGTATTTCCTCTCATGGCTACTAGTTATCGCAATGCCCTGGATGTAGCCTTTTGTTCGCTATATGGTTTCAAACGAGGAAGCCAATGAATATATCAAATGGTACAGTTACGAAATTGACCCATGAAGGTCCTGAGTCAAGCCATTTACGCTGAGCCTTCCAGTCATTCGTTCTCATCTCTCATTATTCTGACAAAGCTTCTCAAGTAAATATTTTTCACTTTGAATTCAACGTTAAGGAATGTGAACGCGTAGCGTGTAGATATTACCGTATTCATCAAAAGGTACTGCGGTATCAGTATTCACAATAAAAATCCCACAGGTACGATTCAAAGTTCTACGTTATCCGGCTGAATATTTGGAATGGATCCCAGAATGGTAAATTCAGACACTAATTTAGGTAATTATGATCATTCGCCAGTTTGGGATACTTCAAGATTGTTACCCTGGCGATCGTTGACTCTTTAATTGGAGATGCATCTTGCTGAGGTACAAGTGAGAGAATATTCGTTTAAATCACTGAGTTCGTAAACATTTGCTGAGTATGTGGTTATAATGTAAACCAACAATGCTGAACTATACGGTCATCAGCGACTCGTTCAATCGCTCTATCCTGCCTAGTATTACTACCATTGTACGGGGTCGCCGGTTCTCCGTCCAATCGGGTTCAAGTAATCAAACAAAGTGGTACCATCAAACTGTCTTTGACGTATCTTCACATGATGTGTACGTTGGGTTCAGTTACCTTGAAAATCTTGCTTTCAATAATGTTATCCAATAACTAACCATTTCTACCTTGGAATCCACCACTTCGGGATCCAATACAACATAGTCTTTGGCAATATGTAACTGACTGTCACCGCTTTGACGAGAACAGCCTAATGGTGATCTGAATTTTTCTGTTTAATTAATGTTCATTTGCTGGGACCATGAGAAAATGTAGTGCGGCTGGGATTGCATGCTCACAGTGGACCTCGTTTACACATTACCGATTATGTAGGGAGATTCCTCCGCCTTTTCTAAACCGGACACCTTGATGCGTAATTCTGAGAAGTATTTTTCGGACAGTGCTTCTTTCACTCATTTCTGTCAAATAAGCAATCTTTCGAATAAAATTTCGAAGTAGTTTTTACATTTTTGTATTTTGCCGTAGTGTTTCCGGAAAGAAAAAAATTCGTTATAGTCCAATTTTCGAAGCGAACCTGGGACCTTGTGAAAGAATAACTTTGCCGATTTCTGCATTCATTTTCTCAAACAAGGAATGAAATCGCTCGGACTGCCGGCCGGTTGTCGGCAAAAGCAAAATATTAGGGAGCATTCTGATGAAATGCAGGTGCCCAAAACACCCTCTTTCATCAGCGGTGCAGAGGAAGGGTGCAACTAGCATTTCAGGTATCTATTCATTACCATGTCTATGAAATGGAGAAAAAATAAGGCATAAGATGCCGAATTTCCGCATGTCACTTTCGGGAATACGAGCCGGTTAGTTGAGAAAGATAAACGGGTCAACAAATTGCGTAATACGAAGTTTTCGTTATCGGGTAGATGGCTCAAATGATCGTCGAATAATTTTGATGAAAACTCAGCACATTTTTCTAAAGAAGAGAACCCCGTCTCTGCTCTGATGGTGATGCTCATAACAGACTGTTTTGTGTTACTCCGGGAAAAACTTGCTGCCCTCGTTTATGAGACATTTATTACCGATGAAAAATCCACGACGCTGAGGTCCGATTCAAAGGTAATAAGTAAAAAGAACAATCACTGGATACATTGATAGCACGGAACGGATGTACGGATATGTATAAAATCAAACTGCTCATCCAGTTAAAATAGTTATGTAACCACTACTTATAACCCTTTTCCGTAGGCAATGCTAGACCTACAGCAATGGTCTCACCTGAACTCACTTGTTGCATCCATGTAAACGTTGAAAAATATCAACGTTAGGGTCTCAGTGTTGCCTGTAAACTCCTTGCTTGATAATGGTTTATCATGAAGCTTATTGTTTCGTCTTTTGTGTTGGGAAACTCTACATTGTTCCACTTAACACTAAACATCCGCAGATATATATTCCATACAATGTTCAAAGCTCATGTTCAAAAAAGCCCAGTAATAATTCGTAATTTACCGCCCTGATTCGAGGTGCTTTGGGAATACAAATGTATGATCTGGAATAATGAAGCATGTAGATTGTAAATTCCCATTTCGTTTATCAACCCATTACATAGTCCAGAAAGGAGTTGAAGACGAAGTATGAATTGAACTGTTTATATTGCGACCAAGTGAAACACATGATCACATCCGAAACAATGTTCTGATGTTAGAAATAGAGCGAGTAAATAATGATTTTACCATGGAACCTGTGAGAGTCAACAGAAGTAGAATTGAAGTAATCATCTGGTGTTACGAGTGTGAGTGCTGAATTTTGTAGAATACCAAGTGAATTCACGGTGACCACTAGGGGATCAACCCGAATATCAAAATGTACCCTAGCAATATACATGAATATACGCCCTTGCATTACATTCCTAATGTAGCGAAATAAGTGGAAGCTGTGAGTCATAGAATGTAAACAATATTTGTTAGAATTCACGTTTGTGTTGAACGAGTCTTCAATCAGTGAATAGGATAATCAACAGCGATTTTATCGTCAAAAACGTTTACTTTACTAAGTAACTCAAAGGCGACTATCAACGTTTTATGATGGACCGATTCAAAAAACATCCAAAGATAGTTTACATGCGCATCATTTCTTAATAAGCCTTGGAGATATCTCAGACTTTTACACAGCTTACGAGAAAAGAAACTCACAGCAGCACAAGATTTTCGTCTTTGTGGTAATGTTCCCATCTGCAATTCTGGGCTTCATATCACACGTGAGTCCCGTTGCCTGTGTGTTGGAAGCGATAAGCGCATGTCAACATTGCGGAATGTTTCTCGGATGAATCATAACTTGGGTGATAAAATGCAATAAGAATAAACTATGTGGTTTTAGATAAGTTATAGTGTACTTTGTTCTCATCACTGGAATGAGCAAGGGATGTGCACGCTGCCACCTCCTGATAAATATTGTGAATTTTAATTTTATTCCAGACTGCTTATATGATGGAAACTGAGTAGATGAACTCATATTATTATGGAAAATAAAATGAACTTTATAAAATGATACTCCGGACTTGTGTTTGAATTGCACCGAGTAGTTTTGTATGGATGAGATTTTGCTACCAAGGGCATACAAATACTGCTTGATTATTTTGTGCATGTCTACATATTACCCAATTCAGTCGTGTTCGGACATGTATTCCAGTGTAATCAGCGAACCGTAGTCATTTGTATAAAGGTACCACGAAAACGGTTATTATTCTTGAGGGGTAAGCACGCTTATACAGACCAAATTCTATGTAAAATCATTGGAAACCCACCGTGTGACCTGCGATCACGTGATCTGGATTTACGGTACATCGGGTTCTATAAAGCTTTTCCATTTATGCAGTTGCATTGCCATTTCCATAGATTTTACACAACATGAACCAGTCTGGCATACCTCGAGTGAACGTGCAGCGAGCATCTTTTATACCGCTCTGTGAACTAAGTGTGAAAATCTGCCCTTCAGATATTATTGTTGTAAGATATAAAACGTCTGTGATAAACACCCTTAGAATGGATGAATGTTGCGTGATGATGAATCGAGTCAATCACATTTACCGGGGTACTATTTGCATCCCCTCAATAATACCGATATAATTTCAACGAACACGTATGACCAACGCCTTTGATTGGTTAACTTCCATCAGCGGCAAACATGTCTATAATACTCAGTTTTTACTTCATGGTGTCATTTATCTTGTCCCATTTGTGCATTCTCAGCCAAAATGTCTGCCTACGTGAAACTGATGCGATAATAGTACATAGTTTGGATCATTTCTACCACGTATGCATTGATTGATTTACCTTTAGACTTGATGATACATCGGATGGCTGGTCGACGGCTTCATACTGTACAGAAAGATTATCAAGTCAAAAATTTATCTTGTGAAAATGATCATATATCGGGAATCGTTTGGTGTTTTGAGTCCCTTTGATATAAATTTGATTGTTATGAGAATGAATTAGATGAACTTGGGTTCCTCCATTGCCTTCGACGCTCGTGTTCACCATATTGCACTGATGTGTACATATTTTTCAAATAATTTTTGGAAAGCATGTGCTCGAAACGTACCTTGTAGTATAACATAACACGAAAAACATCTCCGAAACTTTTTCAAATTACTACAGTAAATTCATCAAACTTTATTTACTTCATAAAACGCAGCTGAATTCCATTGAATTGAACACGTAATGGGTAAATAAAATACTAGTATCTGGTGAGTGAAATAATTTTTTTGTTTTTAGGTCTGTTCAGCAGTATGACTGAGCTATTTTAAAAACGAAGGACTATGAGCGGGGTTGTTCGTTGATTCCTACCAGATACGTTGCCTAGCTTTCATAGCAGACCAGTGGCGTTACGCTCTATGTGATGACACGCAGCAAAGGCCAGCCGAATACCAGGGTAAACACCCAAGTGGGGAAAAGAGACTGATTAGATGAACGAAATGAGTACGGAATACCATCACCGGCAAGAGTAGATCAAAGGAACATCTTAGAGCGACTTCAGTTTTTCTTTGAGAAAGCTCTAAACGTGAACCTATTGACAATCATTTTATCGTACTAAGAATGCTATCCACTGTTTGGAGTTTTCTCTACTGCTTTCGGAACCGTTTTATTCAAGACATTGTTGCTGGCTTTGCGTGGAATGATGCGATTACTAAAGAGCTTTTCCTTCAAAGAGTATGTGTTTTTCGAACATGAGTTGTCGACCTTAGGAGCGGACAAACTACCACGAATAGACAGTTTCATTTCATTAAAGTATAAACAGCAGCTGCTTTTAACTCACTGACAAAAAATGCAATTTGAGATAAGTAATTCACGGCCTTGGATACGACAAATTCAAGCTAGGCTCTCCGACTTCTGTGCTTTATTTGTGATAAACGCCATAAAAAAGCACAGCCGTGTCGCTTAGTTCCACGAAAACAAAAAAACCCAGCGGTAAATGCATGACGTCATCCGTTTCACGATTGGTAACGGGTCAAAATGTCCATTCACAAACGGTTTTATAGATTTCCGATCACACCAATTACAAATTGGTTTAAATACTTCGAAGGACTTTCTTTCTCATTTTTTTGTTGGTATCGCTTATTTAAATCAGCGCACCACTTCTCTGCTGATGGGCGATGGGATAGAAACGGATGAGCTGTCAGCATTTTCTTTGGAATTCATAAACACAGGAGCAGAGAGACAAGAAACTTTACAATATATATGACGATCATTGATTACCATGCGATGCTGGGTATAAAGCGGCTCGAATGCTCTAAAAAGCCATGCTAACTAAGCAATCAATGAAACCATGGATAAACTGAACAGAAATGAGGAACCTTTACCGTTCATTACAACTATATATATATATATATATATATATATATATATATATATATATATATATATATATATAGATAGATAGATAGATAGATAGATAGATAGATAGATAGATGGATAGATAGATATATAGATAGATTGATAGATAGATAGACAGATGGAAAGATAGATAAATAGATAGATAAACGGGGTTTAACGAGCATTGTTATCAACGACGTGAATATATGAACGCCTGGTTTAACCGGAATGTAAGCATAATTTGTAGAGGCTATGTTAGGAATAAGACAGGTACACCTAATTTGTACTAATGATTGCCTAGCATTAGCCGTGAGTTACACTTGGAGAACAAGAATACTCAGAATGAAAATCGCCTTATTTTCCATTACCCTGATAATAGTCCTCAAAATGACCCTAGGATGCATCACTGGGGTCTGAATTTGATTTTCGGAGTCTATTCTGGGTCAATTTCGCTGCCGGGTATGAACACCAAAAAGATATGTCATCATGATAAATAAGCATTCGAAAGATACGCACATCATTATTCCACGGAAGTAATGGAACTTTGATAGCCGTTACTTGTCTAGGTGCTAATAAATTCACCCATGGAATGCATTCATAAATCGGACTTGTTTATCGTGTTTTTGAAGACAAAACAGATTTCAACTTTCAAAATTGATTCGGGCAATAATTTCTGCAACATAATCCGAATTATAAAGTTAAGGTCCAAATAAGTACTGCAAAAGCTGTCCTGCTCCAAAATTTTCCAGTAAGGAAATGGTAGATCAGTTCACAATTTTTAAAATTGGTGTAGAAATCAAGAGGGGCAGTTTTTCGAACCCCTTGGTCACTAATTTCTCATCTTACACAGGTGAGCAGACATCTGAATTGAGCGGTTGCTTACGTTTATACCCAGAAACGTAGTTTCACCGCAGTCTAGGTTGAGCAAAACATGACGCAAAAGGGTCCAGAAAATTTGAGCGATCTCTTCCTGTTCTGATAAACACAATGACACAAGTGTAAGAAAGTAATCCAACGAAGAACGCCTTAGGCAGTTCAAAGAGCACGATAAAAAGACATATCCATAGACTGGACGACTTATTCTTAGCCAAAGGTCAAATAGTTCTATACGTTTAAAAGTCCGCAAGATGATAAACAAAATTCTGTTTAGCAAAAAATCCAAACATTCTCCTTCCCTGTGGTCATAAAGATCAGCTACATTACAGTTTTTTTAAGAGAACAATCATTCTCTAATGAGAAAACAATGAGGAAGTCCAAAACAACCACAAAAATCAACTAGTTTAAATACCTCATTACATTTTTGATAAAATCCACGTTATCCGCAGATACCTCGGTTAGACAGTCCGACACATTGAGAATACAGTTTCAGTACGTTGTTCCTTGGTTGACCATTTAGTCCCTAGTGTTTTCCTGACTCAAGTACTGACTGAATGATGAAGACCAAGCATGCGTAAGTTTGATCAACTGCTTTTGACATCCGAATAAACCTACACATCACACATAAGGAATAGCACAAGGTGTTGAACAAGCTTGCCTTCGGTGCTTCATAATCATGCCAATACATATAATTACGTATTAACGGTGTCAAATAAAAAAATGTCAAGATAAGAAGAAAGTCGGTCAATAAAACATTTCATGCGGAAAAGCTCATACGTTATTCACATCAATGCTAGTTGTGTATTTACGAATAAAGAGTAGGGTGTCTAATTCTGTGGCCTCATTTTCTCGATATTGTGTTACTTGGTCCTGCGGGACTAGGTATATCGGCCGTACGTCCAGGCGGTCATCCGAACGTGTTTGTGAGCACCATATGGAATGGTTGAATTTTGGAGCAACAAAGTAGGTACGGGAACCATGTATAACCACTCAGTGAATGTGACCGAAGCTTCCAGGCGAATATACAAATTCCGACATGTGCAATCAAGACTGGTGAAGTGCCGTGTCCCTGAGCTTAGCGGAAGCGATCTACATTCATTTATACCGCCCTCTGTTGTGTTGAAAAGCAGTTCATACAAACGCCGAGGCTTTATTCGCCCACCCGTCAATCGCAGAGAGAGCACGGATCGGTTGATCTTACCTGTAATACTAATGACACCCACTCACGGTCTAGAGAAGGATGTGGGTCATTTGTGCAATTAAGTTTCACTCGAGCTTTGATTTTCGACTTATCGCCTTTTCACGACCTTTTTGTTCACCTAGAGTTGTTCATGAAAAATGCGACAAAGCATGCTTATAAATCATTGGAAACCAGCTCGTCCACTGCCTTGTGTTGTTTTACATCACTGTCGGCGAGGAAAATTTTGACTTATTCGAATTGTAAGAGTTCATTCGCGGAACCAGCCTATAAAGGTAGTCAAATTACAGAACTAGTGAATCACCATCTAATATTTGCCCTCGAATTTTGCCAGAGTTTCGTGAGTATTCACTGTTGGGAATTGGTATTTGAAAAAGTTAGTGGTTCACACGGTGTGAATAGTTAGCCATGAACTATTCTGATTACTTTCCACTGAAAATAAATCAAACACCCGACAGCAGTTAAACTATTTTAAGGATCACTATCTAGTTGGAATCCCAACAAAAAGTTATATTTTTACAAGTTCATGTTCACGGGTAAAACCGGAAACCTAAATAAAACACGAAGATTAGTAACACCTCGAATGTTCTTTAGCATTCAGCGTTGAAAGGGTCACAATAAATTTCTTGCGAAATTCTGATTACTGCGATGAAACGAATTGTAAAAAAGACGAAAGTACGGTTTGCACTTCGAAAGCTTCATCAAATCTACAGCCTTCATTGCATCAGCCGTCTTCAATGAGATCTACCTACTGAAGGATATATAACAAACTGAATGAGTTCTACTACGGACGGTAAAAATACAAGCTAACTGTGTTGCATTGTATCGGCAAACGTAATTTACGTGAGCAAATGTGTCGACCCATTCGTTCAGTGGCTCGACGTTCATCTTTCAGTGAGCACGTGATAATGGGGCCTGAGTCACGTATTTGAGCTTTCCCGAAGACCAAGAAAGTAGAAATCTCTTTTCAACAGGATCCACTCAAATGCATGCTCAGATAACAAGCGTACAGTGTTTTTTATGTTGGGCTCATTCCGAAAGGGTTACCAGATTCTTGTGTTGAGTTTGTTCGGATTGATTTATCAGTTGCTATGTATACCGTTTCCCGCTACCAAACTAAATCTAGGCTTCCATGTCTCATATCTTAGGAGAGCTGCCAACATACATTCTTCTCCTCACGAACCCAAATTTAGGCAGAACGTGTATGAGGGTCACTTGTCTTCAGACTGATTTCGCATTGTGATGTGAACTGTCTCGTCATGTGCAGAGCAATCAAATGAATGAGGAAAAGGGTGCCCGGCAAATGACACTAAGAATTGGAAAATAAGGAACGTGTTCCAATAAATGGTCACCATGAATGTACAAAAAAGACCTTGAATGGTCAATTGTTCGCCATTATTGTTCTCATTGCCCAACCCTGGTATGGAAAGAAATTTAAATTCAGCTGAGTATTATGAACTATAACTCCACTGTTATCATGAAATTGATTGCTAAGCTGCATGATTCGCGTTCAACCTTATAACCTAACACTCAATTTTTGGTGGTTGGTCACATACATTAGTGGACAGTAGAGCTTAAGTACCCTATCATTTCATAAAGAAACATTGGGATGCATCTATCTACAAGGGTTGCGGCAACTAGCGAACTTTCAATGCGACACATGTACGAACTGGTTGGGATATGACAGTTTCCTGCGGAAACTATCAATAGTTTGGAGGTTTGATGTCCACCTAATAATATTCTCTTATATGCCTCCTTCTAAAAATAATTCATTACCAAATCACACACATTCGAACGGTACTCAACTGTCTTCTGACGGTACAACAACCTAAAAAGTGTATGTTTAGGTGTATGGCGAACAAAACTCTACGCTCTAAAATAACTTGAGACAATTCAGACTGGGAAATTCGGCTGCATTTTTAGCGGTGAACCCTGTGGCAACAGAAAGAGACGAAAATCAGATCAATGGCTTCACTGAATCAACAACCGCAGATCACAGAAATGACAGTGAATATATGAGATGCCTTCTTAAACAGACAAATAGACATGTTTGGAGACGCCGATTGAAATCACTGGGATCTGAACCAACTGGAGAACTAGCTGGAATGAGTGGCTCACGTTAATTTTAGCCTTGCCAATTTACGACGAGCAGGATTAAATGTTTGGAATTCTCATCTGGTGCGCGGTGCAGTATTGTACATTGATCAGAATAGCTGCTCGAAGGAATCGAAATCTTCGTGCCCTTTAGAGGTGACGACACTTTTACCCTTTCGAAAGCACCAGTAAGATCGTGTAGAACAGCCTCTATCGTCCGCATGTGCTAATTTGATGTTTGCCGTCGACTGTGTCACTAGTGGTAGGAGCACTTTTATTATAAATGGTGTACATGTTCTGGGAAACCATATAGGGTAGACCTTATTTACATGTTTCTTTTTGTATAAATAGTGGCACAACAGATATTCTATAAACTTATTTCCTTCTTGCAACAAAACGTTGGCCGCTCAAGCACGCCACTGAGAAGCGCGAACAATAGTCGTTTGTGACAGCGAGACAGGATTCAAAATGTTCACTGAGGTGCACAATTTGGATATTCTACACTATTTCCTCGAGAAAAACAATCAGTTCTTTTGAAAGCAAAAAATAGGGATTATAAATAAGAATTGGAGCAAAGGCGGGGACTTTTCAGTACTCCATTTTGTCTTGCCCGGTGCCTTGATCGTGGTACATTGATCATGAATCTTGAATTGGATGACACTAGTGGTCAAAATGCATAGCTTCTGTTAAGTTTCTATTCCTTCAGCGATAATTTTAAATCATTTTGTCGAACTAAAAGTTTCTGGGCCATGCACCAATAATTTCCTTGAGAGTAGGAGCACATTACATCAGTTAAAAGGCAGAAAACGGTCACGTTTAATGCACACTGCTTAGTTTATTATACTACCACGTATGGAAAAAAATTTCTCCATGGAATGCATCTTTGGACGTTTGTCCAGCATTGATTATTCACAAAATACAAGTTTTTGTGCGAATATAGAAAGAGATGATTCTATACTATCAGCTGAGTAGCTGATCCTCGTGAACAGATTTTTAAGTTCAGTGAATCTGCCATACAGATTTCTTGGTTTGCCAAGCAACACGAGCCTCTCATGAAGTAACCGAACAAACCTTATCTTCTATATCAAACCGAAGTTTTTTAAACCACACTGAGCAAAAACGCCCTCCACAACTGAATATTTGATACCTTTCTTAGCGATTCTCGAAAGTAACGCGTGCCCACAAGTGAACTGAAAAAACGTGTTGTTGTCCTGCAGGTTACTTATCTGGTTATGTCAGCGTATGGCTTAACAACGTCTGCAATGTTTAACTCCACATAAACATTTTGGGGAAAATGAAAACGACTGCGTCGCATTTGTCTCTCAGCTGAACAACTGTTGAATTGTTGGTTGTAATTTCATCGACAAACGACGGATCATTTAAATGATTGCTTACCAAATTCACGTCACATGAGCTAGACCCTCTGAAACTTCTTCCGTTAACGCGGAAAAAGCAGTAGCCTGGAATTTTATCGGGTGCTTGCTTCTTTAGGGTAAATTGTTCACAATGTTTGCACGACTACGAGCATCACTGTATACACATTGCATGCCCTATTGGGCACCTTTTATCCAGTTGGTAATTGACGGGATTAGACTAGCAATGAGATATTATAACTTTGTTTATTCAGTTGGCTTCTTGAGACAGTTTGAAATAATGTAACCTTTTACAGATAGTCACATAGTCACGTGAAATATTCAGTTGCAACAGAAAGCGATGCTTACTTATCCTCATCATATGCGGATCTACTGCATCAGACGTTTCTGGACTCATCGAACATGATTACATAAATTTATGAACAAAAATTCACTGTATACTGATATTTTCAAATTGCAACTATGCAACAAAAGCACAAAAGATCAATGGGGGTCAACTTTATTTTTATTTGCCATCAGAAGCTCCACAATGAATGAACTTGCATTGTGGTCCAGATGACATAACATTGGGTTGGGTGTAATTGAATGCAATAGCCACTTGGGACATGTTTGTAATCACTTGTGACAGTTCCTCGTTTGTTCTTTGTATTTTAATATCTCAATATATGCAAGTGAATTTACAAACAATCTCGCGATAAGGAATCAACAGGTTGCTACCTTTATTGCTGTCAAGACGAATGCCGTAAGCAGTTGACTGAATGTGCATTCATGCAGCTGCTAGTATGTGACTCATGGCTGATTTTAGCTTGTGACGCAACTCACTGTTTGATTAGCCACATCTACGGGCAAGTTTAAAGTGGACAACTTCGGACTGGGTTTACCCAGATTTGCTGTCTGTTGGCTTTGAAAATCTATGCATTCAGCTGGATAGCCTTTGAGCATGGGCTTTATAAAAAGAAAGTATCACCTTTTTCGAGGCTTTCCGTTGAACTAAAGGCTCTGCCAAAATGACAGATTCTTCCCAATGGTCCGCGCACGCGAATGTTGGACGTAAGCCTTGCAGAATGCAGGTAGTGTCAGAGCCATGCAGCTTTTCCATGGACAGCGCTTTGGATTTTCTCATTTTATATCCATGTAGTTATATTATCAGCAATGTAGTATGAGGAAATAAGATAGGTGCATTTGTCAAAAAGAACAAATACAACATGAGTATTATGGAATTTCATTTAAGTAGCCAAGGCAGTCGACAAAACAGCTTTCGAAAATTCTTCAAGTGATCCCTCAAGGAAAAGCTCATTCATTAAGGATAAATACGATTCAGATGAGACAACTTCTGTGAGCTGCAAATAAAACCCTAACCACTCAATAGAGATTCATCCCGACAACATTACTGCAAAGCTGCTAAGTTATTTATCATGGTTTGTATATTCTAGTCGACAAATTACTTGCGGTAAAATAAATGTATGATGCTCGTCAATAATGTTCGTTCTGTCTGAGTAAGACGACGCAAAATAACGAATTTTAACCTGGGACATAAAATGACTGGGTTTCCTGAGTTGTTCACACTTCAAATACTTTAAACTCAGAAAATTCTCCAATCTCTGGAGACTCGAGCATAGGACTGTTATTACACAGCACAGATAGACAAATACATAGGAACAAGAAGATTAAAGCATTGTAGTGAACAATCGGTGCAACCCTGTTGTGATACAGCAGAAAAAACGCCGTGTTCGTCGATGTTTCAAAATCTCGCTCCATAAGCATTGCACTTTGTATTACGAAGCGAGATTCTTTTAAATCAAGAAAGCTTTCTTTTTCGCTATCGTGAGCTCCGGCTGATCTGCCAAGCTTGAGGTGGGAAGTGTTGCTACGGTGAGAAACACAAGAGCAATGCTGAAAAACAGGCAAATTCATCATCATGGACAGAAACGCGTAGCTTATATTGTTGCTTGAGATATCTCAAAATCTGTAGTTCATCAAACCGACCTACAATAACTCGATAATTGAGACTTATGAGCTCATAATGTTTCTGTTTATGAATATGATTTAAGTAATTTATGTGGGTGGGCACACCTATCCGTTGTTGACGCACCCATGTCTGTCGTATTACCGTTATGAGCACACCCATTGCCATACCAGGCCCTATATTACGAGACGTTTAGTTTGTTTCATTTGACCGTGATTGCAGCAATTGTTGAGACAACAGATTGAATTAATCGGATGGTAGTGAATACGAAGTAATTTGGCGCCGCATGCAGCTGAAATGCCTAAATGTGGCCCTCAACTGATGACGATACAGGTTGCCGGAGTTAAAATATTGTCTTATTATAAATTTATTGGTCTCCTATCAGAGGTTTGCATACACAGAAGGCAGCTCCTCAGGTAAATTACGTTCTTCAGTACCTAGTTTGAGGATGAAAGAAAAACAATTGCAAACGAAATCTGGTGAGAAAATCAGTTGATATTTGTGCGTTATTTTTGTGAATTTGAGCCAGATAAAGAGCAGTATATTTTTGTACAAGACAGTGTAAGCGGGTATGGGTCGAAAAGAGGAGCTTGTGGAAATAAGAGAATTATATCTGGATAGAACAATGTGTGAAAGTTAGGTATGGTCGGCAAAGAATTCGTAAACGAACCTTCCACATTCGGCCAGGTGTAATTCACGCCTGCTGGTAGATAATTCACTCGAAGGTGTGTAAGGCATGATAGAGAAAGGAGAACAACCTCTCTGAGGAATTCCAAATCATTTTCCAATAGATCAACAACAAAAATAGGTGTATTATAAAGGAAAACAAAAAAAAAACATCGACGATACAGGTACCACTATGTCGAACGGTAAAATACCTAATCTTTTGTTTTTGATAAGATATCCAGCTAAGTTGACTTACACAGTTTAAATTTTGAGATAATCCATTCAAATTCTCATGGATGGTTAGTTCTAAGTTTTTTGCAGTGTTCACCCTAGTTAGTGAATTTGTTGACTTGATAGAAAAATATCAAGTATAAACCGTCCGAGAAAGCATTCATATGAGTTTTAAAGTAACTCAGGTCGAACAGATAAATCATAAATGTGAGACAAATTGCTGGAAAATCAACTGAAAGTCTGGTTTACAAAAATAGTCTGACAAAAAGCTTCATGATCGGAATATTCAAATGGATGTGACGGAAAACTGAACCGAAGTTCATCAAATTAAGTGGAACATGGCAAATGACAGGTCCTTGGAACACACCTGGATTATTTGATCAGCTTTTGGATATTTTTAAACCTAATCGTGGACACTGAGGTCGGTAGGTATACCAGTCGAGCAGTCATGCTTTCAAGGGTGTGGAACAGCCAAATATTCCCCGTTCACGAAGAAGTGTTGATTTATTAACATTACACATGGTAATTTCATTCGCCTTGTCAAGAAATCTTCTCAAATTGGTTCAGTCCAGCCCATGTTATCCATCACAACTTTTCTTCTCTTGTTCACCAAACAGCCCGTCCGTTTCCCTTGCGTATAGACCACTGGGTTCCACGCGTACCACCACTCCTGAACTTCAAACCCGCGAAATAACTTTCTTGTCCACTCCCATTGCATCTTTTCTGCAACAACTGTTAATTGGTTATATCTTCGCATCTTTCACCCATATGCATTTTGGATCCCTTTATTGGCTCAGTCGAGTAGTACCAATTCGTGGATACTAACGATTTTACTGGTTGCGTTAGCTTTTTCTACCATTGTGTTCTTGTGTGCTCTAACCCACGGGTTGCCACGATGACCCGGTAGCCGTAGTTTCTTATCACAAACATCTCCCCCCCCCCCACTCTTACGTGTTAATTCTCACCCCGCCCATTCTGTTATAACCTCACGATTGCTTGGATTACTTGAATGAATACCCAGATTGTGTGTGATTATCTCCCTCAATCTCTTTGCTTTGCCTGTGTGAATAACTAAACGATGACCTTTCGTTTTGATCTCGCTATTTTTTACTTACTGTGCTATTACCGTTGTCCTTCACGGAGCTTGTTTTCTTCCCCTCAGATGAGCTCTGATCTATCAAAATTATTCCTATAAGTAACAAATTCCTTTGTGAACCACTTGATTCGCTCCTGCATCACCGTTTCGCGGGCTTCCTGTAAATCTGTTGCCCCTGCGTTCTGAAGCATTTTGTCTGTCTTGATTCTGGAAATAGTCTGCCCGTAATCTGATAATTAGTCCTACGGTACAGGTTGTAAAACGAGCTTGTGTCCCCTGCCGCGGAATTCGGAGTTGGCTCATCTGCGCGTAATTTACCGACGAGAAGACAATGCTTTAGAACGAAAGAGTGCGTAGTAGAATCAAAAGCGAATGAGTGGTCAGAGAAGCACATCACACGGACCTATCGGATCCACCCGCAGAATTGTCTATATGGTGGACTAAAGAACCGATAGCATCCTCAAAGAGTCTATTTGGGTAATAGGCAAACTTCAGGGAGCCAAAGGAAAAGTTTACAGGAGAATTCAGAAGTTTACGAATGTCACTTTCTGTAAGCATGAGATTAGATGTGTTTGGAGCAATGAGACAAAAGCTTCTATATTCCACATTAGATGTACAAAATCGTGTATAGTAACAATATTGACAGGTGTCCAGCAGTGGCTAATAGAAGACGAGCACCGTCGGTCTGAACAACAGCATCATGTGTCGAAATTTTTCCGAGGTTATTTTGAAGGTTCGTAGAAGCATATAGACTTCTTCTGTGGAGAACGAAGGTACGTGTGAACCATTTTCTGGAATAAGTCCAATAAAACAGATAGAAGTCTTGGAACACAAGACAAAAATTCAATATACGACAATTCATTTTGATCTTCTCAAACATTTCCGTGGAACACGCGTATCCTTTTTCTAATGTGGCACAAATGAGACGTGTGAACAGATGTCGAACAAATTTGGAACCCGTTTGGTAAATTTGATCGGCGAAAGACATGGCAGCCAGATTATAGATCAGCTTTTTCTGTGTCCATTGTGGAGGTCTTAATCTGCAAATCAATACAGCTCCACAGAAAGCTGGAGGCCCTGGTTTCCGATTTTGTTCCATCACACAGAACGCTTACCCGGGTCGATCTGACGATGATAAATCAAAAGGTGCTTCACGATATATGAATCCACTTTTTTGTGGATTGTTTGCAATCCGAGAGAGAGCTGACTGTACAAACCACTTTGGCACATGCTCCATAGACATGGAGCCCAACAACGTTGGTGAGGAAATATATTTTTTATCGTTCTAAAAGACTGAGGTCCACGAGACTGACCCAAGTGATGGTTAGATTCACTGATTAGCATAACTAGATATCGGTCATTAGTTCTTCCTTCCTTCCTTCTATCTTCTTCTTTCTTCTCCATCCTCCTTGCCTAATACTTTGCTAGTTTCCCCTTTTCATTTCTCTTTCAATCCACTGTGCCCTGAAGTCAACTACTATTATTAGGTAGCAACCAAATCCAGAGCCCACGTGGGCGATATTGATTGAAATGAATCCAGCTAAACACTGCTTAGGGACTGTCCGTGTACGGTAATCAAGAGTCCATAAGGGCTAGCAAAGTGTCGGGTAATCACCACCCACCACTTCTACTTCGAGAACTCTTGATTGAATGGTTCCTAATGAATAATATCCTAACCCTACAGCAGGGACCAATTTGAATGGAGACACTATTTGGCACCGAGGCATGACTGTACCGCTTTGTAAGTTATGTCGATATGCGAAGAAGCATGTTCCCATAAACTACCTATCATCCAGGCACGTATTATAGGTTACAACAATTCGTGCCGCTATCTGGATGGATCTACCATGGCCAGAGCCGTTCGGAAACGAGGACATTTGGATCCTCGTGGTGGACTTCAAGGACTCAGTGGAGATCTCGGGGATCCAGTCGGACCAAGGTAAAACGACGGCTTTTTGAGCGCCATTCAAGTGCAGGCCGCGGGCGATGCTGTATGCGGTGCGAAAGGACCCGGAGGGGTCAAATTGGATGACCGCGATGGAGGCACTGATTGCGTGCAAGGCGTCACCTGTTGACGGACCGATTTGTGCGTAGTCTGCAGGAGCTCCTGCGTGGAATAGGGCGCGTTGTTCGCGTCGTCCTTTCCTTGGATGCGTTCCGGTTCACTGAGAGGGCTCGAGAACCGGCCATGATTGACGTGCCCGTGGTTCAAACGGCCCATGTCGGAGAATCAAGGACGAATATCGAGCTTGCGGAGAACAAATGTCAACAGTACCTCACCTAATTTGCCTACCTTTGTTTTTCACACCTGTATTTTCACGCCATTCGGTTGCACACCTAATACTTGTTGCCATTCACACACCGGACAAAGTTCATCAAGTTGAAGTATATTTTTAAGCTACCAGAATTGTTGCCCACTAGCTCACTTACTGCTATCTATAGCTGCATATATACTCTCCTTTACCCAGTACCGAACATGTAAAATCCTTGAAGTGACGTATGGAAAAGAAATTTTCTCATGGGACACGATTTTTGTGGTTTTCATAATGAGAACATATGTTTCAAACTCTCTAGTGTCCCCGTTAGAAGTATCTGTTGTATTTAACTGACCGAATAAAACCGTCAACACTCACATCGATAGTTGGTTGGAATGTGCCAGCGATATGAAATTCTGATGCAATTAAGATCAGATTTCATGAATAATTAAAGGTACACACATTCTGTGCTGATCATATGCTCCAAATAGTGACAATCAGAAGGTTTCTCAACTGTTGCCGCCTGGTAACACGTCCAACATATGCAAAATTCCAAACGATCCTGACAGACCCACAGTGCATATCACAGCTTGCTGCTGTGTCGAAGCATTTATTGACAACCGTATTGCACTTAGCAACAGGAATTCAGTCTTATTTGTGTTAGGTAGTTCAATAAAATGAATGCATCTCCAAAGAAAATTCTGAACGGGGAAAGTGCATGTTCGAAAGTGCAAAGTGAAGCAGCTTAGAAAATTTAATCACTAATGATCTAACTACTCCATATGGTAAAGAGGTTGATTGTCAAGTTCTGCTTTTTCCGGAACCTACCGACTTGAGAAGTGCAAGTAAGTTATTTTCATTGAAAAACAAGATTAAATCAACGTGATGAACGAAGCAAACTTGACAAAGCGGTCTGTTGTCTCCTGGATTTCATCGTGTAAATCTAATCCTAACTGCGCTTCTCAATCGTTCCCTATCAACACCCACGAATCCATGGGAATTCTGGTTCCTCTATCTGGAGATGTCTTTCGGTATTTTGAGAGATCACTATACTCAGTGCAGTGTGTGCCGCACGACCAGTATGCACAACGCCGCACCACTTTGTTTGTTGGTAGTATACAAGTGGATCGCAACCTTTCTTCTCGTTTCACCTTCTGTGCACGTATTTTACTCCAATAAACGGTTCATAAGAGGGTGAGTTATTAAACATGGTATACTGCGAGCAGCAAATCGATGGTTGTGCTACAGGTAAAAGCACATGAAAAACTGGAACAGCCTACAAATGGGACGAACATTGAATGACCTCAAGTCGCTTCATCGCCCTGCTTGCTTGCCTGAACTGCTAGTTATCTTCGCACAAGATGAGACCTAGTATTTCGGTAGAGTGGTTTCGGCAATCTGAGGACATTTCTTTGTGTGACCGCAACCGCCTCGAACTAAGAGTTGGTCACATGACTGAGTACCATGGTAAGCCAAGTATTCCGCTATAGTACTTGATCGATATGGACATGCCAATCTGGTGTTTGATGGATCCGGAACTCGTCAGAAGCTCCTACTGGCCAAAAAAGACAGATCAGTCAGCTAATTTGGATAAGTAGTATTTTCATTTCCCCAGGTTCTCCGTCAGCGGCGAAGAACCCGACAGAAACAACGTGAGTTCCATTTTCTGCAAAGGTTTCATTTATTGCTTGGTTTTTGTGAAGACTCTATCAGTATCGCCTTCGGTAGCTGTATATCTTATACATGATTTGTGGACTTTTTTTCTGAACTCTACAACATCTGTGAAGTTTGTCAACGAGATGTATTAATGGGTAAAACACCACTGATCAGATACTGAGAAAGTTACTATCCGACTTGGACTTTCTGTATAAAGCGCTGTTAGATTGACCAACACGTCCCGTTTGTTTTTTGTGAATGAGTTCGTGCCGGTTTTTATACCACCACTGGTCCCTTTTAGCTAAAGTACGTTGGATTATACGATCAATTCGCTTTCCAAAATTGACATATAAACGTAAGATTGGCAAATTCGTTTGTGTTTCATTGTTTTCTCAAGCAGGAAATAGTACCCAAAGTATCTCGTCGGAACTCATTGAAAGCCGGATGATGAACACTATCTTATTTAGGAACCATGCAGAAAAAGGGCCGCGTAGGATCGGTAGAGAGAATATTAAAACGTGATAAAAATTATCATATTCATACCAGTGGTCTAATCCACTTGATTACAGTTATCATCCAGACGGAGGATGCAGTTGTGTGGGTCACACTCCTTTAGTTACCTTATTGCTTTTGATTACTTCGTCGTGACCGCATTTGATAACAAACTGCAACTACTAATTATTCAGCTAGTGAGATGTACACTCAATCACACCCATAGGCTTCTCCAGTACCAGTCATTGTTAGTTAGTGTCATCAATCTTACAGTTACTCCGGTGATGTTCCTCGTCCGATCCATGAAGAACACCAACACGAGTCTTGTTTCGAGAATGAAATAGCGAAGATCGATTACTCAGCACAAGGCACACATGATCGCTTGACTTTTGTCGAACGTGACCACTAATTTGTACCTGATCACGTCTACGCTACTGGCAACACTGCGATGTGTCTTTCCACCATCATCCAATACATGGCTTCCTGCAGTCTACCAGTGGAGTGTCTATAGTTGAACTTCATCGCTCGGTAATGGCTCCCACAGCGGATCAGATTCTTCTGCCTCCACCAGACAAGGCTCATTAATTTCAACTTGCACCAGACTTGCCCCGCAGTCTACCGTCCCAATGGCAACTCCCTCCGATGATTTCTCTTCATCTCCATCGTCATTGTGCTGAATCCCAAGACAACGTCAGTGACAGTTTTCCACATTTCCGCTGATTAGGTCCAATTTTACGGCGTTCTTCACAGCATCAATAGTGATCAGACACTTTTGAAGCGATATTTGCGGCATGCGTTCTTCATTATTCTTATGGGTTCCAGGTTGTTTGTATGACGCAAATTCCATATCTCCACAGTGTGGGCAACAGGTTTCTTCCCACTGATTGGCCGTCGTCGCTCCTTCTTTCAGGTTCCAAATGTTTTGGTCAGCAAGTCTATTCTGCAAGTTTGCCGGTTATCTCTAAGCCATCGACATGGGTTTTATTTACCATGGGCACTTTAAGAATGGCCGGCTGTCGAGCCATGTCCACGAGCTGGAAAGTATCCATGGAACAATCGACACGGGCGACGTGTACCACTACACGCAATGGTTCTGGCAGACTATCCCTGAAATGGTCCGCCAAAATGTCATCCCATGACACCTCATCCGATGTGGGCAATAGGTGGTCCAGGAGTGAACAGAGCGCAACGGCAGACACTATCGGATCCGCACTAACCCCCTAATAAGCAGCCGTGAACCACCGCATGGCATTTCCAAGGTCGGCCGGGATGTCGAGTCCCGCAAATAATGCTTTCTTCCTGGCGGCCCAATCCAGCTCCTCCAGAAGTCTTCGCTCCGCGTTCAGCACCGCCTTCATTCTGTCTTTGAGAAGGGCTCGATAAGTTGTCTACATTCACCGATCAAACTAGATGAACGAGAGAACAGCCAGGTTGCATCGACCAAACGTGCTCGCAAATACAGTTTTTCATGACCTTCCTTCAACCCTTGGTAGAGTTCAGCAAGATAATAGAACAGACCTAAACAGTCGCCGAAATCGGTGGTGGAATCGTTCCCATGAAGGTATTATCGGCAGCCTGACAGTTTGTATTGTTATTTATGTGACTACTCCGGATTATTTGCCAACTATGCTGGCGTCACAAATTCTCATCCGTGTATCGTACTGTCCTGATATTAAATACCAAGAAGATAGACCTCCGTTAACCACTTACCGTTTCCTGAACTAAATTGTTTTCTGTGATTGATTGAATATCAATACTAGCGGTAATCACTTACGTATATAGGACTAGTGAAATTATGCGAGCATCATGTAATTTATTGCAGAGGATGACCTATCCATTGCAGAGCTTTAGTTGGGCTGCGGTGAATTACGCAGTCAGTAGCTGATTGCCTAGAGCAGTTCTCAACAGTTGGGGGTTGAAAACAAACACGGCTACTTCAGACAAACGTAACGCAAAACGGTGAATGAGGGTACATGAACAATGAGGTTGCTTCCTTCTATTCCATTTTAGCTGTTTGAAAATGGATTGGCCCCTGGCACGCAAGTAAACATCACTGTCCCGTTTGAACGATCTCTGTTACCTTTGATTGATTGTTTTCCAGTAACCAATCCGTTTGCTACGTGCGGCCCGGGGTTTATCACAAGATGGATGGCCGAGGCTCAAGGTGAGGTCTCTCGCGTCTGACATATGGTAGATTACTTTTCGGACATCAAATACGTCTGTTTCTCAACTTACCACTTGAAATCCGTTGAAAACTGCAGAAGCTGTGTACAACTAGTTCTTATTCTGCTTTAAAAATCATCAGCCACTAATATTCTCCAATTCACAAAGGAACTTCGTATCCAGAGTGCAAGGTGTTGAAGTCCGCTTGTCTCACCTAGTCACTCCGGGTTGACTATAACCAAAATCCTTAAGGACTATGATAAATTAACTGATTATAAGTGAATCTCGTACCAGGACATAACTTTAACATTTTTGTCATGTTGCACGTGAGATTCAAATTCACCTGAAAATAACTTCTGATTGTTTCTTCGTTCAGATTAGTGCCCATTAGAGTAGCAAGCATTTTAAATGCTGGAAGCTGAATTCTTCATGCCAATAACCCGTGGACAATACGTGGATGAGAACTACAGCTTGTGGTTCAGTTTTCAATAATTCTCACCGGAACTTGCGCTACTGCAAAAGTGTTTGAGGTCGAGGAAGTTCATTTTATGTTGGCGAGGCTAAAATTCACGACCGGGTTGGAGAACTCGAGCTGAGTTATTCTACCCGGCTGTTTGTCAGCAAGATCCAAACAGTTCCGCGGATATCAACTTTATGCGCTTATGAAGTTTCGGCCGCTGCGAATGCCTCAGCCTTAGCTGCATTCCCGAGATCCAACAGATTTGCGTTCTAGCGTATGTTCACCGCCAGTTTCTCGGCTGCACATTGCACCGGTTGCATTTGCTAGTTGTCGGTTTCAACTTTTGCTTATGATTTCAGGCTCAAATGACAAAATAGGATTTTTATGACGAATTAGAGAAACAGTTGAGTTATGGATTCATTGCTTGCTGGAATCCACCAGAGTTGCAGAAAATGTTGTTGAAACCGAATTCAACATTCACAGAACTTCGGAAGACTGTTGGCTGTCCAATGACGTGACGGCTATCGCAACTGATCATTCTGACACGCACTCTCAAATGCCATAATATTCCCTCTCAAGTCAGATTTTATTTCAAACCCTATAGCAAACTCCATACACGGATTGACGTCTAATTGGTTGTGGGTCCTATTCCTTAATTACTGTTTGTTTCCAAAATGCAGCATGGCAAGCTAGCGGTAAAATCGGTCACCTCAATATGATTAGCAATGTAGAAGAGATCGTTCAGTTCATCATCAATAACTAAAACAAAGCAGTCCCCCCGTCTCTGCGAAAATTGAGTTTGGTTCTGTCAGCCTCAACAAGGAAGCAGCGTAGCCTGTTTTCGATGAACCAGAAAAGTGCTTTTTTTGATAAATGGTTTATCCATCCACTTAGTTACATGTGGTTTTTTGGTGGATTTGCTGAAACTGATGTTCCTTGATCAGCAGACGTCTCACTTATCAAAACTGATAGACTAATGTCTGCTGAGTAATATCAGTGGTTCCTGTTTGTTGCTGCACCTCACTTGGTTACAAAGAGGATTGCTACCTAGGTTAATATATTTATTAAGTTTGTAGTTTGTCTTAGAACTGATTGATCCCATTTATTATGGTAATGTTATTAAAAAGCTGGGCTTTGCTCGGTTTGTTGGACTTTGAAAGGATGCACTCAACTTGAAACTCCTCGGCATCGAATTTGCATTAGTAGCTGATCAAGTGGCACCAGTTTATCAGTGTCGCTTGTGTAACAACTGCACTCAGTTCAACAATTTGTATCATTTCAGTCAGTTAATGTTTATTCGGAATCCGGTCATCATTCGAGAGTTTTCTTCTGAAATTAGAAAACACCATCTTGGGGGCATCAAAAAAGATGCTCGAACCGGGAGCTTATTCTACATACCTTCCCCTTGGACCAACATAACTTCACTAGTTTATTGACAGACTTATTTAGATAGTCAGTACACAATGTTTTACTTTGAGTCGGTACATGACTCGAAATCGAAGCCAAATATTTATCTCGTGCTTTGGAAGCATAGACAGAGTATGCCTGTGGTGTTTAAATCCTTTGCTGGACGAGGTAATTTATCTTATTATATCACCACGCTCCAGCTCAAATAAAGAAGACATGCACTAGCTATCACTTGGATTCGTTCTTCTTTTCTGTTTACTGATATATATATATATATATATATATATATATATATATATTGACAGTACGTAGTATGCAAAACGGATGGAAAAATTGGCAGTAAAGCTCAAGATTGGTTTTTGTTAGTTGCTGCGGCTCATCAGGTAAGTATGCCCACACTACTCAAGCAATACGTTTTCATGTTTATACCCTCCGCTCTCATTGCTTCCCTGATATCTAATTTGAAGCGTCAGGAGTGGTAATGGATACCCTCTATTGAGAATTCCAAAAACAAATCAGCATTGTAATATCTATTCGTTGATAGCCAACGTATTTGGCTGTCACTGCCAACTCAACGATAAACAGGGGTCCACGCGCAAGCGCTCATATTGTTGGTGGGAAGTTTGTCCACCAATTTACGCACTACATTATAACAGTGTGAGCGCTTTTCCATGCAGTGTCTTTGTTCGTTGGGTTACCGCTGATCTAGAATGGGTTAGCTAATAGAAATCACAGTTGTGGTTTATTTGTGGAGTATTCAATGACTAGCATCAACTTAAAATCTTCATGTTTCAAATCAGATAATTGTGACTATATATATATATATATATATATATATATATATATATAATATATATATATATAGCTGAAAAAGTTGGAAACAAAACAACAAATGTATGTGATACCATTTGATTATAATTTGATAGGACAAAAGAAATCATTATGAGGCAAAGATGTTGTAATTCATTGGTTTGGTTTCGCGAACGAAATAAACATGATTTAGTTATACTACTTGGTGTTACGAACTATTATAAAAATGCTGTACACTGATCCGACTGAAAGACTCAATACTGAATATTATGAGTCTCTGCCATCAGCTCTAATTCGATCACCAATCAATTTTTTCGATCGCTGAGGAACTAAGCTGCGCCATAGGTTTTTAAGTTTAACCAGCTCCCGATGTTTGCTTTTTAGTGAGCCTTTCACATATGGCAAATCGTGAGAGATTATAAGAAAGGCCGTCCAATTATGTGTACCTCAAAAAATGCAATGACCTTTTTCGGCTGGACTGCAAATCTTACGGCAACCTGTGTTCAAAATATGCTTTAAAATGGCAGTGATTATCGTTGGCTTTGGACAATGGCAACCCGGGCCGATCCCATGCTCCTTCCTATTTTCTTGTACTTTGTTGTGTGCTAATTGAAAAGAAGTAAGAATGTTCTTTGACTGAACTGTGAATGTCGCAGAACCTATCCAATTCAACCGAGAAATGGTTTTGTCATTGAGACCAGAAAGTACTGCCTTTCCCAAGGACGATTCCTCAGATGATTTGCAAAGCACTTTGTATGAATTAAATTCGCTTTTTTACTAAATTCACAAACATCGAAGTCCCTGAAAGGTGACTTTGTGAAAAAGTGTTATGCATCTATGAGGTGAAGTTTGCGTTTGGTATATCAAGCCTCGACTTATTTGTTGATCAACTTGCTGATTGGGGTGGCATCTTACCCAGGTAAAATTTTTTCGCATGACTGTTCATCTGTACTGAAAGCAGGTAGGATGAAGTCATTCCTAAAGCATGCATTCATATATGGGTGTTGTATCGATTAGGTCCATAAATACTGAGAAAAGGCTTCATTGATAATGCATTTTTCTATATATCCTCAGAATGAGCCCACAATATTGGCCAAATAATTGGCCAGCGGTAGTGGATAGTAGCTTACCAGAGTCCACATGGATAATGGTTTCACCACTGCGGCTGCGGTTGAGTTTCGTGATTGACGACAAGAATTTGGTAAACTTTTGCATTCATTCATGATAGTTTCATACGGCTCAATAAGAAAATTACGTGTGTGTGTGTGTGCCTTTGGCTGCAAAAGTAAGTGAAATCAATGGATTATCTTGATAAGAGTGTATAAATCTTTGAATAAAATAAATAAACTTATCCAGAGTTACATCTTAAAACCATCCTCCTAAACATGGTTCGGTAGAAATATTATTGTGAACCGAAGTATTTTTGACAATTGAGGCAACCAGATAACGTAAAAACAAATTCTTCATAATTGAAAGGCTTGGAGTTATACGGTTTCACAAAAGCTTTTCAACGATGAGTTTCAAACCCACCGAGAAACAAAAATTCCAATCCTCATGAGCATGACTGTTGATATCAAGGTTTTTGTGTGATGTTCAGCTGTTTCCTATACCGTGATCGCGATAGGAATGAAAAAAAATCAATAAAACTGAACTTTTCTGGATCTTTCGTACAGTGAGCATAAGTGGAAATGGGAAGACTCACGGGTTTGGTTCTCCTCTGATCTATCTTGTTCAGTGTTTCAGTGTGAACCGGAGCACCAATTATGGAATGAATCATAGAAAAGCACCAAAATGCACATATTTAACATGTCAAAAACAAAGAATATTGGAAGAATAAAAATGATTTTATGCGCATTACACTGAAAACAGCGCCTGAAGTTCTGAAATCGAGAATCAAAAGAACGTGATATGATTCAGTTGCACATTAGACGGTGATGTCATGATATTTCCTCCAGTTTCATCGTGTACCATCATTGGCTTTTCAGGATAAAACGTGATTCAACTATTGTAGAATCGATGAAGCGGTCATGAGTACATGCAAAATCCTGCCAGTCAAGCGTTTAATAAAACATATGGGTTATGATACAATGATTAGACAAATACAGCTCGTTTACTGAGTAGCATTCGTGGCTTGGATAGCTGGCTATAGTTAAATTATTTTAAAAACCAGCGGAACCGCTTAAAAGGTTCAATTTAGATAGGCTCAGATTGACTCTAATGTTGGTTATAAATATGTATGACTCCATAGTACAATGGTTTAGTTTTTTCATTTACGTGTAGTATAAGAAAAAAGGAAAACGGAGCGTCATCTTTTTTCCTGTTACAATTTGCGATAGTCTATAGGAAAATATTTGTCAAATACTTCTGGATTTATTAAAGAGCCGTGAAAATAAGACAAAACAAAAACTAAGGAAGCGAGAACTTCCTAACAATAACCGAGCTTTTACGATTTTCGTTTGAGATTTATTTTGATCAAAGATAGTACCATGTATTGGAACATTTGCCTGAAGTCATCTCCCGTCAAAACACTTTGAAAATCACAAAATATCTGGAAATTGCTCCAGAAGTTGCATTGGGTATAAAATCAGAAACCTGTACCCCACCCAACACAACTAACGGATTCTCAAATGAATCGTCCCAATTATTTTACTCTGGCCTAATATAAGATAGGAAAAGTTGTCCCCGATTTCAAAAGCTGAAGGAATAATATTGGTCTATTATAGTTACGGTGAATGAACTGTGGCCAATCCAATTTGGAACGACAGCACCAAGGGTAGCGTGACCAACTTCAAATCGATCAGTGCAACAAAAAATAGCGTTCCGTAGTCACAGATTCTTAAAACTGAAGAAAATACAACTTCCCAGCTTTTGTTGACGGCAGATTTATGTAAAGCTCGTCACCTTGCACCGACTCGCTTGCTTTCAGTTTGTCCTGTATTTCAAACACACTATTTCTTAACGGCTTTGGTGATAATATATACGGTTCGTGTTGAAAATATAAGCGGAGCTGCATCCACCACTAAATTCACAATGAATCCTCATTGAGCCACAGATAAATAGACATTTCCTCTGGCTTGTTGGCTAAACACGTAATCAACAACCTCATCAAATATCTTTCCACCTTTAAAATCGGGCCAAACTCGTCCTTTTCTGACCAAACTGGCTGATAAAACTGAGATCTAACTGACCAACTGATTAAGCTTCGCTTTCAGGTGTTGTAAAAGAACATATTTGGTACTCATTCGAATTGAATTTTTCCATTTACCTAAGGTGGGATACGGATGCCAAACGTACGTAAAATTGTTACATCCTAGTTACTGTGTCTGACACTTCACTCATCAGCTGCAGTAGAGTGAACGGTTGCCCCCGGGTTATGTTGCAAATCAATTGGCTCAGTGTGCAAACAATAGACTCCAATGGAGATCATGCCGCATACACGTAACCATGATGTCAACCAACAGGATTTGATTTACGCTGAGGCCTGCACGTTATGGAAGTTAGTAAGTTTTTACCGATTAGATGCTGAATCAAAATTCTGTCCGAAATATGCGATTTCTTCCAAAGTCTTTCCAGTATTCATTTGCTTATATTTATGTTAAACCAAACACTGTCGACATTCTGCATGTTTCTCGTGGACGAGAAAAGTAAGATAACACTTTGTGGTACGCCTGCAGATATTCTTGTCCACCTGTCACCTAGATACAGACAAAGTGACACCATATTTCCAACTAAGATAACCTAGATGGGAAGAAATTATGGATTTTCGGGCGGTTGTCTTTGAATACTCTACCCTGTTCCGGTCCTAGCTGGCGAAGAGAATAAAATATCTTACTTGTTTTCACTTTTACTTCAGAATGTAATCCATGGTTACGATTTTCAGCCGGAAATGGTATCATTTTGCAAAATAATTTGATGTTAGCCGCTTTCCAGTTGTTTTTGTGCCATCATGATCCTTCTCTATTTGTATCCATAATAAAAATAGTGACCGAATGATTGCTATGCATGTTTACATGTTTGTAGATTTTACCATCATTTTGTTCAAATGGCATTCAAACAACACTTCAGTGAAAATGTCACTGTCAGAGAGCATGTCTACATGATTGTTAATCTCAATCAATGAATATGGTGATTCTGCTAACAATATTTCCATTGATCGATTTCAGCCTACAAGGGACGTTCGTGAGCTACGTCATATACGCAGCAATAGAACCATTGGAGGAAACGTTTTCAAAATGGCATTGTCATGTTCTGGCAAATGAATGAAGGCATCTATGTTCAACATGTCAAAATATTATTTGGTCGTTTATCCTTGTGACATACAATGACATCCACTTGGAAAATTGCAGTTGTATGAACTAATATATCGGTAGGAATCATGTTCACAAAACCGATAAATATCTCTGAGAGAATTGTCTCCAGTACGGTAAACCGTAAACAGTAGAACAAAGCTGCTGTAACCAGGGATGCTGGACTGATCTTCTCGGTCATATTAGGGTATTCAGTACTTTCAAATAAAAAACCGCGTAGAACTTTGCATTTAAAATTCAAATTTACAATAAATAATTAGTCTGGTCTTGTACGTGGGTGAATAAGTTCATTGTGTGTAAGTACATACGTGTGCTGGTGAGTTATCTTTCATCCGTCGGATGTTAACGAATTTTATCCGGATTGGGATAAACATCAAATCTGTAAATTCAGACGGGTGACAGATATGAGGTCACCAGGTGAAGATGGTTAACACAGTATATCGAAAATAACTACCAGCACAATTCAGCTGTTCAGCCAGAGGATATAGAATAGCAACCGGGACTTCCACTAATTCGATGCTGTATGCCATGGTGTCCAAATTCACTGGAAGTGACTACTGGGATTAGCGATGCACCACTATTGTCGGCATTGTTCGTTTATTTTTGAATCAGAATTTGGTTTCACGTGACCATGAATATGTTGCAAACTTCATACTTTTTGTGGTTGCCTTTTCACTTACGTATTATAACAATCTGAAAAACATGATCTGCAGATGTGAGGATGAATGGTTATAGCCGAGAAAAACACAGGTTAACAAGCATGAATAAACTGATGAACGACATATGTTTCTACCTACGCTCAATAAAGACCGAATAGAAGGAGCATTTTTTTTACACATTTTTGTTTGTAATAACATGTATCAAATATATAGTTACGTATCCATGTCAACGCAAATCTCAGAAGCACTAAGAGCTATTAACGTTTAGCTCCATTTTGTTTTAAATAAGGGAATATTTTTTCATTATCATGTGCAATTAAAAAAACAAGAGGAGGAACTCTTTTCGCACACTCTCATTAGTCGCGTAGGTATCAAAAACAATCAGAAAATTAATTGAAATATGAAAGAAAATGCATATTTATTACAGTTCCTTGGCATTCAAAGTAGTTTATGTGTGTATATGTGACAGCGTGTTGTTCAAATACTAAAAAAATAAACCTTCCCTGTTCAGATGATTGCATCTTGTTGCAGAGCCTTTGATCAGTAAACGCCTTATTTCATTTCAACTAAGAAAATCCACCGGTAACTAATCAGGCATAATGGAAATCACGGTCACCAGTTTGGGGAAGACGACATCCCGTATGGTATATAATGGGTGTTTGGAAACGTTGCCGTGAATATGACAGTTATGTCGACCATTTTTGCTTACGTGATGGATCAGCACCGTCATCCGCTCCACAATCTCATTCTGGCGCAGATACTCAATGCAAGCCACCAGGTGGCGTTTGTTGATGACGCGCATTTTACTGCACCGAACGAATGCGTGATGCGAAGTGGCAGCCGTAATCAACCTTGCGTGACTACTTTCCCTAATATCACCACAGCTCTATGAAAAGATTTTAATATTCCCATCTTTTTATGTACCACCCACACATTAAACGATTTTACTATTTAATCATTTCAGTTCCTTCATGTACCTTGAGTATATTTATCAGCGTGCAGCATATTGTTTTCCAGATGAGTTTATTCGCATAAACTCGGTTGTCCTGAGAACTTCAGCAGTACCTGTGAGTGAGTCATTTTCGAGTAGTTTGATTCAATCAGTCGCTGTCAAGGCCAGTTGGTTTTGGTGTGGCGTATTGTCCCGTCAAATACTGACCGGATATATAAACGTTCTTCATTCGTTTTGCAAATATATTGAAAATTGGGCAGTAAGAAACGGGTTTCGTGAATTGACCATCACAACAATATATGACAAAACCTGAAAGGTAACTTATTCAAGTACATTTAGCACTTCTTCCAACGGTTAAATTCATCTGACTCGGGTATGGAAAGAAATTACTGATTGTAGCCCATTAACATACGTAATAATGACTCAATAATTCACCTTTTTAGTGAGAATTTTACACACGAAATAGAATATTGCATGGCAATAATCGCTTTCAACATTGTTCCTAACCGTAACGCTGTTCATCGAGAATATGCTGGAATATATCAGTTTGGCTGGTCTTGCAGTTCACTGTAAAGATTACATATATTATATATATAGAGATATCAAGATTTTGGGCTATTTTTCAAAAAATGTGAATATTGTTGTGGTTGAAAAGCCACATGAATGATACATTTTACCGAACTACTGGTCACTGATGAAAGTAACAGCAGTTTAGTGCCAGTTTATTTTAAGTACAAACAGTTCCCTGTACCCTCAAACAGGTTTAGCTTGCAAATTTACGCCATACTGAATTATATTGACACTGTTCGGTGGAGGCCTTATTTGAACTTTTCTAATGTGGTGCATTACGATTAATTTGAGCAACTCAACTTTCCCATAGATCACTGAACTATGACATTGCCGATACAATCGTCATCAAAGAGGTTAACCTTTTTCTTCACCAGTGGGTTTCTGAATAGTATAGTAATACTCTTTTATTATTGACAGAAAAAAAATTAAACAAAATCGTCCTTTGAATATTGTGACACAATTATTTATATGTTTTCAGTTAATAATCGTGGGTGATATTCATGTGTTTTTCAAAGCCCGGAGAGGCCGTTTTAAAAACTGTTGTAGACATGTTACAATAAGCCCCAGGACAATATTCAAAAAGCAACCTCCACTATTCCTTCTTTTGACGGCAGATTTGCGAACAAAATCTCCGACGGGGACATGCACATACAGTTAAATATATTCGATATTATTCACCATAAAATGGTTTGTAAATGACTTGCAGAAAAAAAAACCGTCATACTGTTCTTGCATTTAAGTCACTCATTGACCAAGTGGATGGTCAGGGGAATAAAATAACCTGGTGTTCACAATGTTCGAAGCTCAGAACCGTCGTTTTGATGATGGTGTCAAATTCGCTTGGTCGGATCTTATTCCATAAAATCGGTGAATTCCCATGAACGATGCACTAGTCGCTAACATAGCAAGCAAAAAAGACACTACGGGCTGAAGTTCGCTTAGTTTCGTTATTCCGGAAAGAAACTGAAGAACGGGTGTTTTCTCCTGACTAATCCTGAGTACTTATGACCTGTTTATCGGGACAAAAGTGGTCGACGTGTCAACATTCTGCTGTTGCTCAGATATGACCTACACAGATAGTTAAGCCAATTGCCTAGTTCGCCAGAACTTGACCTCTACGATCAGTTGCACATACTACACCTTTGAACCGACAAGCTTTTCAGAACCACGGGAACGGATGTGCCATGGACTGAAGAGCCCCTGTGCTCAATGGAAACCTCGTTATGGTTTCAGCTGCAAATGTACAATGTCAAGCATTGACAGGTGACAGAAATGAAAACGTCAGCAAATGACATATCATATCACAGTCTGGTTGCAGAAAACGATAGACAGATACTTCATACAAATTACTTTGCCAAAGGAACGAATATGTCTTTCTTCTTCGGCCTCGTGATGGATTCAAAGGAAAAGAGAATGTGTCATTCTTTTCAGTGCAATTGGTGTCAGCTAACTAGGACAGAACGTAGAATATTCGATTATAAAGAGGTTATAGCCCATAATAGACATACCCACGATCTGTTTAAACAAGGCAAATTGTATATCTCAGAAACAAAAAAATTCAGCCCCACCCTTCTCTGTTCGCCACTGTTATTTTTAGAAGTTGTTGAAAGGTTCTTGCTCATTGTTCGTTTTCAATAACACAAAACCGGAACTGGAGAAGGTACTCGGTAAAAATGGATGTAACCCCTGTTGTTTTATTGTATTTTGGGTACAAACCGTACTTTCATAAAAATGAAAATCTGTCATAAACTGTGCTTTTCTTCACCTAAACATGCTGTCAAACGAACCATTCTTAATTGTAAGTGAGCCTGAAATCCTCATGTTTCATAATAGCTGGTAAGGATTAGCTTCTTCGTACCTAGATTTAAATAGTATTCAGCTCATTAAGTTGCACAACTAAAAAGAATATAAAGAATATAGTCATCATATTGCAACAAAATTTTCTAATAAATATTCTTAAGTTCTGTCTGCATCTAGTGGATGAAAAATGTACCAAATGGACTTTTCAACGACTTCGCTATCATTGGGTGCTTAAATCGCTTGTGAGAACGCCTAAACGATCAGATACCAATCAAAGCGAGGTACCGTTGATCCTATTGATCGTAGTGCTGATGTCACCTCGCGTGGCGATGAAAGATTTTCTACCTAAACGTGAAGCTTGGTGATCACCGACGAATACGAGAGCGGGATTCAGCATTCGCTATTCACGCCTTAGCTGAGTGACACAGCTTAGACTACGAAAACATGAGAATCCTCCAAAGCGGACCGAAAATGTGGACTGAGAGCTTGTCTGCCGAAGCTATGGTAAGTAATACCCACCGTGCATGTACCAATCGAAATGACGGCGCGGAGATCTTCGGGGTTGGGAATACATTGATGTCACCAAAGAATAAGCAGCCCAGAGGTCACATCAACAGTTGACCTTGTCACCAATGACCCTGATAATGGTAGAAGGTGTAACTAAAAAAACAATCAATCTAGTCGGTGAACGATTGAACACGTGCACATGCCTCCGTTGAACTGTAGATGATTCCTCAGTCATTTGCTTGGAAAGCATTTCTTGAGAAGAGCTACAAACGGAAATCGAAACGTCTGCTCCTAATTTTTCCACTGGCAATACAGTGTTACTGATGTTACATTTTCTTGGTCCCCACACCACATGGGGGACCGTTTTCTAGATATACTCTGAACCCCTTGTGGTGTTGATGCACTGAAATATTTATTTAGTTTTATGCAATCCCAACAGAGAAACATAGATAACATACACGTTTTGATTCACATACTGCTAATTCCTTTTGTTCCATCAGACTTTTGTGGTTTTTTTTATCAACAAATATTGTTTAAATACCCCATTTCTCGTCAACTTACCTCCAACTAACAACAGCTTGCAGCGTCGCGAATGTGAGCGTTTTTATTCAACTGACTGCGTGGGATAAATTTTCTCAAAACTGGCTTTGCCTGCCAAATTGTGATAATTGAGTTTTGTACACAACTGAAGGCACTTGTATTTGCTCTATCCGCAAAGCTTGTTCTATTTTAGACCGCACCGTCCATACCAAGGTACCAATACATATCCGCAGCATGTTGTTGCTCGTTACTTGCCCACGAGGTAAGTAGACTGGCGGTTCTGAGTCTCGAATTTCGAATCACATAGATGTTCGTGAAAGACAAAAAATGGTTTTTGATTGGTAAAATTTTCCAGCAGAAAACTATTCACAATAAGGTAGGTATGGTGATTTCAATGCACCGTGTGTAGAATTTCTCTCTAGATAAGTGCAGCTTTAAGCTCATGCGTCAAAAACACATTTGATTGATTCATTGGGGATCACGTGTTAAGGAGCACATAACGATGTTTTGATGTATGTGGTAAATATAAAAAGTTGTCAAAAAACATCTAAAAACTTATTTGGATGACTTATGGAGTATGAAGAGGTCATCTCTGGAGTATATAACAAAAAATCCTCGTTTCATTTTTCGCCTTATTTCTCTGCTTGAGTTCCGCTTTGACGATGGCCATGGTATTTTCAGGGTATCATGTAATGCTGTGGACAAAATTACAAGTAACCAGTGCATACATCCCATCACGTTCACCCACCTAGCGGAAATGGTATGTTTTCGCTGTTCTCAGCATGAGATTTCCAATATCCCGAAAAGCTACATTCAAAAAACTATTCATAAAAAGTGGAAAGTAAAATAAATGAAAAAATGAGAAAAAAATCTTGATTCAAAATAAAGCTTTGATACTGGGCACATATGAAACCATAAAACGAGCCGGGTTTAAAAGAAACTATAATCTTTCCGAATTGGACAGTGATCAACCTTGAAGAGCACTGTCCCAGCTGAATTAGTCCGCGACTTCGGTGATCTTATATTGCCTTCCCACTGTATTTCATAGGTATATCTACATTTAACTCAGCGCCCTTTCATCGAACGCATTGGATCAGAATCCCTCTAGTTATGGATAAGTTCACATGTAGAAACGGTTTTAATAATATTATTCATTGTTGAACAAAATTATATGTTCCGCTACATTCTGGAGGGAAAAATATCATTCAAAAATTTCACACATGAATAACAGTGCAAAATAGATTTTAATAAATAAGTCAAGACCATCACGTTACACGGCTTGTTCTTAAGCACTTTTCTGCACCTTTTCATCGTCTGCATGCAATGATATAAAATTCATGGTAAACCTTTGTAGATTCCTTGACTAAATGTTACCAGAAGATAAGGCACCTGGCAATTAAAAACAGTTACGAAGTGAACTATAACGTTACTAGCCATTCTCAATCGTTGTAAAGTGCGGGTTGATGATAAGTAATTATTGCACACTCACGTGTATCTCAGCAGTATGTGGTTGTTTGTGATACAGCCGACGTGGAGTACTGCATGCCGGTACAAACGTGAGCATACATGTATACATGTGCAACGGATCTTTTTATGCGTCTGTGTGTGTGGATGTTGGGGTATGGCTGCGTGTGTGCGTCGGTTCTTGGTCATACGCGTGCAATTGCTAGCGGACAACTGGAATCCCTACTGGCTACCGAATTCCAAAGTAAACTTCGAGAAAATACCTGAGGCCATAAGAAAAGAAGTGCATGATATTGCAACCGATTATTATAGTCTGTGCCCCTACTCCATCGTCTCATAGAGGCCCTTGTATTCATATATCTGAGCGGCGGAAATATCTACTGCTATCGGAAAACCGAAATGAATCAGCGCGTGGCTATACGAGTGACGTATCTACGCACGTGCTGGAAACATCATGTTATGTGGAGTGAATGAGTGAACAGCCTGGATCAGCTGCAAGGATCAGGCAAGGGTACCATAGGCTGCCATATCGACACTGATACGAACCATCATTGCATATGACTCGCATGCAAAGTAGCTCACACCGGCTCTGATTTCTTGTGAATCTATGGCCGGGGAATACAGAATCCTTATTTGTTTAAACGTTTCTATTTTTTATTATTTTATATTTCGACTAGCATACAGATTCAGCTGTTGCTTTGTATCTCACTAGCTTGGAATAATTGTTGGTTCCAGCTAACTGCATTAGTGAATCTTCAAAACGTGATCTATGAGATGCGCTACATTTATTTTTCCTTCAAATATGTGTGGACAGGTAGAAGGAAATGCATTTTCAGCCGAATGTAGAAAATGTATTGGAATGCTGTTGACACTTGCTGAAAAAGCTATCCCCAAAACGTGAGATGAAAGTCTGGTGGATTCGTTGCTTTTCAAAATGTTAGAGTACTAGTTCATGCGCATGAGATAAATATTGACGACAGCGTATTGTAAAGTTTCGAATTAACATCAATTGTGTTGCACTGAAGCCTGACACAGGCAAAATATGATTGGATAAATGACACTCTGAGAGTCCGAGGCATTCTCCTGTGGTTGAGTTCACTGTTTGAGGTCCCAAAACCTGGATGAATGAATTGCAGAACCAGAAGTGATGACATTCGACGTGAAGCTAGTTGGATACATTTTGGTTCAAAGTGAGTTGAATCAAGCAAATGCTGAATGCCGAGTGCGAACTACAAAGTTCTATACGCTAGTGGTTTTTTTTCGAGGAATCAACCAGCAGTCGCCAGGTAGTGAAACATTGTGTGTATAGAAATAACTCGCACAGCCAAATGGATGATAGGTGAATTTGCTGTGGTATAACCATCCCTGATATATGTCAGACAAATTTGCATTCTTAGAACAGAGTACAATAGTCTCAACCGAGCCATTAAAAAAAAACATTTTCGGTCGTTTGAATTATGCGATTCTACTGGCGCATCCATTCGCTGTCGATTCCCCGGTGGCGTTCCTGCTGACTGTGTATCGTGTCACTGATCATACTCACATGCACTCCGCCTTTTCTGTGATGTACCGGTTTTCCGAATAACATCGTGATCCATAGCTCTAGGCTCTCTTTGCTTTGGGCAACAGCATAACCGTCAATCATCAAATCATGTGATTTGCTTCTACGTTTTCCACCTGATCGAGTGCCAACAACTACTCCCAGACAACCGCTAGTATATCATCTATCCTGCTCTATCTTGCAAAGTACCTCAACCACTCGTCGCTGGTGTCTGATGAACTAAAAACACTTCTCATTTATGGTGGCATCATTCTTGTTATCCCTCCTTGAACAAAGTATTTTTGCGTTATTCATCATTACTATTATTTATTTATTATTTTGTATGTTTAAATAATTACCAATATATCCATTCATTATTTGTTACTATACATTCATCAACCACAGCCTAAAGAGCTGCAAATAGACTGCACACCAAATGGCTACAGGCAGGGTCACGAGATTGCCAGAAATGAAAAAAAATTATTTGTACGTAGAAAGCTGTGACTCATGGTGCAATATAAAGGAGCATATACGTCGAACGTCAATCCCAGTCAGTGCCGAATCGTGCAATATGGAGCGAAAATTATAAACATGTGATTTAAAAAGGCGAGACAACTCATATCATCACTGTTATTCAGCCGCCATTCACTCTCAGGTTGAACTGTAATACGAACTACAGAAAAGTTACCAAAAAGCAATGAAAGTGATTTAAAAAGGCTCAAGTTATACCTCGAATCGGAGTTATGTCAGTTACAGAAAAATAGGAACTATAACTGAAAATGAACGCTATGGAAATGACTTATTTAACGTAATAATGAGGTTGGGTAGCACCGATCACTTATAAACAAAACAGCCAAATTTTCCTTCGTAATATTATTCAACGAGTTGTTCAAATTTACTGATCAAAGCAAGAAGTCATACTTATTACAAAGTTATTTCGTTCGAAAATATAGCCTAATATTTTCATTTTTACCGACTGCATTTCTGGAGGGTTTTAATTCTCAAGAACGCAAACCAAATGAAACTATATAGAGCAAGACATTCAACCTTTTGCTTATGCATTTTCTTATAGAATTCAATTAAAATACAGAGAACCTTCTTTAAATAAAAGCACATTATCATCTTCAAAATCCAATCCGTCCACAACGGGAAGAGAAATAATTTCCTGGGGAAGTAAGGGCAGAAAATGTTTATAGCTTCTGAATTCATCAAAAGTTGCATATATTTGCGGAACTGGTAACCTGCGAAATGCTAAGCGGTGATATATAATAAACACTGATTAAGGGAGAACGATGATGAAGTGAAGGGATCTGTTATTAGTATCTTCCTCTCAGGATTAATACATTTGTTAACGGATAACTGACGAGCAAGTGTAGTTGTGGTAAAAGCAATAAATTCAGTTTCTAAGCACCAAAGAGAAAAGGTTTTACCCAATAATTTACTCAACTAAAGATGTTTCTAATAGTCCCACAAGCCCTACAAATAAGAGTAATCTGCCTTGGATCTTATTTACCCAGTGGTATAAAAACAACAGTTTTTAACGATAAAAAGTGGTCATTAACAAATCTTGGCCCACACACTTAGTGGTTCCACCTGTTATTCTCTGCCATTTCGTCTGATTGGTCGGCCTGAGAACGAGCCCCATTTCGGTTCAGATGACAATTAGCATCTGATTGGTTATTCGGTTTGATTCGTATGTCTCAGTCTTGTGTTCGATGCAGGATATGCGAAGACGTACTGGCTGTCCACTTTTCCACTACGCTGTCCACTAAGTCATGTGCTGACAATTTGTCAGCCCATTCTCTCACAGATAATGTGTATAACGGGTGGTACTAATGTGAAGGATATGACAAGAATCCACGCGAGAGTTCGAATGGGTATGGCATTGGAGATTCACTGAAATCACATATCATATACGTTTGAAAAGCAACGTACGCCCAAAGATACGTTCTTTGCGTAAATTTAACCTGAATAATGTGCCTATTAGACTAATCAACATTAGACATTAGTTTTTTTCAGAACTTGATTAGGATCTACCATCAGGCTGGTCTGTTTTCATTGTGTTCTACAGCAGTCACGTTCGCGTTGACATTCTGGACGTGGTGTACTATTTTTTCGGATCGGCATTTTCGCTCGCAAGCAAGACACTGAATGTTGCAAAACTAAACAAGCTGATGCCGGCCACGATGGATGACGCCGGATATCATCATCAGAATGCACAGCATCGTATTCGATATGGGATCAGAGACTAAGTGATAAACTGAAGTACCCTAATAATTCTGATAAACGATTGAACAAATATTAGTTGATTAGATATTACTTACTTGTGTGTTTTAATTTAGCTCAATAATGTGAAAGTCATAATGTTTATAACAAAGCTTTGTTGGCAGACGTTATAATTTGTCATTACAGCTTTCACAATGGAAGAACACATATAGTGTCGAGATTCAAAAAGAACTCCTATATCATTTGCTTGTTATTCGTGTATTTTTATAGTGTAATTATGACAGTCATTCATTTAAATTCCCTTTGATATCACATCAAGTTATCTCTCAAATCCCAAATAACAGACTGCGATTTTCAAGAAAGCAACATAACTTGGCACTGTTCTTCATGACGGTGGTAGACCACAACATTTCTCCTCGACATTTACTTTTATGATAAGCTGACTAATAGAAAATCATAATGATTGCGCCTGCTGAAACGGACAACATCGCGTACCGGTAAGTTTGGTATCTGAAGCAAATGTGGGAGAGAAGTTAATAAAATTGGGCCCAAGAGAAATGATGGCTGACGAAAATCAGAATTTATTTATTATATACCTACAAATGGGGTAGTGTCAAAATGACTGACAACTTATATTTTTAAGTGACTTCGTATGTAATTTCAAATGAATTTTTGACGAGTAAATTAATCGATCAATGGAATCTACTGAGCGAATGAAATATTGTACTTATGTACGTGTAGAACGCACTAATAGAGATTCCGCAAACGAAGTTAGTTGTTTTCGCAGAAATCTGATACACTGATAAAAGTAATACGAAGACCAAAAGAAAATCAAGTCGGCTCATCCAAATTATGAAACAATGACACGAAACTGATTGTCTATCAAAAATGCAGTCGTGTTTGCCAAAATGATATCCATGGTAATCCTACTTGATCTGATAGCTCGCTTCATAATGATTGTGTGAACTGCTCAACCACACATGTTTTCAGTCAAAACTTCATTGAGTATGAATAGTCCAGGAACACTAACTACAGACTTGACTGATGCGCCTGAGGATTTGGTTGCATGGCGGACTAGAGGAGAGATATTACCCGTAGTGAACCTGTTTGATTATTGGGCCAAGTAAATCTGGTTGTAGTTACTGGGGTGCTCAAGTGTTTACTAAGGAAAAGCTCTGTCTGTTCAAAACGAGGTAGGTCTAAAGCGGTTGAATGAAGGTGTTAGGTTAAAAGAGTAATGGTACCGCGTTTGCGAATTGGGGCAACTCTGACCGATCTAAAACAGACGAGAATGGAAGGGAATCAGCATCCATTACAACAGCATGTTGAAAGTGTATCGGTTACACTTGATCAGGACTAATTTTCTATCCGTGAAACGAGGTCATCTCCGAGATGAATATTATTAACAACTGACTGCGTAGATAAGCCCACGGTTATACCTACCAAAATCCGTATCACTTTTAATTTTTTTCTAATTCTCCCAACATAGAAACCAAATGGATTGCCGTTTGTGACTGTTGTAGCTGAATCGGAGTTGATCGATAATACACAATGAAAGACCTGAAGAATCCCCCACCATTCAATATTGAAATCACCCCGAATTCGTTTACTTAGTCCAGCACTGAAACGTGCTTTGTTTTCCCCTTTTTACTAATAAATGTTGCAGGTTGTCGAACGATTATGTTTCCCCTGCAGATATTTTCTCATCTGAATGGTTGCGTGCATAACAATTCACTTGAGTGCGTGATATGTATGACTGGTAGTTGTACTAGCCCACTGATTGAATAAACTATGAATACGTTCCATTCAGTGGCATGTGCACTTTCCTTTGAGTATTGAGGATCATGCTTGAGGCCCCTATGAACTATTGAGATGAAAATTCACGCGTAGTAAAATTCACGCGCTCCGCGTTGGAAGGTTTTCTTCCAAAGACAATATTCCACTTCACACCTGTAGTATCGTATTCAGGTTATCAGCGTATCAACTCGTCACGTTATCCACAATTTGATATGCCCGTCCACTAAGAAAATCTGTGACGCCGGATTCACTATCAGTTTCCATCTGAAAAGTAAACAGGATTCATGGTCCGACGATCACAACTGATTACTGAGGATTGGTTTAGATTTTGCTTGAACTAAGCAACTCTACATTGGTGGAAATTTACCAGAATTTTATGAAAACAAACCATATGTAAAATAAGTATAGTTCAGAAGAAAAGCCATACCATAAGCGAAATAATTATTTCTCATAAATTGATTCGTTTTTTTCCTTGACATTTTGACCACTATTTGAACAAGGGTAAGAAGAAATATCATTTAAAATCTGATTCACCAAGTTTACCATACCGAATATAAAACTCATCCGAGAATCATGGAGTAGGGTCTGATTAATAGCAGAATAGAGAACGTTCGGCAGCAAAGGTCTGAAAAAATCTTATACTAAATGTTTTTAGGTGCTATCTGTTTCTCAGAATAATATGACAATATGTGGTTGTTCTACTAGTCTGACTGGCATTTTGCGTAAAATTTACCAACTAAGGACAAAGAACGTGACCAAATGTTGCGGTTTTGGTAGACGAGTTACATCCATTCCAGTAATAAACAATGACTCTCAAATAAAACCTATTTTCGAAGCTCAAATAAGTGGATTGGCGGCTCTTCATTTTATTCAAAGCTATCTATCTCGGTGAAAATTAGGAAAAGTGCTTAAATTTAGATCTAATGAATGAGTGGCAACTGCGAAGAGAAAGGTCAGAGTGTAATGAATACACTGTATACTGTAATATACTGTGGGCTGGGGCTACGCACAGCTGAAGTTGATTCAAAAGAAAGTCAAAGCTGAGAGATGGAACGCGGTTAATAATTGTGAGTCCGAAACGAAGGGCTTTGATGTTTTATTTTACAAGGCCGGAGGAAAATTACAATTGAATAACGCGATCCGATCGGCGAGGTTTCAGACGGGCTGTTTTTTCTTAGTTGAAAGCTAGGCCTCGCAATTTGCCGAAACATAACAAAATATGATATGTCCATCTCACCTCGATAATTAGGTTGATATCCATATACGTGGTGGAATTAACTCTTGTTGGGGGTTTCTAATTCAGAGTAACAGGACCTGTGGGGAAAGATAACAGTCAATTTCTGAACACCCTATCTAAGAGACTGGCATGGTTCAGTTTCAAACCAGATTGGATGAAAGAAAGCTCTGTTGTTGGAGGATTTTACCGAAGATTCCAAATTCCCAGGGGTTAGAAGTCAACTGACAAAGAACAGGTTTTTCAGCCGCTGAGACAAGGAAGCAATCGGTATGTCGCCCGTACCCATGAGGAATAAGAACGGGGACATTACAGCTCTTCTGAACACTACAGATTTGTTGACCGGGTGTGTAGAACGTTTGTTACTTGTCTTGATTTTGTTCACGTTACATTATGAAAGCAATTAAAAGCGACACAAGAAGTTTATGGACAAGTTAAGACCTTTATTTTTTGAATAAAAATAATGCGAAATTCCTAATAAAAGGTTTAGGATTATTCAAGAGGAATACTGCGAACAGATCAGAAGTATCCGACATGGGATTATCCAACGAAGTGGAATAAGAAAGCAACTGTACGGGGAGCAGATCCTTCAGGTTTTGAGGTGAGCTGACATTGATTTGAAGGTAAACTCTGATTTGTTTTGGATAAATTCGTTGTAATAGGGAACAAGAGCGACGTCTGAGCAGTGATATTTCAAAGAGGATTATGATTAATTTCAGAAAAGCGGCATATGGGAAAATATAGTAGAGCCAGTCAAACAGCGCTTTGTATCTCGAGGTAGAATGTAAACATAGAAACCGGAAAAGTCGCGGCGAAATGTTTAGTTCGGACGTAAATTCAGAGTTTTATTCGAGGAAGGAGATATGTCCTCCATCATAAACGCAAATGTCTTCGCCACACATTGCTTCCATTGGAATGTAAACATATATTTTCGTTCCAGTTATGCCTCCAAAAACTGATGATTCAATCATCTCTTCCTTCACACAGCCATTATATCAGGTGTCTTATAGAGATCATGAATATATATAAATATAAATATATATATATATATATATATATATATATATATATATAAATTACCGAAGAATAAATACGACGCACGATGGGTGCGAAGAAATGATTTGATTCCAACTATTCCCATCCAAAACATGTTGAGCATTGTTTGCTCAATTTGTGATGCGGTGATTGTCATGAATGATTGGGGAACACTGAAAGACGGATTGAGAAAGCCACCTAGAGTACACTGCAGAGGACAGTTAGTTACAATGGTCAATTAGCAAAACACTGAGCAGCTGCATCATGCACCCTTCGCTTTCGAGTCGGATTCGGCAGTGCACCATATTAACCGCATTTACACAGAAGTCAATCTAATCTTCGCTATTTCTAATATGGTCCGTTCTAGTGTAATTCCTGATGAAAGTTAGGTTATCATATAGCTCCTGATAATCACCAGGAAAAGACATAGCTGGCACAAAATACAATGAATTTATCAAAACCAATCTGCCCTTGTTTGGAAAGTCTCTAAATCATAGAAGGACACAGTGATTCCACTCTATTCAGTTCCACGATCGTAGTCACAAAACTCGGCCGTAGCTGGTGAGCAAGCATGTAATCAGGTAAGTAAGTGTGTAGAAGGGCAAGAGTAACAGTCTTGTTTACGCACCAGCCCAACTTTCATTCGGATGAGGATGAGTTAAGTCAATGGACACGGTATAGATCGACCTGTCAAAACTGCTCAGGCAGAAAAATGACTTATTGTCAATAGGTTTATATTCATGCATGAGAGGTTTGTTGATGGATTGTCCACTTTCTATGTGTGACTGTTTAATCCGGACGCAATCGGCTCCAACCCTCTAATAGACCCCAGGTACTTCGATGGTTTATGAGAATCCGGCTTGCTTTTTAGATACTCCGTTGTTTATTATTGAACTCCTAATTTTGGTATCGTCCATTGAATCGGAGTGTGCACTAATGCTCAGGAACCCAATGATTGTTGGTCTATGAGTAGCCTAACGGGATCCAAGCTCAACGCTAAAACGTAACTTTTCAGTGACACTTTTATTCGATGAACGAAGTTCAAGCTATTCACATCTGCCAAGAAAATTCACGGTTGGTGAAAAAAACTGCTGTAGTCCAAGAAAGCGTCGATCATTGTGGTATCCTCTGACCTGGCCTTCTTTGCTTACCACTGGAAGGCCCACTGTTTTGCTCGATCTGATGTTTAGTATTTTACCCGAACATGTTAGAGCTGTATTATTTATATGACTGAGTTGTACGTAAGCAGCAACCATGATTACAGATTTCTCTAACTGAAAATTGACAGAGAAAGACAAAGCCCCTGTACATTGAATAGCAGGCCCAGCAAACGCTATATTAGGCTTTCTTTCACCAACCCGCCCGGCTCAGACAGCTCTGACCCTTTATCGTGGAGACCATCAATTCCACCCACCGTTGTCACAAAATGACGCGTTGCTTGTACCTGCCCCGCAGATAGGCGGTGGGCAGATTCCTCTTTGTACGGACCGAATTTAAACACACGATTAAATTAACCCCACGGCTTTCTCGCTGTAGACTTTGATCTGTGTTAACCACGGTAACACGTATCCTTGTTAACCTAAACACCATTGAAATCAACTCAATCAAATCATTGTCCAATGGCTGGTATGCGTCAGAATCCCGATTACCGAAGCTCACAATTTTAATCGAAGCTGAAACTTACGGGCATTGAATGAAATTTTGTATTCGTTTATTGCCATAATTCCGCAGTATTCAAAATTTTACTGGTACCAATCAGTCAGCTGAGACCTAGATCCAGAGTATACTTTTATTTAGTCAATAAATTTGGTCGAAATGCAGATGAAACCACATTGCTGTCAACACCAGTCGCTCTCCGCCGCGAAGGAACATGAGCATCAGTAGGAAAACGACTAAAAATGTATTTGTGCTGTAAGTACATAGGTAAAAATGAGAAAATGAAATTGTTCCCTTAAACCTCATGAATAAGGATGGGTGACTCGGAAGAGGAGAACAGAAAGCCTTTTCCGTGATGTGCACAATAACCACTCACTTTTCTGTATCTCGGGGTGTATCTGCGCTGAATTCACCTTTCTTCAGGATCCATGTTTCGTCATACTTACTGCCAGCCACAATGCGCCCGCGCTTGTCAAGCAGACGCATTTATTCAGCTGGAAGCCGGGGTTCTAAGCTGCGAATTTACAGCTCACAAATCACTGGACCAACGGAATGCAAAACATCGCTGATCGATGATCAGTCTTGGTTTACATTGTGGGGCGTCTGGAAACGTCTGGGCTACTAGCTGGTCGGTTTTGGATGGTAGGCAGTGGAGTTATTTGAGTGAGTTTACCGCAGTCTAGCTGTCGTTACAGTGGCATTTGGATTGCCCATATAAATAATCAGAGAACTCGAAAATGTATGTGGTTGTAATCAACGGGATTGTTGAGGTATGATCCGTAGACTTGTTTATGAATATGTGGTGTATTCCACTGCGGTTGATCTGTGTTAGTAGCTGAATAGAAGGGGGACAATGCCTTTTGGTTTACTGGTGCTGAGAGAGTCTCAAAATCCTACTAGGGAAGGACAAGCGATGATCAAATAATAAAGCGAAAATCATTGTTTTCTTTCGAAAGTGCTTCTTATATTTACCTTGATTGATGGTTCATATATGTAATACGTCATATATCCGTCCAACAATTTAATACGATCCCAATGTTGATTTATATTTGCTCAAGGGATCGATGACACTTGAATACTAATCGACAAATGACACGAAAAAATATGGTTGTAAAACCCGCCCGCGGCTGAAGACTGAAATACTTCTGGACGTTAACAACCACTGAGAGACGACAATTTACAATGGTTTCTTCTTGTAGTCCTGTTCATTTCAATGTTCGGTCAGGCGCTCAGCAAACTATTTGAAACTTGATATTCTAGATTTAGTCAACTGGTGATTCGGAGCACCAGATCCCCTTGACAACTCCATCAGAATAAGTGGTACGCTGAAAAATTCAGTCTTCCCTATAGACGATTCAAAGGGTGAGTTTCGAAAGTGAAGAATGAGCCCTGCCGATCTCACCATCTTGGGTGTAACCTGACAGTTCTTTTACAACTGCTGTGACATATCCACTGGTAGATCGGATCACTGCGCGATTCACCAAATGTCGGAACAATTACCCAAACACGTGTAAAATTGGTGGTGCTATTAAATGTTGCCACGCTGATCGAATAGAAAACGCCGGCTTATTTGATTGCGAAACACCTGTAACAAGCTTAGTCATACCTCACCATTCCAATCTTTAATGGCCTAATTGTTGATGAGTGCATTTGTACTGACTACGCTCTGGTTCACTGAGTTTTATTTTGATCTCTTCGCTGTTCGTGCACGTGCAAACTCCCATGGAAGACAACTATACTCAGCATGCTACACACCTAATCAGAGCCAATCACAGATTTGACTTGATCTAATTTTCCAGAATGACGTTACATAATCTTAGACCAGAAGCAAATAATGTTCGCTAGGTAATGCCTAATATGATAAATCAGTCACCGTTCTCCAAAATCAAGCTTTTGTTGCAAGGTCATCCCTACGGCAACCGTGATATCTCTGCTGAAAGCACAGTGAGACGTTCCACTCTACCCTTTGGTAAACTAACACTATTACCGTTCGCATTCGTTAGGAGTGAACGAAATAGCTGCTTGTCAAGACGTATTTTGAAATCTACTGCTCCGGAGAGCATTTCTCCATCACCTAATCGCAGATCACAAACTGATAGCCCAAGCAAATATTATTAACCGAGGACCTAATATTCGATTGAGAATTTTGCTGGATTTTGCAGACGGCCAGGTTTTTACTAAAAATAATATCCTCATTTTGATGTCTGACTACATTGCATGGTAATATTTGACAAATCACCTCAAAAAAGGCTTGATAATATCCTCTGAAACAACAATAACCGGATTTGGCCGATGGAAGAGAGAATTCCCAACTCACCGATATTTTGCGACTGAATGTGAATTGGAAAGCACGTGATTTGTCAGAGATTTGAGGCTTCCATTTGTGCACCACTTCTGAAATAACAGAAACAAAATGATGAATGAAGAAAACTCAAAAAAGCTCTATCAGTTGAAGTGTTCCATCATGAGAATCTAGGTCATCAGTCGCTCCTTAGGACCGAGTGTTAGGATTTTGGTGTGTTTCTCGATTCCTTAAGGCTTGCCACGATTTTCACCTGCCGTGTCATTGCTCGCACAACTCTCCCAATAAATCAGCGCAACTTCCAGTTGGCGCAGGGCACTAAAAATATACTCTCCAGTAATCATGTTTCACAAAATTGTTTGCTGAACACTTGTTTATATATGTTTCGGCATGTGCTTAACCACATAATTGATCTACCACACCCGAAAATATTTCTTGTCGTCAATACGACAAATGTCACCAGTTCACCATGTTTCTTCTTTGAAGACGTCGCTGATTTTTACCTCAGTATTACCCTACGAAACGGTTCCTAACTGTTTCTCACCGAGAAAAACGTGAGTTGACATAATCACGGTGAAACCGGTTTCTACTGACGTGGGCAAAAGATCTGAAAAACACTTGTTACTTTGTGTGAATTACTCCAGGAAGGCTTCATTTATCCGAAGAAAATTTGTCCAAAGCTTGAAATGGCTGTCAAACGGAAAACACTCCACTTGCACAAAATTCGTAATGTCAATAAAAATGGCTGGTAAAGGTGAAGAAAATCATGTACCGGTCGACTCACCTGTGACAACCACTTGAAGATGAAGTCTTTGAAATTCTGTCTATGGCCACGGCTGATTGAGATGTCAAATATATACTTCATAGCATTGGCACTGGCGAAGTAAGTGATACTATTAAGAAGTCCATTCATGCATCAGAAGCTGAGTCAAAATAACGTAGCTCCTCGCCTGTGTCAATAAAAAACCACCAGCAATCCGATGGGTGACAGCATGAAACCCAGCAGGCGTTCACGTCTGCGTCCACGTATATTTGTGCAGTTCATGTGACCCCATCACAATCAGTGTGCCTGAAGTCATGAATCGAATGAGTGAATTATTGCATACGGCTCAAAACACGAATAGAAAGCGGAGACCGTTGTTTACCATCGAACTTCATACGGTTGTATTGCTTCTGTCATCCTAACCTGATTGACCTATAATCTAAACAATACACTATGCTGACTGAAGCCTAATTTTACAAGTTTGAAAATGAAAAACCCAACATTTACAAATTATTCTTAACGCCACTTTCATCTCTTCTACATTTTTGGGTTGAAGGTTAGGTTAACTGACCACGATCGCGTTCATCGGCCTTCAACTTTACTTTCTTAGTAAGGTGTTTGACAACTTAAAGCAATAAATTTAAGATTTCAATATGAAATAAACGTGTTCCATACCACGGCAATCCAAGAATGGCCTCCGTTACTTCTTAATTTGATGTTTTTACCATCTGACTAAACGGTTTGACACATGAGAAACACTAGTTTGGCTTATTGACCCACAGTTAACTCCCACTGCAGACTGCAGGTTACGAGTTCATTGAAGCGGATATTGTGTGTTATTACAATTTTACTCAATGAAGATCCATCTTCGAAATGTCCGAATATCACAGTGTAGCTTCTTGATCCCGAATGCAAGTTTATACATAAAATTAGTTGCCTTTATGTTTGGTCTCGGACTGCACTGTGATCGAAGATGGCATACACTTGTACCAGCATATCATTTGTTAACTATACTAAACGGAATCTCAAGAGCACTTTTATCTATGGAGAATCTGTTTGGCTTACCTGACCATAGAGTTTATTCCAGTCTACTTATGTGGCTGTACTCAGAAATTAAAGAAATTTATAACCTGGATTCTAGACCAAGTAAGGTGGCTCACGTTATCGACCTAAGCACTAAACAATTGGATTATGGTGGCGAATCTTTTTTTGCAATATTTTATCCGAAAACATTCTCTCTTCGTCTACTCAAGAATAGCGTGTATGTTTACCGCAAACCTTCAACATTGACCACCTAATTCTTCATTTCTAATGCACTGCTAAAATTCGTATGTACTTTCTATGATATATTTTGCATGAGCATTCCACGCTGATATTCCTGAATCTGGTTTCCCATGACTGTGTGAAGAATTAGCTGGATATTTTATTGAAGCATAAAACCTTCCGCCGGAGAATCGAACTCCCGACTGCAGCACGTTCCCAGTGTAGTGCAACGGAAAACCTTCCAAAAAAACATGCCGCGCTAGCAGACATATTGCCGGACTGTTTTGACTGCATTGTTTCGATTTACCGGAATGCTTTTTACACTGCTCTTCCTCGTAACTCAGCAGCATGTAATTCACTTCCATTTATACATTCATATATATATATATATATATATATATATATATATATATATATATATATAATCACAAAATGGCGATTAGCACGGTTATTTTATTTGAATTGGTCCTGATACCCGTAGCGTCGTTCTGCCCTTATGATGTGTTAAGCTGATCAGACTAAATTCCTGCCAGACTGACAGCCCAAGAAAACATCATAGTTTCTGCAACTCATGGATGAAAAAAGACGAATATCCCTCTCCTTCATATGCGTGACTGTGTGTAAAAACCGAACCCAACAGGATTAAAAACCTGAAAGTGTATTCTCCTAGTTTCGAATCGCATCATGTCAACTGGGTTTTCACTCAAGAGTTCGTCGGAGAGCGAGTGTGTAGAACATAGGTGAGTGACTTGTTGCCTCATGTACTACCACCGGAACGGTGCAAACGGACAGTTTTCGTTCGCCGAAACATTACCACTAGCCTGTTACCTCGCCTTTTACCCGCTCATCTACTTCTGCATCCCCGACTGTACTTTTCGCTGACCTGCACACCGAATCTGTAGTTTGTGTATCTGTCCTGTAAGCATAAGTGGACTGGTGAGTTAATGTTGGTATGGGTGTGCATGCGTTTAAGTCAAACTGCATTCGGTATCCATCTAAATTCCCTATATGCAGGAATAGTAAGATGTTTATTCTAAGATGAACATCGTATTACGGGAACAAGACACACACGCGCACACTTGTACACATATTCCGAAGCTGGAACACTGGGCAACCGCAACGAGATCACAGTTTCCCACAAATCAGAGTAGGAAAGGTTGACTGGCCAAGATGGACATGAACAGAGATATCTCCAGATAGTAGTGCAATTTTTCTTTGAGTGGTAATATCCGTACATATTTTTCCCGTAAGCCAGCGAGCCGTTGACTACGCAATCTGTTAATCTGCTGTTCCTCATTAAACTACGAAATCAGATTACTCCGAACAAACTAACGGAACATCAGAGCGATTGTTCAGTATTCAAATACTTTCGGCTTACCAATGTTACCGAGAAAAATAGAAACGAATTACAATCTGTGTACAGGAGCCCGGTACGTCGATGGTTAGGTGGAGGTTGAAAATCAGCCGGAGTGCCCATAGTCTAAAAAGGAACATTGGTTAGAATCGTAGTCGTATCTTTTGGGAAAGTCGACCATTATATCTGCCCATCACCGACAAATGAGTCATATGTGCAGGTTTTGTATTCCGTGAAGCAACATTATTAGAGCGAGTTCTTTACGGTTTGTGTGAGATAAACTTTGTAGATCAGCGCTGCATGTAACGGACCTGCTTACAAATCAAGTAGCCTTTCTGGCCGGCTCTAACTGCATACATCTACAGCACTTCATATTTGTTGATCTTTATCTTTCGCACATCACATGTGGCTCTAGGAAGCTTATCCTTCTAGCAGCCCTTTTTCGGATTGAAGGCCATCACCAAATTGGTCTAACCAGCAAAAGTATTTGACATTCGAATCCCAGTAAACGATCCTCTTCGAACGAAAATACCGGGGCTGCTTGAAACCATCAATGAAACACACAGAAACCTGACATCAGAGTTGAGTGCCCTTAACCCATGCATTTTCTTTAGATGTTCATGAAGCCCCACCGTGTTCTATGTAAGCTAGGTTGTTTTACAATAGACAACGGTGTTGTTGACATATGTGAGCATATAATTTGACGGTGAGAATTCACTATTCTGTAATAAACACAAGTTATAGACGAAGAAGCATAAACAAAGGATGATGAATAAACTCTAAAAACACAAAAGCACAAATCCCCCACTTTCAACAAATGGGAATTATGTGAAAACGAGTAAGACTATTCTCATTGTCGTGTTCTCGACACTGATTTTAAGACCCGTTTCATTTACTTTTATACAATGCATGCATACATATGTATACATAAATACTTCACAACACATATCTTAGTCTTGTTTCTCAGAACTGAGGATAAATCACTATGATAATGATATTTGAATTATCTCAATTTATGGGGTGGGAATATCTCAGAAAGGCAGTTGTGGTCAGTTAGAGGCTATTGACTAAGAACTGACTGGCGGCCGTGAAATTCCTAACCAAAACCATAGGCTTTGAAGTCAGCTGTTAAAGCACGTCGCACGCCTCCGGGTTCAAAATTGTGGGTATGGTTGAACAGGCTTACAGTGTTTGGTCGGTGAGGAAGGGAACGGCAAACTTCAAAGGTTGTGCCTGAGAGGCTACTGTCGAACTTTAAACTGAAGAGAATTTCCGATAGATATCTGACACCTGAGGGCCGAAATTTCAGTTAATCGCGTCCTTTCATTCAACGTCAACTAATTGAAAAATATAACAAACCTTCATAATCCAGCGCATGAGTAAGCTCATGCCCAATTACTTCCCCTAGTGCTCCGTGATTGTATACGGTCCGACAAAGATCGCAATAATACGGATTTTGTAGTATTCCAGCAAGTATGTTGATCTCATTGTTCCTCTCCAGATAGACCGCATTCATCTCAATTGGGGACAGAGACCATCTGGAAGCGAGAGACATACTGTAACTAGTTTGAAAAAGGAAAGTGGTGACAACTTCAGCAGTGAAATCGGGATTCACTCCAACTAGCTGTGTAATGTTTGAATTAATTTACTTCAGTTCAGTTTGAACAACCACTGACCTCGAACTTCTGACCTCTATTTTTGGTGGCCACCTTCCAGCCTCGTCCAGTAAAGGACAGAAACCATAAAAGCATCAGGTGAAAAAGATCCGAAAATCAAAACAATAAGCCGAAGTTAGAATGACAAGAAAAGATTTCTAATACAACTAGGCCACTAGCCACGACAGCTAGCTACGTCACTTGATGTTTCCAACCATTTGACAGGCTGATCATGTGGACCCCAAACCAGAATTTTCACAAGTCCCAACTGAACAAGTCTACTAGTCAAGGTATTCACACACGTTTGCTCTGTCATGGACTGACCACCTAGACTTAACTTCCAAAGAATAAATGCCTCGGAAAAAGGCACACACCGAGGAAGTACAACGGTGGACACACGTAAAACATGTCTCGGCCACCTCAATCCGTTTGAATTTTGTACTTGGTCCAGAAGCTGACCTCTGGTTCCTAACACCTTAAGTCTAATCTCGTCGTTGCTGAAAAAGGTTCCAGTCATATTTGGACAATCCTACAGAGAAATCGGTGGCCGAACACCAACAATCTTCGCCTATCCTCTATCCTTGACGGCCATGTTTCTGAGCCGTACGTAAGAATAAACCTAACTGCCGCCTTGTAAACTTGATTACTGACAGATAACCGGGTGGCGCTCTGACGCCACTAATGGGCAAGGTTGGCAAGAGCCAAATGCGCCTTCTGTATACTAGATGAATCTTCATCCGATATCTGTCCACCCGGTGAGATGTAAATGCTTAGGTAACAAAACATATCTACCTAACTGAGAGCTTGCTTTGCCAAGAGAAGTTTTTGTGTTGAGTCAACCCAATCCTGCAGCAGGATTTCACACATGAAGGGTGCAAACAGCATCCCGTAGATTGCTTCATTGTTGTTTGGGCATTCTTGGAGAGATTGCAATTTACCTGGATATTCACTCAGAAGAACAATATCGTCCGCATATTCTAAATCAGAAAGTTTAATGTCTGAGCAAAGATTGACGCAGCTATTCGCACAGGAGGATGGGGCTGACTCAGGAATCAATTCAGTTACAAAATTGAAGAAGGATGCAACGTATTACCTTAATTGTATCAGAATCACTGTTTAAACTCGTTAGGGCTCCAAGGAGAAACCAGGAATTAAGTCAGTTTTAGTGATGCAAGTTTTATTTCAAAGCGACGGATTCTTCTCATTGTCGTTGCCTGAAAGTTTGTACGTACCACACGCTTCAGAAAGCAAATTATTGAATAAAGACCAATTCCATTTTTGTACTTTGCATGTATAGTCCATAATGTAGACGAGACATTTGCATTGAAATAAGCTCACTCCTTGTCAGCCGAGTATTCTAAACCTCATCACTTGTAGGAGTGATCGATCAATCGGATAACTACTTGAAAGTCATAACTTGCAATTATTGTGACTGTACATCTTGGGGGGGGGGGGGCGGTTAGCGGTTCGTATATTGAAGGTAACTTGTCTTCTGTGTCCGTATACCATATTTAGAGACTGATGCAAGCTCTTACCAACAACGTTTATCCTAAAAACACTGTATTCAGGTGTTTCGACTCATAATTCTCGGGAGAGATAATAAATGCTTGCCACACTGCCGAGTGGTGCTTGACGAAAGCTGGCTGGTACAAAGCCACTCATAGTTGACTATCTAGTAGCGGGTATGGTAGCATAAGTAATATTAGCGTCAGCAACAGTAGCATTCATGGTAGTGGTAGGTGCTGTGGTGTGGATAGCAGTATTATTATTATTATTATTAATATCATTATTATTATTATTATTATTATTTCTACTCGTATTGTGACTGTTGCCATTATCAGTACTTGTTCACAGAAGGTCATCCTAATCATTTTACAAAGAGAATGAGGAACTTTATATCAGTGAAATGTGTTAAATTATAGTTTCGATCGCTTCAGTAATATCAACGAATGGTCTCTCGCCGTTTGGCGGGCCTTCACATTCGTCGTGCTGTTCGTTACATCTTCGGATCATTTCACCAGATCACAACTTCACCTGCATCGATCTTGAATTAATTTTTGCTGGTTGGTATAGAAAAAGTATTCTAATGAGGACATGCCTATCATTTTATCATGTCCATGGGACCTCATCAGCTTATTGAAATGCTAAAACTAGTCTGAATGTAGTTTTGGATAGTCATTAGGAAATAAAATGAATAGAGCTTTTGGAAAGCTAAACATGAATCACCATAAGTACCGGGCTCGCTAGGAAGTTGGACTAAGCAATCAATCTTTTTCGGCTATGTGCTTACCAATTCTCATATACCCATACGTTCGATCACTGGTTAGTAAAACGACCGAATATAATGATTCTGTCCACCAGATGGAGTATAGTCAGCCGGTTGTCATGTTCTTGCAAGAAACCTCGCTCCACACTTATGTTGCCGACGAAATAATCACACTAAAGGATTTCGACTCCCTTCACGCTGATCACCTGGGGCCCTAAAGCAAAAAGCCGAGGATGCGTCCTTACTTTTACAAATGAACGGTAGTTTATTTGGGAACGGTACTTTTGCATGTCTCATCTCACATCAGTGCCTCTGTGGTGGAGTGCGAAACCTAAACACCTAATTCAACACACGTGCATATTTCTTGTTAACATACATTTCCCGAACATGTCCTCTTTGTGAGCTTGATAAATTTTCTCATATTTTCTTTACAAACCTACTAACACTTGTTGACTCTTCCTTATTTGTTGTCTGTCGTGTGAGATTGCTTATATCCCTTGACCTGATGAATATTGACGCCTTCATCACCAGAATTAACGCCACAAGACCTTTGTCTTGTTAATAATCCTGATCTGTTTCATATTGCCTGTCGTCTTCCAGTTGGCATTTCTGATCGAGATATCTTAAAGATTGCCCCAATGAATTATTCGCAGAGTAAACGCACAGGTTTTAGTCAAAGCCCTGACCGGAAAGCGTACAACTGACAGTCAACCAGGAAACCTCGTGCCCTCCAGAGGTATGGTAGACCATTCTGACCTAAGCATATGTTTCAACAACGACTGTTCGTTGTTTGGTGAACGTTTAACATAACACCTTACCTTTTGCTTCAATATTTGCTACCCTATGGAAGTTTTTTACATCCGGTCTGACCGTTACTCTTTCTCTCATCTGAAATGATTGCCTTGTATGAAGGAGCGCGCCTTCGAGCCCAAGGACCACGATTCAGTGAGAACTCTATCAAAATCCATCAGAGTTGGTCCTCACAGACTGAACGCTTTGCACGTCCAATCGCTAACCTCCAAAAACAATTGCAGGAAGACATGAAACACAATCGTGCATATGAGCCGTGCTAATCGTCGTAGACGGTCACCTTTAGCAAACGTTGATGAGATCAATCACGTTTTTTGCTACCCTACAACTACGAGTCACCTAGAACTACGATGCTGTATTCCACCGGAACCCTGCAACGGAAATTATCACTTCATTAGGTGTATACAAGGGGCTCACTTACAACTATGCACAGAAGGCCAGTGGCTCAGAAAGCTTAACACCGATTCTGTCAAAGGAATTCCCGAGCACGTGATCACACATTTTCTGGTCTGTTTGACGTATGTTCAAATTGTAATGTTATTCCCGGTTGCTGGAAAGTGGCTTTATCACCCCGGTACCAGAATAGGTACACACAAATTTCACCCAATTACTTGAATAACGTTCTTCTTAGAGTGTTTACAAGGTTGCTGTGAAGAGACTGTCCGCCCACGTCAAATGTTAGACTACAAATAACTTGCATATCGTCAGTCAAGATCTACCCTCAATTCCCTGGCCTCTCTCACCCACTCTGTTCTGTTATCTGTTGATGGCAAAAGCCAAGTATTTCACTTCGGTTTCTTGCATTTTAGTACAGCATTTAATTGTGTTGATAGATCAAAATTATTCCATGTACTTGCTGGTTCGGGCGTTATTACAAAATACCCTACCAATCGACACGATACTGTGGCCGAACTTCTTCCATGCTTCCCTTTACACAAGGCCTTTTCCTGGGCGTTATTCTATCACCGTATTTTTCTGCTCGCATGTCATTCATACCCGGTTTTGATGACTATCGCAATAATAAATACACCGATGATTTGGTTTTCTGAATGCCAAAATCTAGCAGCTCCATATTTCCCCAAAACGACTTTGCATGGCACATCGTGCAAGCTGGAATCATTGTTCTTAGTGGTGTTCATCCAGGCATAGTCTTACAATTTCCTTATGGTACCGACAGACCCCTTTACTTCTCCCCAAAGTGGCAATTCAGAGGGTTTATGGGTATATGTTAGAAAATCCTCTCGAAATATTGAATCAGCTTTTTCAGATAATCACAACAGTTTTTCTGTCTTTTATTAGCCACTGGTGACAATTCAGTTGCCTCCGGTGAAATCTAAATAGCCACTGAAAGTGACCGGATGATTTGACTGGAAACACCGAGAATAAGGTACGGAATCGCTTCTTCTTCAGCCCCTTCTTTCTTGTGAAAGTGGTTCAAGCTACTTCATTCACTGAATGAACCACACAGTGGATACTTACCACAAAGGGAATTTTTGACTGATGCATATGTTCCTTAAGGTCATTGACGGTTTTCAGATAAATTTTCATTCAGTTTTGCTAACTTGATTTGGAAGCAATCTTGAGAATTATTTCATTTGAGTGGACTCTAGTCGACCGAACAATCCTTGTTCAGGTTCACCTTGTATTTTTGTATTATTTATAAATATTCACAGAAAAAAGGTACTTGAATACAATCTGATTTTTTTGTGGTCATTGCGACTGTCGTGCACGAGCCTCAACCGGCCTAGGGTATGCAGTAACCAAACCTCTCCGACGCACCGATCCTGCAAAACGACACATCATATGCTTTTTTGTCTAAGAGTGAAGGCTTTTGCGGGCTTTGTGCAAGCCACGCTGAAGGCAGCGTGCATGATTTATATCTCCTTGGGAGACACTAAATTGACGATCGCTCCAAAATCCCAGTGCAAGGAAATGAGATAACCGACCTGAGAGAAAACGCATCGCAAGTGGAAACCATCGTGGAAGCCTGAAGTGGAATAATTGCCTGAGCGAGATAAGGTGACGATATAAAAAGATTATCTCACTTACATGCAATGAGCATCTTAACAGGCAGAATCATCGCCATGTGAGTTCAGCCATGGCAGTGTATCCATCGAAGGCACGTCATTTATTCAATTTTCAATGGAACAATCCTCCTCGGTAGAGGATAAATATGTAAACAGATTTCATTATATCAAGAAGAAGCGGCAATTCATACAACCAAATCTGTCAATTAGGTCACATCTAATTGATTTTATCGCCAACTGATTGAAGTGGATTTCTTGTTCCAGAAACTTTGGTGAAGATATTCGTGCTGGCCTCATGACCAGTATAAGATTGCCTAACGGGTTACAAACATTCAACAAAAAAATGGCTTCATGCAATATTTTTTGAAGGCACCTTTTTTTCCCCGTGTTCCAAAGTCGAAATTCTTCCTTCGGGCCCGCCTTCACACTCCTTTCTGTGTTCGCCCACGTTTGAGCAGAGAATGAGTACCGTTTTTTTCTATTACTCATCGTCGCTGTTAATCTTAGTTCCTTTATAGCCCCATTTTGTCTCTACTTCCTTCAACCCGTATTTCAAGTAACCCTTGTCCGAAATAAATTATGGACTCAAATGCCTATTATTTACTTGCTGGAAATCTCCCGAGTTTTGGGTGCTCAGATGTTTGGAATGACCCGAGTCTACTTTGTCCTAGATGGTGACCACATTTTGTTAATTTCAGTCTTGCTTCATTTTGTTGCAGCACTTCTGTCCGTTCCATACTGGAATTCTACTGTAGTCTCTTTTATCTGCATTGGTCTTATTTCTGCTGAACTGGTGCTAGCATATTCTGAGTAAACCTACAACCAAAACTAGTCCCTTATCCCCAAACAACTAGGATGGTTCTGCTGTTACTTTGCATTTAAGTTGAATCAAGAAAAAGGTTTTTGTTTGTGAAAGCTTCATGCCATTTTTGGTAATTTTTTTATACAGCGGTCTAATCCACACCTCTGGTTCTCATGAAGAGTTGGTACAAATCAATAAAAGCAGATAAACAGGACACGTTAGGTGCAATGACTACACGAGACCTCTCCAACTGTGTACAAGCATTTAAGTGCTTCATTGAGAGTGACCTTGCAAATGTTAAATCCATTCACGATAAAGGTGACTATTTAGCGTGTCGACATCTGATATGAAAACAACTCAGAGAAAGGCAAGTAGTTTTGACACTGCTCGAGGATCCCCACTGAGCGCTGATAACTAAATCATTTCATTCATGGTATCCCCCAAGAATTCCGCCGGATGAATGTCAACTGGTTTACTGGAATACTAATAAGTTTCCTTCATAATTTCGGAATCATGTGGGGACCTTTTTACTTCCAGACCCATTACTGTAAACAAATGGTACAACTTACAAATAATAACCTAATATGGTATGAACTACTTAAAATAATCTTCACAAAATATGATCAAATTATATGATGATGTACAATTAAAAAGTACTCATGGTCCACATAAGCTATGCCCACGGAAGGACCCTGGACCTGGGTGTAACTCAACTGCTGAGAGTAAGGCAACAGCAGTATTGTATTTCACGTAGTATCGTGAATCCCACTTAAGATCTCACGTGTGTCCTAAAGGTAAATTTCACCTTCGAAACTCATCTTACTTAGTTATTTCTTTCATGGAATAACTGGCTAATGCCACTGTGCCCCAGTTGGTTAGAGGATGAAGCGTATCAGATGCATTACAAAGAAATCCATGCTAGGTACGCATTCGAATTAGCCCTGTTCTTCAACAGTTATGGGAAACAGATGTTCAGGCTGCAAGAAAATACCTTTTCTGAGACAGTTTATTTCTACAAATCCAGTTGTCTGCTGCAGCAGACTGAAAGGTTGCTTCGTAGTTTTGTAAGAGCTCAAATGGCTACAGATGCAAATACTCAACCGCGGTGGAATACATTCTACATACACACAATACTCTTATCAGCCAGTGGGATGTTCATGGAACTGAAGTCACATTGATTCCATGCGAGTAGTATTTTCCATAACAGTAACCTATTCAGCGTATCGGTGATATTGTAACAAGGACTGCAAGGTGGGTGACGGTACTTGTTTTTGGACGGCCAAAGGAATTAAGTTTATGAAACACATGCAGCCGATTTTACAGCGCTCTTTCCAGACCGAACTGATCTTGAGCCCGCTCGAGTATTTCGACTGCGTTCTAGTCACTCCCCTGTGGCCAATGGCTCGATTCTCATTGGCACCATCCCTCTTCGAATGTTCCGATTCTTAACGGCTTGATCAGTAGCCCTTAACATGGGCTATCTTGTTGACTGCCCGAGATCCCGTTGCTTCCCATTTGCTCGTCCATACCTCTCATTTTGTTGGCTTTGAGATGCCTCCAACATATTGGTCGTCTGTGCTGTGGTCTTTGGCTTTCAATTGATTGGACCTATCGGGAAGTTTGCATAAATTCTCGTCAAGTTGTGCCCAATTAGTTGATACCAAAGTACCAGGTAAATTATGAAAAAATTGTTGAAATTATCTATTAGTGACAGTTCATTGTAAATACCCCGTTTCAGTTGGAACTCATTGAGGATGATTAACTGTATATCCTGATTTCAGATCCAAGTTGTAAAACAGAATGTGAAGTAGAATTAGCACTGCTTAGAAACGCATTGTTTTGAGCAGATATACAAGGTCTTCCGTGCGATCTTTGTTTCCACAAAACTCTTGTATCGGCTTTCGCCTTGTAAATCTAGCCTAGCAATCGTGAGAACCGAAAAGCTCACAAATGATTATCATATCTTATTTTGTACTTATAACGCATTCAGTCAACACCGTTTGTTGACAGTCGTGGTTAACCGACACGGCTCTGCATATATAGAAAGATATTATCACCTAGTAAGTTTATTTCAGAAAGTTATCCCACTTTTTTTTCTTCTTATGCGAATGCTGAAATCCTATGCAAAATGTTACACAAAAAAGCCAATGAGAAGAATGTTTACAAAATAGAGTTATCTTGTCGTGGTAAGCAAATAGATATATCTCTTCAAAAAGAGACATTACTGACTGACTGATTTTTTGTTTGAGTTAGTCCCTTTTTCTTTCACAGATTGGAAATGCGTGGTTAAATTGGATACTACTTTTGACAACGGTCCACAGAATATACTATCATTCGTTAGAGCATTCAAATGAGTACAACAACGCATGTATAAATACCTGTTTAAATGGTTCGATGGGCACCCAGATAGATATAAAAGTGGTAACCTTAAAGATGGGCTTGGTTATCCAGATAGTGCCGTAACTGTCCGAATCACAGCGCAGGTGGTGTGTCTGGTGGCTGACTGAATGACTGTTGATTGATTGTATGTAAACAATCCATTCGTGATAGCTCAGGGATTGGCAGTTTTCGTGAAGTTGACCGTGTTTACCGATTCATTTGCAAAAACGTTATAAACAAATGACTGAAATACAAACCTCTTGAATTTCCATAATAGGTTGTCGAAGTGCGAGGGAGGATTTTGGTGCCTCTTTAAGCCAGCACACTTTTTCCCCCCACTGTATGTGTAAACATCCAGTTTTAGGACCTTCCTTTTAGGTACATCACATTCGGTACCCTTGATATTCAAGTGAAATTTTACTTCACGATGGTCTACAATTTGAGAGCTTCGTTCGTTTTACTAATGCATGTTCACAGAAACTCTTTTCCAAATGCTCGATCCTTGTATTCCATATAATTTATAATTTCTTTACTTGTATAAAATTCTTCTAAGCAATTTACAGACTACTTTCTTCGGCAAGTCCAAATAAAATGTGTCATTTGGATATGCAGGCCCATAGTATGATATTCTGATATTTATTTTATATCAAACGTTCGGATAATGCCCTCATTCGTTATATTGTGAGCAAAGCAAGGATCATTCTGTAGCTCCAGTCCCAATAAACCGACTGAATTTGGATAGAAATCCTTTAAAACAAAGAATACTTTATTCACTCTCCGGTGTTCACCACAACGAAAGAGGGCATGGTTCTCATGCAAGCCTCAAAGCATCCTATTAGCACCGTTTACCCAGAAATAAGTCACCATTTGCGGTCTCCAAAGCAGAACATCAAGTATTTACTTCAAGTTTCGCAAACATTCAAGCCGTGAAAATAAAACCAAATTACGCACTGCCGAGAATCAGTTCTGAATAGTCATACCATTGTAGTGGGTTCAAAAGGTATATCAGAATAAGGTTGGTTACTTTTTCCGTTTTCAGATCCACTGAAATCTACTCGTGAAAGTGCTTTTGAAAGAACATAAATTGCAAAAGCAATCAGGTTCACACAACAAGTAACTAGCTATGTGAAGGTCACCCGCAGTCCGGTGAACCTTTACAATGATCAAACAGACATCAAAATGAGTTTCAAGGTTGTGTTCCGAAGTGGAACCCTGCAGTGGCCGCCTATTATTTCCCCTAATGGTAGTCACTGATTGGCAGGTACCTCCTTCGTGAAATCCAGTGCATTAAATACACAGTAGGATGAAGTACACAAGAAAAAGAAAGTAAAACCTGATTATGCAGACTGAAGCAATTTTTGTGATCTAGTCAGCCGGATAGGCATATTCAGTTTGTCCAAACAACAACCGTGTAGTCTGTCGCCTGCTGAATCAGGTCATACGACTGGTACGCTCTGTCTGTAAACATATGCCTACTCCGATCAGTTTCAGATCATTCGTCGGATGTTCATAGATCCTATCCGCATTCGTATGAATATTGCATCCGAATAGTCAGATGCGAAAAGGGCAATGGGTCCGTTTGTTTTTGATAGAACTTCAAGTTTTTTGGTTATCACCGTGAACAAAATATAGCAAACAAAAAGCAGCAGCGGCGTCCAGCACAACACAGCTGTAAAATTCCATAAATCCCTATCATTTGCTTCGTTTTCCGTATATTTTCGTATCATAATTCAGTATAACATAGTTGTGAAGATGCAACAAACTCCATCCTATTCCTGATAACATTCGTCTAGTGTGACAAATTTCATAAGGACAGAACTGTTCAAAGAATTGAAGTGGAATAAAGACAATACCTAAGCAACAGATTCATGAGCCAACGCATACATATATATATATATTTATTTATTTATTTATATATATATATAATTATCGGAGAATAAAAAGAATAAATAGTGAGGTCCTTATTTGTCCGTGCATGACTTGGTATCCGTATGAAGACAAGCTTGGCCATCGCCAAGCGTGGTAGAATGTTGGTTCCAGTAAACGTTTCTGAACAATACACCGTCTTTGTGCAAGTGGCCCAGATAAACCACATGGAAGATATAGGTGAATATTTCCATCTCAGTAATTTTATCTGAGGTAAAATGTCCAACTCAGTACAGTGTCATACTTTTTACTTATTAGACTAGTAGTGTCCATATTTGCAGATATTTTTTGCTCCACACAAAGCTATATTATATTAAGTCGTGGAGCAAGAAAAAATGTTTTCTTGAATGAGCAGTAACGAGCGGTTTTATTCGCCTAAATAGGATCCAAAACAGCTGTTTAACTTAATACTTACCGAAAAGCTTTTTCTCTAAACTTTTCTAATTGTAGATAGGCTGTTGGTTCCTAGCTGTTTGCGATAATTTTCTTTAAGGAAATGTGGGCAGCATATTTATGACCTGTTTCCATAAACATGACCAAAAATCAACCAACGACGAAGACTGATATAAAAACCAGTTTAAATATTCCTGCATTCATTATCACCAATGTCGTTGCTTTCCTGATATAACTCAGGAGTATTTTCTGCCACACTGCTCGATAGGCACACACATTATATCTTACAGAATCGCATTGTTCAATCACATTGCGGCGGGCACCAAGAGACAGCGCTCGGTCGTGTCGATTGTATGCTCCATCTGTTTTTGCCAGCTCTTGTTCTCCAACACGTAACCAAGTGGATTTCGTGCGTAATATGTGTTTTCACTAATCACGGGAAAACAAGGACATTGAGCGAGTTGTCCCCAGTACCAAATGTCATTGCTGGTAGACCAACTCAGAATGCATGTGCCATACGCTTCCGTCACACCAGAAATACTTCGACGGAAATAGAGAAGGTGTCTAGCTGTTTGTGTTTTTGTGTACTTCTGTGGTCAACCATCTTCTCCAGGTGCATCAGTATAGTCAAATATGGGTTTTTTAGGCCACTAGATTACTACTCGTCCTGACCATCTTTGCCAATGCCCGCAAAGGTCGGTACCTCCGCTACATCCTCTGCTGAAGAAGTCCTAATCACTGTCTTCACGTGATGGAGTTGTTTTCAATGAAAGGAGAAGACGGAATTGAATATCCGACGATCTCAATCAGGCTAAGTGACTGATAATCAGTGTAGCGAATATGGTTGAATCCTGATTTCAAACCAACAAAATATGGTGTATGACGTTTGCAACACTATGATAAACGAGATCTGTGGCCGAGGGTCGTACTGGGTACTCAAGATGCCTAGCTGTATCTAAAAGGCATGTATTCTAACAAAAAGTCACTGTTTCTCAGCGGTTTCCAAAACAAGTGACTGGACAATGTAACCAGCTTATATTGACCAAGGCTGCTGCTTTGCAAGAAGCGTTTGTCTTTGGAAAATGCTGAAATAAGTAATTTATAGATTGCTAGAGCACCAAAGAACGTATAGAGATTTGAGCAATAAAGCATAGTATGAGAGACAGTTCGTGCAATTACGTAATATCATCCCACTCGTCGACTTTTTTTTGCTGTACATTTTTCATTTTGTTATTTTGTATAACATTTTTTGTCTGTAATACACAGGCGTTCAACTAATATGGTGTTGTGTCCCGTACTGCATTGGGTCTGAACAACACAACTCTCATCTCATGTGCCCCAAACCGGTAGGGGAAAGCAGCAACCGATGTAGGTAATAGTTGGAGCACTTCTGTAACAGGAGAGACATGTTGCTTCTTTTTCTTCAGAGTTCTACCACTGTACAAACACTGGTTCTCTTCTGAAAACCGAAGTTATACAACGTCAGGCCTGTTTGGTACAGTTTGTTCTTGGAGACTGGGTACATGCGTGGGGCTTCGAATTTCTAACAATAATCAGATTTTAATTTTTATGATTTTTCTTTTCAAAAATATCTTGTATTTCCCGCTCGGCAATACCATAAACAAAGAAATTTCCAATGAATACCTTCAAGAGCGATATTTTTATCACACCAAGATTGAACAAATCTGCCTGTGTTCAATGAACTTGAGGGACTGCTGTACGCGTTCTCAAATTCTACTCGCCTGAAGTGAAGCCAATTCATTTCAAAACACTGAAATAAAAATATCCAAAACTTGTGGTAAAATCACAAATGTTTTGTGAACCCCGGATAAGTTCAGATCTTTTATTGGCATTACCATTCAGTGGTCTTTTCATTTCATCCACGTTGGTGAAATCATGCTTTATAGAAATGCATGGATTACGCTTCTAAATGATAGCACAGACTATGAGTTGAAAAGCGTAGACTGACAAGTTCCTGTTCATGACCGTCTATCTCAAAGTAATGGTAGGAGAAATTAGTATCCATGCCTATACAACGGGAATGAACATAATTCAGTCGGTCAGAAGAAAAACGGCCTCAATCGAGGAACTGCTGGGAAACACAACAGGTTGACCAGGAGTGATAAAATTAGTCTAAAGTGCATCATCAGCTGTGATCATCAAAATTACGGGTCGTCACCGAAATAACTGGCTGGTTCGTCAGTACGTGTTGTGTGGCCAATCCATGTGTCATCGGCGTTCGCACGTGATTCATTCTGGCCCGGTTCGCCTTGCACCCACGTGCGGGACGCCTGTCTATTCCCCGCCCTGGTTCGTCTCATTTCACCAATCACAGGCCGTTATGTGCTCGTGGGACTGACATGGAAACTTTGTAACTGTCTAATCAACAATATTATGCTTGCTCTTGCCAGTGGGTGATCAACGTGTTTGCCGCCTTGACAGCTTTCGTGCATGTTCGCTGAGGCACTGATAAACGGATCTGTTACGTACTGTTCTCTGAATTCTGAACACAACAGTACCTATCCATGGAATTGTCGCTGCGCATAAGCGGTCAACCCGAGTTATAACTACGTGGGTATAATAATCCCTTCAGACAAAATTTATATCGCGTTTTGTACTTGCATGACAAACTTTTGGAGGCAACATAATAAAAATTCCTTTCAAAAGGCTCTCGCATATCTGGGAGGGTGATACATAAAAGAAAATGTACAACAAAAACAAAGATATGTGAGTGAAAAAAGTGAAACAAGCAAAACCCACTAAATTTGGAAAGAATTTCTTGTTTAGTTTTCTCCCCTTTGTTCAGAACCGGCGTCAAACACAGCACAGGAGAGAAGTACGTAAGTTGATTCTGAAATCCGAATCTAGGATGTGAGTGAGAACGAAAAAGATAAGTCAGGGTATAATCAATGCTTTGAATCTTGCAGTATCTTGTGGGTTTGAACTACGCAAGTTCCAATATTTTACAGACAGCTTCGGTAAAGGGAAAACCAAAACATTCATAACACTGAGAGCAAAACAAAAGCCCATGAAGTATGTTGTGGTTGCCCTGAGGTAGAGTTTGTTACTTACTATGAATCTGAAGGCCGTTTATTACCCTCTATCATCATGATTGGTGATTAGCAGGAGCGATTCTCAGTGCTTCGATCAAGATTTTCGAGAGTACGGGCAGCCGTAACGAAGAACACCGTAATGGTAGACCTTAAATTGCAGAGGGCGAATGCCATGCTGACAATATCGTTCGAGCAATAAACCGTCTACACTTTCCTGACAAATTTTATTCACATTCCACGTTCAAATAATTGAGCACAATTAGGTGATTTAATTCACGAAATAGTGTTATCTGTAAAAGATTCGGCGAGAAGGAAAGGAGGAAAAGTTTGGACAGAAAAGCGGCGCAAGACGGTGCGCCGCAGGTCTGTAAAATCTCGAAGTCAGACCAGTCGGTACCATAAATTTACTACTGACAATACATGGGCACAGTAACAGGGAGTGACAATTAGCCTTGAAAAACTTATTCGGAAAAGTTATCCTTGGGAAAAGGAAACTTGAAATTTTTCCGAAAATCCTGTGTTGTCTTACATTCATTCAAGCGCGATTCGTGTCGTATGAGAATAGATACCAAGTAATAAAAGAATGTCCTTCACCCAAACAGTCCGGACCATAAATTAAGGCTCCACCTACTTGCACAAAAGACCCCTGGAAACCAGATCGTATTCTCCGAACGTAATTTTTACTTCATATCCTCGCATCACAGAACATTTGATACTTCATGATTTTAATTGCCAAAGTACGAACCTGAAGCCAACAGGGGATTCTCTCGTATTAACATAATGAGGCTATCCGATGAACAGTGCACTAGGTAGCCGCAGATTTGTTTCACTCTTGTCAGAGATCACCGACGGTGAGTTTTCTAAACCGTGTCTTCCAATTTCTCCTATACTAACACACACCCTTTCATCTGCCACAAATGTTTACAGGCCGCTTCCACCGGCTATTTTACACAGCACACTGATCACCTGCGACACACAATATTTTTCCCAGTTTGTCGTATGACAAAAGCTTAAGTAAATCCGGGGTTATGGCGAGGTCCCAAAGAGGTCAGTAATCAGAAGGTCACTACTGTGTGTACCACAATAAAGAATACGGGATCAGACTGGTCATGGGTTTGTGACTGTTAGAGTTACAATAAAATGGTTAAACAATAAAAGTGAGCGCTCAATCTTCATTGACGCCACCAATGGACTTTGCATCGCCCGTCAAGACTCTTACACATCTATTAGCCCAAGTGCAACCACCGACGTCCATCGCTGTTCTCATCCTACCTACCAAGCCACCGGAAACACTACGGAATGCGGGACATACATCAGTGCACCAAACATTTCCCTACCAGCGGAATTCGTTCCAACACCTAACCAAAAAAGTTCAATCAACCTACAACTACTGTTTTGCAGTGCAACGGGTTGGTCTGCTTGTGAGTTGTGTGAGTTGAAAATGTTTGGTTTTAGTTTGAAAAGATCACGAGAAATTCCCAATGCGACATCCGGATTGATATAAAACGTTAAACATTTTATGCCCAAATATCAGTAAAGGTCTACTAACCACCGGAAGCATGCAACCTGATAGAAATCTTCCTTGGTGCAAATGACGAATGTATCATGTCATAAAGGCAGTGGCAACTGCTAACACATTTTGTTTAGTTCAGAATGATGTGGTTCATCAGAAATCTCTGGGGCTTTGCAGTCCCATATGACTGTGTGATCTTATTATAAGATTATCACAGTTCTCTTCAGATTTTCAAGTAACAAACAAGTGAATTGAGCCGATATTCCCAGGCTTCTCTTGAGTTCGTTGATCAGATACTTAGACGTAACTACCAGATAATTCCTGTACCACGGGGTAATACAAATTATTTCCAATTTCGTACGAAGTGCCGATGACCATGCACATAACAATTGCATTTGCGGCGCATCATTCCAATACTACACAACCTGTTTATCTTACCTATAGGACTTTTTCAGTCAAACTGCTGATAGTGAAGCAACATTTACTACTGATTTTTGAAATCAGTTCCATCACAGTATGTCGCTTCCATAAAGTGAACCGTTAGATTCAACCCATAGTCAGTTTGTTCATGTCGGATTTACCTGCTAACCATATAACACTAATCAAATGGAACATCATTGTTGATTGGATAGCCGACAGTAATTGGACAGTCCTAAGAAGGGGAAAACATATTGAAAGTCAAACCATTTCAAGTGTCGAATTTCCACGAGGTCCATCTGATCATTTATCATGGGTAGGGAATGAACTACCTGAGGCTTTTATATTCACACAAATTAAGATCGTATATGTTGCCATTCGACTGTAGAGTTTATTACACAGCGTTGCTTTTCACCAACACGACCAGCTTATTCGCAATATTCGAGTCCATGGTGATTTTTAATAAGCTATCGATCCGTTCGACCTATTTGATAGCTTTTTCCTATAACTAATTCTAAAAATACTACTAATGAGGCTAGAAATTACCAGTGTCTGTGTCGTTCTCCGTCTTCACAATCAGATAAAACAAAGCAGTTTACCTCGCTAGAAAAATGTGGAGTTCAAACCAAAAGACTGTTGCCGTTTTCAGCAGCTATATCATAAATCCGGAGCTCCACATGTGTAGAATCCAGAAGAACATCAAAGTGCATAGCGTTTTTGGAGGCCAGTTATTCATTCTGATTTTCGCACAAAATAATGTTGGAGTTTTCAAATGCCACAATTCCGCTTTTTGAGAAATGTTTATGATCAGTCACAAAGCACATCAATCCAGTGAGATGAATTCGCGATGACACTCTATTGTTTGAGCCACTTTCTAATATTCAACTTGGTATCTTTGAAGATATCTGATTATCAGCTTCCAAATGAGGTTCGACCGGTTTCTTGGGACAGCTCTTCTGGAGTTCTGGGGCAAGTGGTCTTATTCATCAAGGTTTCTTTCCTTCGCCATTCCAAATGTATATGGTGCACAAGGAATGCAATTAGTGTGACATTATCAGATTCACGTTTCTGAGGAATATCTAATAAAACTAACAGCAAAATATATTCTCCCTCAGAAAGATTAAGGTCACTAAAACAGTTTTGAAACTGCGGGCAGACATTTTGTCCAATTTATTTGATCAGCAATAAAGCGAGTAATTCTATGTAGTTGATCAGATGAGTCCAGATATCGATGATCGACTTTCGCATACTTTAGAAATCTGCCGCTGCAATTGTTGGGAAAACTATGGCACTTACGATTGACGAGTGGAATGAGAGGAAGGAAACCATGACATCATGAAAAACATTTTATTGAAAGTTCTGAGTAACCAGGAATAATCTCAAGCAAATGGAAAAAAAACCCAAAAACATTGATGAGGAAAGAATGTAAAATGAAACAGTAATATATTTTCCACTTCAGTAGGAGGATTGTAAGGATTGCGCGACCAGATTGACAGTGAATTTTGCATTGACCCCGGGGTTCCTCACGTGGTGCTGTAAAACTGGGCAGTCTCAAATTTATACGCTGAGAGCCAGTTCATATTGGAATGCATGGCACGAACAAAGAAGGTGGATTTTATATACGCAGTAACGCCTAAACTTGATTTTCAGTATTTATTTTAGCCGTTTTTCAACCTAATCAAATGTTTTCAGTAGCTAACAATAGCCAATTATTGGGCATTATTTCCTGATTTGAAAGGTTTGCGAAATATAATTGCTCAATTTATGCACGCCGCTAAGTATTAGTTACTTACACGAGCAATGCAAACAACTTGAATAAGATAGAGAATAAACGTTTTTTTTTTCGCCCTGTTACTGCTCTCCATAAACCTCGATTTTACCACGTAGCTCTCGCATATACAAGATGAGGCTGAACTAATGAAAACGACTGGCGAGCGATGGTGGATTGATATTTCAAATATCTCATCTTTCACCATGTTTTCTCCTGTCTATGATTTTTACGAGAAACGTTTATTATTCACTAGCATTAGGCGTGTGAGAAAATCGTGTGGGAGAACCAGATGTTCTCTGGGCTCGAGGAGACATATTTTAACACAAAGGAGAATGAGAATAACGATTACTGAGAGAGGAAAATCTTCAATTCTCAAACACGAATAATGAACAATGGTGGTAGCAGACACACATATTCCGAGTCTTGTTTTGTTTGTATCAGAGCAACAAAGACATTGCTGGCAGCAGAATGAACAGAAAAATTGTGTTAAGATGTCGTCTGATTGTGGAGGAGAATGTGCAGAAGTATCCGTTTTGTTTGATCCATCTGATCATTAGGTAGCTCGATATAAAGCATGCAAATGCAACTGTTATCTAGACGAACGTACATACTGACAATCATGTATCGGTGAGCAGAAGAGCGTGGAAATACACAGACGCATGCTGTTCAACTGCATCAGGCCAACTTCAGAAAAAATCCGTCTGAGTATGCCGTTATCAATAATCATCAAGTTTATGCCAGATAGTTTGCTGTAGTTTAATATTTGCGGGTTCAGCACTATCACTACCGGCATAATGTCGTCGAAATTGCCTATTCAAGACCTTTACTACTTCCAATGCCATCATTTTGTTATCTCATGTTAGTACATGAGAATAACAGAGGGCTGAAAACCGCGAAGCTGTTCACCGGCGGTGGTAACCTCAGCAAACAAATAGCCACCTCGTTTATGATAAAAGAGCAGGTTGTGTTGTCAACCATGAAACATAAGTAACACGATGTTCTTCAGGGAATTTCCGAAACAAATTTGGGAATAAGTGGACTAATAAAAACACAAAGTATCAGCCTTGAAGTAATTTTAACTGTCACCCAAGTATAAGTCTCTCACTCTTGTAAGTTGCAAAGAAACTTTTCCCAAAAGTGAAATTCAGTTTGTAATTTAGGGTGATTTGAATATACGTTTTTCCTCTAAAGCTACCTTTTATTCAAAGGCTGTCCAAGGTTGAAGATGAAGTCCTGCCACTCTAATAATTCCATGCCCTCTCCATACTGGTAATATTTTTGTATAACTACAGAAGCAATTGTCGTTAGCTAACATTTAGGTAATCAAGTTGACTTGGAGGGAAATACAACGGAACCTACTCATGATCAGAAGGTCGGTGAGGTCACGGTTTCCCAATTTTGACTTCAGCAAATGTACGTGAACTGGACATACAGAGTTTGTTTGGCACGAGTCGCGCTGACAGTTTTCGTCGAACATTTCTCCCGGATGTTGAATTAAGCAAGCACACGGCGCGCACCACGGTGAGCTGAGCTGCATTTTGTTGTAAACCTGATGAATGTCACTTTGGAACTATTCTCAACATCAGCTCCTCACTCGGAATTTGCTACTCCTAAAAATCATTCGCTCGGATTAGAGACACAGTTTTTTTGCTTCAGTATCCACTACTCTTTCCCATAAAAGCTGGGCAAGATCAGGTTAGATTAGGGAACTCAAGCGAGCTGGTCGGCTATAAGAAGACATGTGGTGATACGATTGCCTACATCGATTCCGAGTAATCTGGCATATGTGAAGTTATTTTTGATTTTACTTGAATTGGTGTTGACTGCGTAGTTGTTGAATGTCACCAAGAATTCGCGCGTTTTCGAGGCCCTGTGATCAGTAACTTGTATATAGCTCCTTTCTGCTCCCAGAAGGACAAGGACCTGTTCTTTGACACTCTTCAATCAGTCCTGATTCCATTTTTGTCTCAACGTTTATGCTTTGTTGTTGGCGATTTTATCCATGCACCTACGGATCCCCCACTAGTTTTTTGCTTCAGTGACCTTCATTCCATCCCAAATAAAGGGTACGCTGTTTTAGACGGAATTGTCACAAACCGTTCCCAACTTTCAATATACAACTGAAAGCTCCTGTTTCAACGAGTGACTCAGCTCTCGATACCATCAGACCCGAAGGTTACTCATGTTCAGCGCACTGTTTACTCGTAAGAACAAAACGAATAAAGGTACCATCTAGAAATCTGTCACACACCAACATAACTTTTCTTCGAAGATCCCTTGTCATTGTTACTTCGTGGTTTTCTTTCGACCGCTATCTCGGCCCGCTAGACCTGTTTACGATGACACTGAGTAGGGTATTTATTACTTATGTTGTCCTATGGAGACTTCTTGTTTTACCAACGACAGAATAGCTACTCCATAGCTCGAATCCCTGAGAAGGCAAAAAGAACATGTCTCTAAACTACACAACCAGGTTTCTTTTAAAGGATACTCCAGCCTGATCAAAATAGAAATATGAAATTGCTTTCCTGTTGTGGCACTGCTGATTGGAATTTTCTAACAGACTCTATCAAGCATTTAAAAAGTTGTGACGAATTCACAAATGGGATACTTTCTGACACAAATAGTCACCTTCAAAACACGCTTTCTAAAGCCGTTTATTTCTCTTATCACGCATGTGTACGTCTGAAAATAGCCTCAGCCCATATCTTTTCCGCTTTCTCGTAGACCACGACCAAGCAGTCAACGATCTCGTCATTATTCAGATTGTATGTGCTGCCTCATTCCTCTGCACATTCTAGTAAGTCCCTCGCATTGTTTTGAAATTTTTCTGTCAATCACATACGTGTTTACAAATTCACCCTACATAGAGCACATGAAAGCGTTTATTGACTTAACTTGACTTGTTTATCTCTATTGAAAGCCACAATATGCGAACATTTATTCGGATGCATTATCCTCGGACCAAGAAAAACAAGAAGCCATTTATTTGATAACAACAATCTGGAACACAGCTTAAACACATTTACGAGTTCGGCAGTACGTTTTTCAGAATATTGCAATGCGTCCGTAATGTAAAGACATCTATCGTACGCATTGGTTACCCTGGTGCACTTATCCATGGGAATAGTCGAATGATGAAGAACAGGTGCAGTGCTGAATACCATTAAACCGCTTATGGTTATCTTGTATAGAATAATTAGTGAAATGTGTCATTCAAAATATTGCTTGCTGAACTCATTCGTATATTTTATGGACCTAGACGATTACACAAACAAAGCTGTGAAAGCATTAACAGTTGTTAACTGATGGGGCACCCAGTGATCCATGTAGGTAAAAAGAGATTACTCAGTCTAAATAAACCAATAATTAGTCTCACAGTGACCACAAACCCCCTTGAATATTGTTGCAAAGATCGGCAGTCATTTTACAGCTTATTCAAGAAATGTTAGTAAAGAAACATGTTTCATTATTTACATTTACAAAGAATATGTAGTTAAAACGATTCTACTGAAATTGGTGCTATATGTCGGTGTTTAACTGTGTATGATAGTTTTTGTTGTAACAGCAGAAACCATGATATACTACACTCCCTGTTTCACGCAATACTTCTCGTCTGAGGGAAAAAGATATAGTTTTACTCCAGGTGTAATTGAGAATTCCAATTTCGGTACACCGTCCTCCGCATCTATCGGAAAATTAATGTGTCATTCTATCGACAAATCTTTAGATACAAATGATGCACGCCAGTCGAAAACACTAGAAATAACGGTTATTTCAACTTCTACAAAAATGTGCAAAACTAATGTATATTCGTCATGTTTTGAAAATGGATGTTGCAAGAGAATAATATTCAAGTCAATCATTTTAGAAGTACACTCAGAGATGCCAAGGGTAAAAGTCTCATTCTTACTAAGGTCAAAATAACCTGAGAGGTCGAGGTCAAACCTGGGGGCACGTTTCTTGTTTACTCGAATCAGAACGAGGACCGTCATTTGCGCACTGGAAATCTCAGCTCTACTTGTGCTTCAACATCCTCAAACTGAACGCCACACTCGGTGGTCACAAATTGCCAATAAAGAATGTTCACAAGTGTCACAAGAGGTTATCTTTATTTGCTTTGTTTGCAAGTCCAGGTTTGTCTATTTTGATGACTTTGTTAAAATCGTTTAATCATCATAACCCCTCATCCCGTTCAGGAATAAATATTTCCATTTCAGATTCAACAGAGCATTGCAACTCCAAATTTTACGGTTATACAAATCCGTGAGAAACAGAGCGTGCGAAAAACCAACAGATTTATTTTGGAGAATTTGCTTCTTCCATGTCATTCATGGGACTCCAGGTTAAAGTTACAAGTTGTTCATTCAAATTTATTGGTACATCCGTTCAGAAATCCTTTAGTTTTGCAAAACATATTTTGATTTGTTGCCTCAATTTGATATACATATATACATAACTACTTCAAACCTGATATATTGTACCTTCTTTGAATGTCCAATCCAATACAGGTAATTCTTGGTCAATAACCAGTGATCGCCATACAAATATACTCACATTGTGCTTGTGTTCCACACAGGCCTAATGGTCGGTTTGTAGTATATTGTAGTAAACAAAACAATTGTAATTATGTTGGTTCAGGTCATTATGCTTTCATTATTTTCTTATTTCCATTTGATTCTAGCCGCATTTGCACCTATTCCGTTTCATGGCCAGCTTTGAAAGCAACACATTTACTTATGTATTGATGTTTGGCAGAATTTGACAATGTTAAGAAGTGATCCAAATGTGGAAAGTGTTTGGCCCCGGCGGGATTCGAAATCACGCATGGTCACCACCCTCGCTTTAGTACCGCGAGTGTTCCTCCAGCTGAGACACGAGGCCACGCCGAACGACCTTAGACTATCTGCATATGGATCACACGGATACCCACCCAAATTACAGTCGAGCCTTGGATAGCAACGTTGTCCTAGTGATCGGATGGCCAATTGTTTGGTTGAATCGCCTCTCCTGGAAACATTTGAAAGCCGGTGACTGATTGTTCACTCGATATGCCCCTCCGATTAGACCAGATTTTCCGTGTGTCAAGTATATCCTTCCGTTAGGCATGCCGGTCAGTATAGTGTTTTTCTCCTGACGCGTTGCCGGTTGATAGTTTGGAATGATGGTTTAGCTTTCTCACTCAGACTCATTATCGGTCTGTCAACCTCGACGGAGAGTGCCGAATATTCGGTTTCGTCCTGACACTTTCGCGGGAGAATCTCAAGTATCACAAACAGGCAGTGGGAAGGAATTCCTCAGCGGAGACTGCGTGAGAAGCAAGGTCAGTTGGGTGCATTTTTAGTGGCACTGAGGACAAGTGGTCATCAAGGAGCAGTAAAAAGCATTGGCATGCAAACAGAACTGAGCTTCCCATGCACCTATGGAAGCGTGAATACTCAGTAGCAAAAAGCTGCACTTCAAATGTCAGGCTACTTCCCCATTGAACAAGTGTGGTATTTTTACAGTTGCCCACAACTTTGATCACTAAAAATCAAAAAAATCGGCGATAGTAAAACGGTCTTCATGGCGATTTATGAGTGTTTAAATGAGGTTCGATTGCTGTCAAAGATGAGACGATCCCGCCTCGATAGATTATTGTGACCCCATCTGGAAAACAATACTAGCGCTTTATAAAAGAAATAAGAAAATAATGAAAGCATAATGACCTGAACCAACATAATTACAATTGTTTTGTTTACTACAATATACTACAAACCGACCATTAGGCCTGTGTGGAACACAAGCACAATGTGAGTATATTTGTATGGCGATCACTGGTTATTGACCAAGAATTACCTGTATTGGATTGGACATTCAAAGAAGGTACAATCTATCAGGTTTGAAGTAGTTATGTATATATGTATATCAAATTGAGACAACAAATCAGAATATGTTTTGCAAAACTAAAGGATTTCTGAACGGATGTACCAATAAATTTGAATGAACAACTTGTAACTTTAACCTGGAGTCCCATGAATGACATGGAAGAAGCAAATTCTCCAAAATAAATCTGTTGGTTTTTCGCACGCTCTGTTTCTCGCAGATTTGTATAACCGGAATAATTGGAGTAGCGAAGCTCTGTTGAAGCTGAAATGGAAATATTTATTCCTGAACGGGATGAGGGGTTATGATGATTAAACGATTTTAACAAAGTCATCAAAATAGACAAACCTGGACTTGCAAACAAAGCAAATAAAGATAACCTCTTGTGACACTTGTGAACATTCTTTATTGGCAATTTGTGACCACCGAGTGTGGCGTTCAGTTTGAGGATGTTGAAGCACAAGTAGAGCTGAGATTTCCAGTGCGCAAATGACGGTCCTCGTTCTGATTCGAGTAAACAAGAAACGTGCCCCCAGGTTTGACCTCGACCTCTCAGGTTATTTTGACCTTAGTAAGAATGAGACTTTTACCCTTGGCATCTCTGAGTGTACTTCTAAAATGATTGACTTGAATATTATTCTCTTGCAACATCCATTTTCAAAACATGACGAATATACATTAGTTTTGCACATTTTTGTAGAAGTTGAAATAACCGTTATTTCTAGTGTTTTCGACTGGCGTGCATCATTTGTATCTAAAGATTTGTCGATAGAATGACACATTAATTTTCCGATAGATGCGGAGGACGGTGTACCGAAATTGGAATTCTCAATTACACCTGGAGTAAAACTATATCTTTTTCCCTCAGACGAGAAGTATTGCGTGAAACAGGGAGTGTAGTATATCATGGTTTCTGCTGTTACAACAAAAACTATCATACACAGTTAAACACCGACATATAGCACCAATTTCAGTAGAATCGTTTTAACTACATATTCTTTGTAAATGTAAATAATGAAACATGTTTCTTTACTAACATTTCTTGAATAAGCTGTAAAATGACTGCCGATCTTTGCAACAATATTCAAGGGGGTTTGTGGTCACTGTGAGACTAATTATTGGTTTATTTAGACTGAGTAATCTCTTTTTACCTACATGGATCACTGGGTGCCCCATCAGTTAACAACTGTTAATGCTTTCACAGCTTTGTTTGTGTAATCGTCTAGGTCCATAAAATATACGAATGAGTTCAGCAAGCAATATTTTGAATGACACATTTCACTAATTATTCTATACAAGATAACCATAAGCGGTTTAATGGTATTCAGCACTGCACCTGTTCTTCATCATTCGACTATTCCCATGGATAAGTGCACCAGGGTAACCAATGCGTACGATAGATGTCTTTACATTACGGACGCATTGCAATATTCTGAAAAACGTACTGCCGAACTCGTAAATGTGTTTAAGCTGTGTTCCAGATTGTTGTTATCAAATAAATGGCTTCTTGTTTTTCTTGGTCCGAGGATAATGCATCCGAATAAATGTTCGCATATTGTGGCTTTCAATAGAGATAAACAAGTCAAGTTAAGTCAATAAACGCTTTCATGTGCTCTATGTAGGGTGAATTTGTAAACACGTATGTGATTGACAGAAAAATTTCAAAACAATGCGAGGGACTTACTAGAATGTGCAGAGGAATGAGGCAGCACATGCAATCTGAATAATGACGAGATCGTTGACTGCTTGGTCGTGGTCTACGAGAAAGCGGAAAAGATATGGGCTGAGGCTATTTTCAGACGTACACATGCGTGATAAGAGAAATAAACGGCTTTAGAAAGCGTGTTTTGAAGGTGACTATTTGTGTCAGAAAGTATCCCATTTGTGAATTCGTCACAACTTTTTAAATGCTTGATAGAGTCTGTTAGAAAATTCCAATCAGCAGTGCCACAACAGGAAAGCAATTTCATATTTCTATTTTGATCAGGCTGGAGTATCCTTTAAAAGAAACCTGGTTGTGTAGTTTAGAGACATGTTCTTTTTGCCTTCTCAGGGATTCGAGCTATGGAGTAGCTATTCTGTCGTTGGTAAAACAAGAAGTCTCCATAGGACAACATAAGTAATAAATACCCTACTCAGTGTCATCGTAAACAGGTCTAGCGGGCCGAGATAGCGGTCGAAAGAAAACCACGAAGTAACAATGACAAGGGATCTTCGAAGAAAAGTTATGTTGGTGTGTGACAGATTTCTAGATGGTACCTTTATTCGTTTTGTTCTTACGAGTAAACAGTGCGCTGAACATGAGTAATCTTCGGGTCTGATGGTATCGAGAGCTGAGTCACTCGTTGAAACAGGAGCTTTCAGTTGTATATTGAAAGTTGGGAACGGTTTGTGACAATTCCGTCTAAAACAGCGTACCCTTTATTTGGGATGGAATGAAGGTCACTGAAGCAAAAAACTAGTGGGGGATCCGTAGGTGCATGGATAAAATCGCCAACAACAAAGCATAAACGTTGAGACAAAAATGGAATCAGGACTGATTGAATAGTGTCAAAGACCAGGTCCTTGTCCTTCTGGGAGCAGAAAGGAGCTATATACAAGTTACTGATCACAGGGCCTCGAAAACGCGCGAATTCTTGGTGACATTCAATAACTACGCAGTCAACACCAATTCAAGTAAAATCAAAAATAACTTCACATATGCCAGATTACTCGGAATCGATGTAGGCAATCGTATCACCACATGTCTTCTTATAGCCGACCAGCTCGCTTGAGTTCCCTAATCTAACCTGATCTTGCCCAGCTTTTATGGGAAAGAGTAGTGGATACTGAAGCAAAAAAACTGTGTCTCTAATCCGAGCGAATGATTTTTAGGAGTAGCAAATTCCGAGTGAGGAGCTGATGTTGAGAATAGTTCCAAAGTGACATTCATCAGGTTTACAACAAAATGCAGCTCAGCTCACCGTGGTGCGCGCCGTGTGCTTGCTTAATTCAACATCCGGGAGAAATGTTCGACGAAAACTGTCAGCGCGACTCGTGCCAAACAAACTCTGTATGTCCAGTTCACGTACATTTGCTGAAGTCAAAATTGGGAAACCGTGACCTCACCGACCTTCTGATCATGAGTAGGTTCCGTTGTATTTCCCTCCAAGTCAACTTGATTACCTAAATGTTAGCTAACGACAATTGCTTCTGTAGTTATACAAAAATATTACCAGTATGGAGAGGGCATGGAATTATTAGAGTGGCAGGACTTCATCTTCAACCTTGGACAGCCTTTGAATAAAAGGTAGCTTTAGAGGAAAAACGTATATTCAAATCACCCTAAATTACAAACTGAATTTCACTTTTGGGAAAAGTTTCTTTGCAACTTACAAGAGTGAGAGACTTATACTTGGGTGACAGTTAAAATTACTTCAAGGCTGATACTTTGTGTTTTTATTAGTCCACTTATTCCCAAATTTGTTTCGGAAATTCCCTGAAGACTATCGTGTTACTTATGTTTCATGGTTGACAACACAACCTGCTCTTTTATCATAAACGAGGTGGCTATTTGTTTGCTGAGGTTACCACCGCCGGTGAACAGCTTCGCGGTTTTTAGCCCTCTGTTATTCTCATGTACTAACATGAGATAACAAAATGATGGCATTGGAAGTAGTAAAGGTCTTGAATAGGCAATTTCGACGACATTATGCCGGTAGTGATAGTGCTGAACCCGCAAATATTAAACTACAGCAAACTATCTGGCATAAACTTGATGATTATTGATAACGGCATACTCAGACGGATTTTTTCTGAAGTTGGCCTGATGCAGTTGAACAGCATGCGTCTGTGTATTTCCACGCTCTTCTGCTCACCGATACATGATTGTCGGTATGTACGTTCGTCTAGATAACAGTTGCATTTGCATGCTTTATATCGAGCTACCTAATGATCAGATGGATCAAACAAAACGGATACTTCTGCACATTCTCCTCCACAATCAGACGACATCTTAACACAATTTTTCTGTTCATTCTGCTGCCAGCAATGTCTTTGTTGCTCTGATACAAACAAAACAAGACTCGGAATATGTGTGTCTGCTACCACCATTGTTCATTATTCGTGTTTGAGAATTGAAGATTTTCCTCTCTCAGTAATCGTTATTCTCATTCTCCTTTGTGTTAAAATATGTCTCCTCGAGCCCAGAGAACATCTGGTTCTCCCACACGATTTTCTCACACGCCTAATGCTAGTGAATAATAAACGTTTCTCGTAAAAATCATAGACAGGAGAAAACATGGTGAAAGATGAGATATTTGAAATATCAATCCACCATCGCTCGCCAGTCGTTTTCATTAGTTCAGCCTCATCTTGTACATGCGAGAGCTAAGTGGTAAAATCGAGGTTTATGGAGAGCAGTAACAGGGCGAAAAAAACGTTTATTCTCTATCTTATTCAAGTTGTTTGCATTGCTCGTGTAAGTAACTAATGCTTAGCGGCGTGCATAAATTGAGCAATTATATTTCGCAAACCTTTCAAATCAGGAAATAATGCCCAATAATTGGCTATTGTTAACTACTGAAAACTCTCTTTATGGCTTCGTTTGGTAAACATTTGATTAGGTTGAAAAACGGCTAAAATAATTACTGAAAACCAAGTTTAGGAGTAACTGCGTGTATAATATATGGTTATGTTACAAAGATTGAATGAGCCACACGACAAAGGGACCCGTCATCAGTAACCCTTGAGATATCTGTGCTTATCTGGTAGAGATGACTTGCTATATGTGCTGCACACTAGAATAAATAACTTTTCATGAATGGAAAGAGGATACAGATACCCATGTCACAACATTCATAAACCCTGATTGGTGTAGTCTTCAATGGAACCAGTACATGCACTTAGTATTCAGCTGTTTTTTCGAATTAGTGAATTGGCTGTTATTGAAATTTGTTACCATTAACCAAACATTGATAGAAGCCTTTTGCACGAATCTTTCTGATGTAGATCTTTCCAATGACCGTAATTCTTTTGGTGGTTTGTTTCATTCTTCCTGGCGAGTTGGTCTTCAAATCTGCTACTTTATTTTCCAGGGCTGTTCAATCCACAGTTACAGATACACCAAACCCATGGTCGGTGGAGAATTGTTCTATCTATGCAGACTAGACCCCTCGAGGTGGTGAAGGTGTGTCACATGAAAAATCCTGTCCCATGTTCACTGAAATCTTGCTGGGATAACTGGTTACACAACAAAGCTTTGAGAACCTTCGCTAAGGAAGCAACATGTGAACCGTTGTCGCTCAAGGAGACATAAACTTGACCGAAGATGAAGTCAATAATGGTCATTATGTCTTGTAAAATATTGCATCATACAAACGTACAAGAGACAGCTAGCGACATACCAAGTTTAACATGAAGAGTATATATTGATATAGGGTTGAAACCAGTGTTTAGACCATAATAAAGCCTAGAAGTGATCAAATAAACAAGTCTGTTGTCTTACTTGGATTAGGCTTACCCCACAGTTTTGTATCCTTGAACAAGTTTATGAGGATAAATTACTGCCGATTACACAGTGGTGAAATCATGATGACGATACAGGGCTCTCTGGAGAGTGACAGGCAAACATGCATAAAGAACGGAACGATCTATGACACGCGAAATGTTTGAAGTAACCAAAACACACACAACGGACAAATCTAAATGTCAGGAAAAGAAAAGCGAAACAACGATATCATAGGCTGACCAAAGCGGAAGACAATCTCTTGTGCGATGAGGGTTATTTCCCTTTTATTCACTTATGTTCGCTGTTGCAACCGATATGTTTTCTGGCGGACTGAGGTGCAAGGAAGCTACCAAAAACGCGGCTCTGTCTTGTCAGAACGATCTATATTTCACTCTCCCCATTGATAAAGTATTCCGTTCTCGTAACGGACAGCGGACGGGACTACTTGAATTAGGAGGAATATCCCCGAAGACCAGTTCAAAGATGGACTAAATATCATGGAAGTTAGTTGCAAGTTCTAAATGTAAACAAGGAATTGTGTTTGCAGTTAACCATTGCAGTGTGTTTGACGGGAACAATACCGTGTGAGTCTTCTTATTTACCTTTAAAGGAGCAATACGTTATTTGTAAACTTCGAGAATATAGCTTGATTTTCACGGCAGACAATCAAATTCTTGCTCAGTTTTTCCGAGTGTCAATATTTCGACTGCACGTAAGGTGATAGAAAGTCGAGAAATTTCGATAACGATCGATATACTAATACAAATACCCGTAATGAACCGAGAAGCAATGAAAAAAATAAATTCAATCATTTTCTGAATATCAACGTTGTTGTGAACCCGCGGCCAGCGAACCCTCAATGATTTGGAGCACACAATTTGGGATGGTCGTGATCAGCTAAGTATGCATGTGTTTCGTCCTCGATTAGTCCGAATGCTGCACTCATTCTTCGTATGACTACTGCCTTGGCATTTGATTTTGTTTTCACTTTGTCGCACGAAAATCTGAATTATTTTCTCAGCCGTTCGAATTACTTTGCAATTATTCTATACGCATTTATTATGTTACATTTCAATCGCCAATATCCAGTCAGTTACCACTTCGGAGGTGGTGACAGTTCTCGGTAGCTGAATGATGTTCACTAAGTCGCTCAATGCGTGAAGTAACTTAGAATTTTGAATTCCGAAATATTCTGGTATGAACAAATCACCACACAAGGTCAGGTGAATCATTAGGCAAGGCGTCTTTGTAAAATCATCATGCATGCTATGTGAACGATCCATTCAACATTTGAAAGCGTGCAGGGAATCAACGGCACTATTACCTCTTTGTGGATCATCAGATACATTGTAACTGATCATATTACTAGTATTCTACTCACACGAAGGGTCAATTCCCGGAATGAAAATAGTTCGCACATCATAGTCAATAGAATCCATTTTCAGCTTGACTATGACCGAATGCCCTCCATGGATGCCACGCTTGGTTTTTCCCTTCATCATTTTGGATCTGCACAATTATTTCATCAAAATGTTTTTTTCACACCGTGTATATCCATGGTATTTGGTATATTACTGAGTCAACCTGGAAACTATCCTTTCAACCAACATCCGATACGTTTCTCTAAACTCACAAACCGGGTTCGGTGAATAAGCAGAAGCAATCATGCCGGCAGTCCTCATCGGTGTGTTTTCTTCACCTTGATCAAATTGCTTAACAGTAACCGCAGTAGCTTAAGCTGGATCATAAACAAATGACGATGAATATGCCGGGACCGCACGGAGCTGGACACATTGTCAAAAACTGATGCAACATGTGGAGTGTTACGCACGCTAACCGAAAAGTAGGGGAATACTATTTTTGCCTCGTTAACGCTGTCATTGGCATTGTACCTTCTTGCCCCAGCATGATGTATTTATTTCAAATTCAAGCTTATTTATTCAAATGTGATCGGCAATGCACCATGGGTGATTCATTTCTACTTACATTTTTTTGGCCACTAAGTTGTCGAGGTTCTACATTCATTCAGAATGTTTCAACGAATATATATGAATCACACAGCGATTGCAGTGCTAATGCAGCCCCTTTTTGTTCAGTCATGAATACACTGCTTGTACAAATTCGCATCTTTTACTTCGTAAAAAGGTCACATCTTTATAATAGCCATCAATGTCATGTGCTAAGTAGACAAAATACATATTCCCAAAAAGCACGCGAAGCATATTCACAATCATGAGAGTCGTTCAACAGTATTTCTTGCTCAATTATTGTTCCTTGCTTGTGTTATTATTTTCGTAAACACCCAGTAGAATTACCTGATATATTTTTTCGACCAGAAAGCATTCTCATTTGTTTCGTCCAAATGCACATCAGTGAATCGAAGGCTGGGGGAAAGTAGCTAAAATTTCCTTGATGGAAATAGTGTCACGTGATTGCGAATTTGAACTAAGCTCATGTGTTAGCCTTAGACGCGATATTCGCACATCAGCGACTGGAAATCAAGGACAGTGCTGGTTTTAAGAAACTATTCAAGCTAGTATTGAGAACGCATGACAGAACATGCCACTGTTCTTTTTTGTACTGACGAGCATACCAATCTTTTTTGTCCACTCAATAACAGCCATACCATGAACTGACTAATAAATAATTATTTCAATATCAATGTACCACCAGTACATACACTAATGACGTAACGTGTGCTAACCAAAGCTGTACGAAAATCAGTTTTTGGCAGAAGCGATTGAATCGATCATCAGTCAACGTCTGAGCCTCCCGGCGGTGCTCAAATCTCAAAGGTACATAGCTACTGATCTTAATAAAGGGGACACGCGTAAAACAGATTCATCCAAAGACCGGTTCACCAAACAGTTCAAAAATCTACAGTTCTGGTAATTACCGAGAATGCTGACGTCATGCGCCTGTTACCAATTGTTGCAGTCTCGCATAAACCTCTCCAACATATTATATGACTTCAAGTTGATTCATTCACTTGCTGAATTAAATACTCGCTTTGAGATAATCCTGTGTTGCAAACCTTTTTCGCTTGAGAATATGTAGGATGTAAAACAAACAGTTACCTGACAAAGAACATATGTCTGTGAAAGATTCTTATATGCAGAAGAATAAGTAAAAAGGTTTCAAACTATGTACCAATAGTTCTGGAGTGGTTGCGTGTATTTTTCTTCCCCACAGTTATGTGAAAAATGAACCGCTGACTTTCCGGCTACTTGGAGTACCCAGAAATTGTGCTTTGTCATTTGAACATAATAATTTCAGAGAAAAATTGTAAAATATTGTGGTACAGTAAAACCCTCTTTTAAGTTTTGAAGAGTTCCTCAAACCAACACCCACAATTATAACAAATGATCTATATCTTGCATTCGAGAATGTTAGTACTGGCATATTCGTGCTACTTTTTTGTGTATACAATCTCAAATTAGAAAAACTTGGAACCCATATTTCAATCTCGTTCACGTTTTCATAATAATACGATGTTTCGCTCAGCTGTAGTTTAGCTTTATCCTGTGATATCTCATAAATTGATTGCTTAACGTGTTATCGTGATAAATTGTCGTGTATTCTTGAACTCATTCATGTATTTCGTTGGACCGATTGTTCAACTGGCATAGGACAGTGAATGAGTTGTGTCCACAAAACCATTGGAAATAATACACAGTAACTGCATGCTAAAACGAATTCGTGATTTCCCCACCAAGAAGCATATTCACATTTTAGATGCATCCCATTTAGTAAAGCAATTGGTACCATATCCCCAGGTCAGTGTTTTGCTACCATATTGTAGTGAAACAACACATTTGTAGAAAAGTTGTACTCTAATTTTGTGTCATATGTTTGAATTTTCTGAAATTTGTGGTTCACATGTTGTACATCTTTGTGTATCCGAAATGTGACTGTCTACAAATAGTGTCATTTATTGAAACCTTCGATATCAGGGTCCACACGTTCAAACTGGAACAGAGCCACATTTCATGTAAAGTGGATTAATATGGAAGTATTCACTAATAAATGGCCAAAACCCAGCCTGAAAACAAAAACATTTGCGTACGCCCACGTAGATTGAAACTAATGCACAAAGAAGGACAGGCCATCAAACTCTGGTCACTGATTGGATGAAAATTGAAATTATCTGCCAACAAAAAAATTGTTCTTGCCGTGTGGTTACCACGTAGAGTAGAACCACGAAACCAACCTGGCACTGACGCTTGATCAGATCGCAACTTAGCGAAGAAAAACTAAATCGAGTCAAATGTTCCTAATGTATATCTTCGCCACCTTCTTTTGTCAAACCCTCTTGATTGAATCAACTGGAGCCCTTTCGAAGCGATGCACAATCGAGAAGAAAAACCACAATATGACTGTTCAGTGTGCCGTTGATCAATCTTTATACAATCGATTCGAACGATGCCAACATAACCCGAAATATCTGGGAAGTGCTGAACATGTCCATCAAGCATTAGTCAAGATATGTCAAAATGAATGCAAAACTCAACCAAATCTTTTGATACTGATCGACACCGTAAGTTGGAATCGGTGAATTACTTCCTGAATTTGTAAACTAAACATTTGTGATTCGGTATCTTTCGACTTGAGTTCGATCCGTGAGTATTTTTCCTATCTATAAATCATCTTGGCTAGGTTTCGAGTCATGAAAGCATTTCCTACTCCAGTTTACTTCTGTATTCTGCGATTTGACCCGTTTATTTGCATATATTTCTCAAAGGTCCATTCGCAGCTGACTCACACGATTTGATGTACCACAAATTGTACTATCGCTCATCTGAACAACGGTAGTTTTGAGCATTCACGTACGTTTTCTTTGTTCCTACTCAAACTACCCGCGAGATTATCATCTAATATTGGGAAACTCAGTGACGAAATGTATTCCAGTTCCGGACAATAACTAAATATACCACCAATCATATGTGCATGGTGTGCTTCGAAGCCAATAACATAATCGATTATCTCGGCCGCATTATTCATTACTCAGAGCCTACGAATAAATGTAATTGATAATTCAGAGAAGTGAAAGGTCAAAGATTGTGAGGTAATAACGAATCATATCTGTTAGCGAAAATAAGGATACAAAGAATTTGCTTCATTGCTAACATCGATTTTCTAGTTCGGAAATATAATACATCAAGCTAGTCTAATGTATAATGGCGGCCAGTTATTACCTGGGGTCTGAAATAGTCTCATTATTAGTAATGGTCAACAGGGCACTGAACAATTTGCTGTGCAAGAAATCTCCTTGGAATCTGTTACATCGGATTCTGCGGTTTCGAAAGAAACCTTTGATAATCATCTAGGTAATCTATTTAGGTAACAATGGTAGACTATGGTTCAGTGAATGATTATTCATCATAATCATGCCATTAGATCACGAGGTATTGCGGCACCTTTGCCAACAGATATTCTGAATGTGTTTTGTGTGATACTTCCACAACTTAAAACGATTATCGAACAGTTTAGTGAAAGCCATTTTCGAGTAAACGGTCCATTGGCACGGCAGAATTATCAACAAGTCCTGAAAAAAGGTAGAATGATGGACAACCAACACCAATATTTAAGAAATAATACACATATTTGGTTTGTTCAGTAGTAATAATGATATTGATATGGAGTGATTTGAGAACAACGTGGGAATTTTCAATTGTTCCATTTCTTGCAATTGAAGGTTGAAAGTTTCATTTGTTGCGCCATCAACCAATCCCTCGATTGCTGCGGTAAGTACGTTTTCTGAGTGAGAGTGAATACTATTTGTTTGGTGGTATATTTTAATCGACTTATTAGGATATTCCGTTAGTTCGTGCGGTTGCCGCATGTGAAATGCATTTTTAGGACCTGATTAGATTCGCAACCATCCTTGGAATTATATCTGCACTTAAATTGTATTGTATAAAGGTACGACTTTCATCGCATATAATCCCTGTGAACGTTGTTTTTGTGCCAAGAATATGTCCATCATGTGTACGAGAGATGAGATTTCAAAACCCTTGAGAGTTATCAAGAAGTATTGATCTGGTTCTTTTTCTCGCTCATTTTGTTTGCCCATCCATCACTTGAAGGTAAGCACACTCATGAATGAATTGCTGCATCTATTCCAGTTATGTAATCGAACAATATTTCTTTTGCTCAACATCTACGCCTCCGTTTCTGATTTTCCCCGATAATATCTACTGTCTGACCTTTTTCCAATCAAGCTGACAGTACTCATATTTTCTTCTGTAAAATTTCAAAATATATGACTATTTCTCAAAATTTACGATTTGATTATCTGAAGCAATCCTCCAGTGTTGTATCATTTTGAATAATTCTCAGCAGTATGTTGCCAATTTCTCTCAAATATTTGTACATCATCAATTTGTTGAAGATAACCCTGTATGGTCCATTCGAAAATGTATGGTGCTGAAAAGATATATGTATATTCAAAAGCGAATCTATTTGCAGAATAAACCCGCGTGGTAAATTGAGTGAACTGTTGTGATACAACTGCTCTAATGGAGTAACCTCTCTTCAAAACATAGTGAAGCCTTCCCAGTATATTATGGGCATAGTGTTAATACGCGTACCTCACGTACTTTTACCGCACATGATCACATACACTGTGATGTACCTTGTGCTAATACTCAACGATAGCCCGAATGTAAAGTAGTAGACAGTTTATCCGTTCTCCAAATTATTGTATACATGGGTTCCTATATCTCATTCGTTTGCAAGAACCAAACCAAAATGGGCACGAATTTGGATTTTTCATCAAGATAACGAATTATTAGGACAGACGGTATACTTTTCAAATTCACAAAAACAACAATCATTCACATATCATTTTGTATTGGTAACCAAATAAACAACCACCGAAAAGGGGTAGGGGTTTGGAATGAATAAGTTCGTCCCTGTTCAAGCATGTTGTTGAGCACTTGAATTTTCATTCCGGGTAAACACATTAGAATGCATATTACAATATAAGTAATCTGGCCGTTGTTACCTTTGTTGCTAAATGAATCAGTGTCAACTTATTCATGGAATCTCGTTACGCAGGAAAATATAACATGCAAATCGGTGATTGAGAGTATACGTAGAGATAATATATAGCCGAAGCCAGGAAAATCACCCAGAAAATCCAGTGTCATGCCAAGGAGCTGGAAACAAATGGTCCGTGTAACACTAGTGTGAAAAAAATGTACTTGAAGCCATTTGTTATGCTCAGGACAACAAGAACGATTAAAAATCCTTCCCTTATGGCACAGTTTCGTTCTTTTTGGCTCATTTTGATGTCCTTCTGAGTGATATGAAGCCTTGAGCGTCACCTATTGTCGCGCATTTCATATTGATAGTAGCACCTTGCATTCGTCAAAGACCTATAGCGCCACAATATTTGGCCGCAGTTGTAAACGTATTCCCGAACATTTTGTGACCAGAGTTCGCTCTCTTAACTCGGTAATGTGATCCGTATGTGGTCGACTACAAAACCAGCACACTGATACAGTACATTTTGTTTGATTTTTGCGTTCAATGATGGGAGGGGTAGTGGACAAATCAGATGAAATCAAGCTGCAACCATAAGCTGATTTCGAGGATAACAATGGGAAACGAGAGCTACAGTGCGGTTTCAAAAAGACAAATGTTTCCCGATTTGAGTGAGTAGTAACCGTTCCCGCTTGGTGAGTGTTTTTTTTATATCGGGTCATATATATGTAAGACTTCTGTTTGCATGGATCTTTGGTTGACATCCAGTAATCGTCCTGGACAACAAAAGGTACAAACTTACTGGTAAAAATATATGTGCCAGATTTTCTGTAATTTGTGTTAGTACGAAATCATCCACGAAAAGCGCTTGCTACTAGCCTCATGACACCGGTATTTGGCGGCATGTTCAGGTAGGTGTGGAAATTGGAGTTAAGCTACAGAACTGCACTGCTGTCACGATAGTAATGCTGAATTTTCATTTCACCAGTTCTGTGTCAATTGAATTTTGTTAACTAAAGATCAGCACGAATTTCGAAGGGTTCATGGAAAAGAACTACCAGAGATCAAGGTAATAAATCTGATATATGGCATACAATCCCTATGGGTTGCTTATCACAAAGCAATCGACATACATTGGTCCGTAATAAGAAGCCGTCGATCGTAAAAGTCGCTCGTTGGGTGGAAAATAATCTGCTTACCTTCGAAGTCACCGTCGGAGGGAATCCGCAATACTTGATGTTAAAATCCGAAAATCCATTGGGAGACAGTCCTGATAAACCGGTGGCTAAGGCGTTCCACTCACAATCGTTTCCCTTAGGTTCCAGTTCGGTTGGGGGCCTAATGGAGCTCTACTGCAAATGATTCCTAGAATGAATGACCCATCTGTACAGTGTTTCTATGCTCTTCAGTCGTGAGTTGCACGCCCTCACTACGTGATGTATCATAGTGCTAACCTTTGCCTTCATCTATTCACTTTACAAAGTGTCCATTCCGTCCTAAGTACTGATCCCGCAGTTTCCAAAGAATGCTATCCTCCATGGAACATTCATTTCTTTCCTGTCCGTTGATCCTCTGCTGAGTGGTTTTCATACTGACTCTACAAGTATTTTGCTTCCTCCTCACGGAATTCAACCTATTCCCGGTAATTTACCCGTTCATGACTCTGTGTATTTTTTGTTAGGTACCCGATTCGCTTGTTTCACACCACCGCATGGCCCAGTGACTTGGCATCGCTTTCTCACCGTCTCAACTTCTGTCTGCCCTCTTGTTTACTGAGAATCGTTATCCTGGACCCTACCCGGGTTTTGCCGCGACTTTTTCTAAAAGGCAGACAGAGGTTGATCATTATATAGTGACAACGGAAGACAGTTCAGTACACAACTGTTACATGTTGTAAAGTGGAGTGAGTATGACTCATTGTGAACCAAACTAGGGTAATAAAACTGGATTTGTGGACATGTGAGTCCCCGTGTATCATCCTAATGCGCCAGTCATAACCCATATATAACACTATTTTCCTTTGAAAAGGAAAATGGAAGAATAATTTTCATAGTAACACCAAAAGGCTACTGTTGTTCTGAATGCAAAATACTAGTTATAACTACCGCTGTGAGCACTCACCTTCACGTTTGAAAACGAGGCTCTTAATGTGCGTTATTTTTCGTGGTAGAAGTCGGCAGTATCTTCGAATAATTGACCTCGATATTTCCCCCACAAGGTTATTAGAACGTTCAGTCAAAACCGACATAATTAGTTCAATGTGTACCATTCAGAGGAAACCAAATGGTCTCATTACGTAAAACGTTATTTTTTGGATTCATTCTGTTATAAACGTTCTTGTTCCGTATGTCTATTTCTAAATGCACACAATCCAACCAATCCAGCTATTTTCGCATAAAATGGTTGCGGTCATACTGAATGACACTTCTCCAATAGACGGCCTCGTTCATTTAGTAGACAACATAGTATCATCTACTGTGAACCAGGGACAAGATGAGGGATGTCACATTATCCCCTGTCCATAAAATTCGACAAACAATTGAAAACAGCGAAATAGAAAAGCGAATCCGGACAAGGCCTAGTCAACCAACTCAATTACAATCAGAATAACTGATCGGATGGGTTGTCTAGGATTCTGAGTGAACCAGTAGGCTTTTATGATAGTTTTGGTCAATATCACCATTCACCCAACCTTATCAATATGTTTATGACAATAAATCGGAGTGACTAGGTACCAGGGATCTTTTCTTACTGAAGTCAACGGATGGTAACGAAATACAAAGTTTTACCATCGACACCGACGACTTGTGACAATATGTAGCGTTTTGAGCACCGAAAGTCCTGCTTTAGTATGAATCAGAATGAGCTTAAACGACTCTTTAAGCATCAAAACTATGTTTGTGTTTTGCCATCGAAAACTTGCATATGATTGCAGTGAGCTACTAGAGAAATAATCGAATAAAACTCCGGTAGTCTTGGCAATCCAAATTGGTTGAATGCAACAGAATTGTGTCCTAACATGCCACCTTGTTATCATACTTATTTGAATGAAATCTGCTCGTTTAACCCATACCATATGCTGAGTCTATGAGATTTCGGTCTGTAAAGTCAAAGCCCAAGTTACAGCCAGTTTGTTCGATGGGCGGTCGAAGAATAAAGAACGGAAAGGAGCCGAGCTTCTTGCTTATGAAGAGTATAACAAAAATTTGAAATTTTAAACATGACCTAGTAAAATTGCCGCATAGAACAATGGATGATTTATTAGATTTGCCTCATCAAAGATACCCCCTGATGTGGAGCCTTTGACGGTTAATTTTTCACAAATAACAAACACGGAAACATTTGCTGATTACTGGAAAAGATTGATGACGGAACATGCGAAAATGTAATCCCCGAGAATGTAGTGAAAATTGAAACAAAAGAATAAGGCTGAACTAATAAAACTCAACCAAATTTCACAGGTTAGCAAAACAAGGAAATTTTGAGTCTGGCATGTGATTGACACGCTTGAAAAACAGTACATGTCCAGTGAAAAAATATTGGTTTCCTGCTCTGACCACAGAGCTAAAAGGTCATAAAATATGATGATGATTGAATCGAAAGATTTATTTTGGCAGTGAATTATGAAAGAAATAAATAGACAGCCGTGTTAAGGCAATGGTTCTTCGCAAAACGTTCGCAAAGCGTTCTTTCGGAACAAGCAGTCTAAACAGGTAGGGAATTACCGAGCTAAACACATTGTTCACAGTCGGCATTATTTCAACTTAAATGTACTACGTGTAGCAGCATGGAAATTGGCGCAAAATTGAGAGGGACAAATGAGTTAACCTGGTAAGCTTTATGAGAAAGTACAGTACCAAAAGTAATGTACTTTCTGGGAAATGTATTTCCTCCTTGAAATCTAACAACTCAGATTAGAATATCTTCCTAAAATTAGAAATGGATTAAGAATACCCTTGATTTGAACCAAGTCATTGACAAAGAAAATAAATTGGGAGTAGTAAACCTATTACCGCTACACTCAATACAAAATAAGCACACAAATCAGTTGAGAACGTACTCGAAGAAATCGGAGGTGATCATCGCAAAATGTCAGCCTGCTTGCCCTGAAAACCTTTATTTTCATGGTCGCTACATGCTGGATCGCATGAAATATACACACCAGTGTTTACAGCACTGGAATCTTTCCCCGTTCGGTATTTCTGTTGGAAGTGTTGGATAATTTGACTGTAATGTGGATTTAGACTGTAATTAAAAAACGACTTCACCCTTGTTGCGACCCAATGCTAAATTGGTGAACGTTTTGTCATCCTGGTGAGAAATAATTTTAAGGGGTTATTTTCCGCATTCTCACCGAATTCAGAACTGACTACAATATCGTCGGCGTGTGTATCAGTGAAGAAAGATGTACTGATGCCAGGGCCATACTCGAGGAAGGGAAACAGTAATGCTGGTCAAAATGCACCGTGAAATACTCCGGTGGTCATAGACATTGCAGAGCATCTATGACCATTACTATATCTGAAATGGGATCGGTTCGGAAACTAGTTTCTTATCCAGTTGGAAAAAATGGGAGATATTTATCTGTGACCTAAATGAATAGTAAACGTTTTCTATTGAAAATATTTTAAAACAAAAAAGTGAAGGCTACTTAATTTGATTTCTGATTACATACATAGGATAAAGCATTTCTAGTAAAGCGTTGTTTCTGGTTTGGAAATTTGGTAACATCCCAGATATTATAAGCAGGCTCAAGATCATCAGTCTGACTGGCATAGGCCCGTTGAAATTCAGCATCTCCTCTCTTCGGTTTTACAGTGATCTGAACTAGATGCCAGTAGTCAACCAGTACTTCCTCCGACAAATATCGAGTAAATAAAGAGGAGAACATAGGACTCAAATAAGCGTCACAGGTTTTTGAGAGTAAAAAAAAATGAGACCCACATGTCTGGAGGCTTCAGCACATTGATTGATTTAGACTCATTGAAATCACGTTTCAAATGAAGACACTATGGTATATTGTTCCAAGTATTTTTGTGATCCACCGTTCACATGCATTCCTCGTACAAAAACCAAAAGGGTTCTTGGATATCTTGCGATATGTCACTTGTATGAGGAGCGCAACCATGTAGTATTTTAGTTCACTCGGTAACTAGCAAGAAGGGTTCTTTTCGAGTACGACCTTCTGTCATGTTCCCAAGGAAAAAAATTTCTTTTTTGCTGCAGAGTTCAGCAAATTTCACTGCAAATATTTCCGCAAACATCGTGTATATTTTTTGATTCGCCACAATTTCTTAGCTCCAAAGAATCAAAACGGACTCCAATTACTAAGTTCCCATATGCTTTCAGAAGTGGACGCAAATTTAATTGAAGACATCACCATTTCTCTCTATAATCAAAGTTTTTTTATTACTCTCTAACACGGTGTCTCGTGTATGCGATATGCAAGCGCAAAACTGTCTCTTGTGAACACCACAATAATTAAGTTCTTAGTTAACGAGAATTTATTCAGTGTTACAGCCATTTTGCGGTTACTTCGACCGGCCTTTACGATGCTTTTCTAGCGCGTTTTGCAGGCTAATCTACGTAAACGTTTGCAATGCAGAAGCTTGGTCGTAAAGTTCCAGAGTGCGTTGCTATCTGTTGCCATCTGTTATATGGAGAAATTAATGTGTTCAACCCATGCCTCGAATTTCCTTTGGGGAAGGTTATTCAGAAAAGTGTTCCATCCATTGTCGGCCCACTGGCATAAAATCGATTGCCACTCACTCAGTTGATTTTGTGAGAAAGTCAAATACGTTGTATTCATTCTACCTATTTTCTCACGAGAAACACGCAACAAACACAAGTAGATAAGTGGCCCACCGTGTTAGCTGAACAGCTGTCTGATAGGGAAGCGGCTGCTGAAGGTTGCACATGTGTTCAGGGCCGCAAGATCAAAGATCCACTATCACACGTGTTTTGCAACCTTATTTCTAGTTCATATTGCTTTGAGGCGGATCCACATAATAATTCTTCTCAAATCATAATTTATAAGTAAGTCAAATGCCAAATGGTATTCTATGATGCTTTTCATGGATTTCATCCCAGACTTTTTTCCTTCGTTGCCGATGGGTGAAAGTACACAGAATAATATTTTACCCTGAATTAATATGAACTAGGAAACCGGGTGATGGTCATGTTTAACCGTACAGCCTTTGGCAACATGACTGACACTTCGTTCTATCACCACTGATTCATCAGATCTTTGGAAAATTTCCACGTTTTTTTGTGAATATGAGTTTTGGGAATTCAAAAAGGAACGAATCGAGGAGAATTTTTGGAAAAGAAAATGTCCACTTCCGTGAACATATTGAGGAGAAGAAATCCACACTGAGGAAAAAAGCTTCATTGGAAAAGTGCGCAGCAAGTATCGGGTGCTCTCTTTTCCGAGTTTGGCTTGACAAATAAGCGGTGTGTACAGTCATCAGGGTGCTGCTTTACTGCAGGAAATCCGGTTCCACACGGATAATGTTAGTCAGATTAACACACGCTGTTCTGTGACATGAATGTGATAGGAGTGTTACTTTTTCGGTTTGTGTATTTTGCATTTTACTTCGGTGCCTTTTGTTCTCATGTGCACCTTGAACAGCTAAATCATCAAATGTCTATCATCCACGTTACCATGTATATTTTTTCAACCTGTACTCTCTTTCAGCTAGCGAAATTCACCAATTTTGTCTATACAGATCTGTTGAATTTTTGTTGCCTTTTTCCCTCAGTCTTGACAGCCGTGAGTTTGATTGATTCAATGTAAAATTCCTTGCATTCATTGGCTTCATCGAACAAGTCATCCTACCCAACAGACTAACTACCACGCATGGCATATGTCATGCTACTAATTTGAACTGGTTTCACAGTGTCATTGGACCACCACTTGGTTGTGTTGATCATGTGATTGGTGGAGAGTCTTCGATAATTAGTCTAGCAGTAGACTTACATTTTTAATCAGGTCAGGAACAGCAAGATATGCAGGTGATGGTACGAACCGAAAATTCTTGCGCAGATCTGGAATACGGTTGATAATTCTTACTCAAGAATATTTTTTCCCAATTCGGCACCGCCATCTTCCGAGATCATCAAACTGAGTAGAATAACTTACTCTCCATTGTTCGCCGTCAGATGGAAAATACGTACATACCACCAGACGGTAACTCTTCACTCAGCTGAAATCAATCTATCGCATCAATGAGCATCACCAAATCACCAGAGAATACAAAATTGTGAATGCTCCAAAAAACTCTATCAAAACTGACCCGAGAGAACTGAATGCCGGGGGATCCTGTCCACCAGTCGCCACCCTAGATTTCTGGAAAAGAAAAACCTTGATCGCTCAGCGAAGTGGTGGTATTATTCATAATCAGACACCAATTGTAGACGTTGATGAAATCAACCTTCACTGCTGTACTGACTCGTAACACGTAAATATCTCCATGCAAAAATTTGCTGTCACGAAAAAAGAGAATAATCAATAAACCGTAAAGGTTTTGTGAAAAGAACAAGGCCTTTTGTGAAAGCGAACACAATATTGTTTTCAGTAAACTATCCGGCCACCATATAGGAACATCTTTTTTTGCAAAAAAAGGTTTTACTTCTTTTACTATAAAAATAAATTAGCCCTCCAGATAAAACAAGCTCCGAGGTTAGAACCTTGAAGGCAACTGTGGAAATGCATCAACCATGGGCTTTGATAAAAGGGAAACTCAATTATGTTGCTTCCGAGTGGAGGGGTGATCGAATAACTTGAGGTTTATGTGAGAAACGTGGAGTCCAAAGATAAGTAGGTGAAGAAAAGTCATTTTGAAGACCACTTTACTACATCATTCTTCATGTATCTGCGATTTCATGGTTCATTTTGTGGAAATCAGTGTCCGGATTTCGAAATAAAACCTGTGTGAAAAAGTTGCAAAAGATTTTGTGAATGTCATCCACTTGATACTTGGACCGGATTTGATTAGTCCTACAAAGTCTACATTCATTTGGGTGACTTAGGAAGGAGTTGGTTCCCCAATGACCCACGGTTATTACATTTTACTTATACAGTTAGATGAGCTTTTCATTTCATTCCGAAAATGTTTGAAATTCAAACGGAGCCTGCAGCAGGTGTTTGGGGATTTTACTTTATCATTCGCTTCAGTTGGGGACTCTTTACTGACTAATTTAGACGTAAGGACCAAAAGAAGAATCAGTTGCTCAAAAACAGTGTTCCTAATTTTTGAAAACAAAACTCATGTTGATGTTAACGGTACACCGCTAGCAGCGATGAAGAAGTACATTGAACTAAGAAACATTTTGAATATGGGATTCGAATACCACGGTAAAAAGTCGTATTTGCTCTACGCAAACAAAGTAAACCAGGACGAAATATTCCCGGTAACTTTCTGACATTGTCATCAATCAGGCTGCAAGTACCACTTAGGCAGATGGCGGAACTGGAACATAAAGGAATTTTATGAGCTACTGTCACAATCATGTAATATTGTCACTTGTTCTTTCAAGTAAGATGCTTATATGGATATTACCATTGTCAGGCATGGGTTTTTCTAAACAAATGTGCTCAGTTAACACTGTTTCCACACAGCACGAGTATGAATGTGGAGAATATTCAAGCCGAAACAAATTGCCGTCATCGGCAGTGATCTGTCTAAACAGAGAGGATTATTTGGAAACACTCATACATCTTGTTGAAGCAGACTTTTCAAAACGCTAGCAGTGTAGTGCCTATATTTGTCATCTTATTGTTTCTTTTTGCACAAAAGCAAGAAAACCTTTGATTAAAACTGAGAATTTCTTAAGAATCTATTTATATTCATTTACAATCGGGTTTCAGATAAAAAAACATGTTTTTTATTCAGATGCGAATAAAACAATGCACTTCACTTTTACGGTCCACTTACTAGTTACCAGACATTTCATTCAATTTACTACTGAGCTTGTACTGCAATAAAGGTTATGATGAAAGAGGCAGATTTAAAGTAATAAATTATCATCTTAGATATTGGTTCCTCGTGAAAAATGTTTTCGCAAGAATATAATCCATGAATTATGCGAAAATGCAACCGCAAAACTTAGTAAATGAATTTGAATCAAAACATTGCAAAACATTACCTGGAACATGTCTTTACCTATCGTTATTTACATTGGACATGGTGAGGCCTCCCGACTAAACTGAAAGTAAATGCACTCTCTCAGAGTCCGGGTCAACGTGGGGTGTGTTCTTTAGAATGTTTTCGGTAACCGCGTTTTCCTTCGACTTATGCATGTGAGCAATTGTATAAGAGAACAACAAGGACAGCTTTTTTTTTTTCAGACATCGGATTGCATGTGATGCATGAACAAATTGTAACACAAAGTTTGTGGAAGGATTATCTTATGCTCAAAAATTCAGTTGTAGTCCAGTTCTTTTCACCTTGATACCAGGGAAAAATTCCAGAAAGGGTTTGCTGATGATAAATTTTCATGTAACGCTGGAAACTCACGAACTGCGGTGAGAACTTTCAATTTAGCTGCTGAGAAAAACTTTCCACTATTACGAGCTAATAATATGATTTTACATTCTTCCAGTAATCCTCTTTTTGTGCTCAGTGAATAAACAGGGAAATGCAATATTCACGATCGGTTTGGCCAGTGAATATGGGGTAATAGAAGTGTCACCATATTTGCAAGAAATCTAACTCCAGACGTGAAGAAAGAAATTCCACAGTTTTCTTCATTATTGAGAAAACTGTTTTGTAATTCCCACCAGTGTCATTACGTACGAACAATACAAATTATCCATCAGTTACGTTTGTGTTCAATGTATTCATAGAGAACAAGAGTAACCAAACAGGACACAAGAAGAATCTGCCTGGTTGTTTTATTAGCCACTGTTTCTTGCTCTTTCGAAAGAGCAGTTAATAAGGACATGACACTTTGAAGTAAGCTTAAGCTTTACTCCATGCTATAATATTTTATTTTTCACCAAAACTTATCAATAACGGTTAGGGAATAGGCATACAGTTATTTATTGGTCTACCCACCGGATGTGGTGGTGTTGGAGCAGACTCTCAGGTCAACAAACCAATGATTCCGTCAAAGTACCCAGTTATTCAAAGATATTCACCTATACGACACATTCACATACCGAGTTTGAAATGCTGTACATTCTCTGTATTAGTCTATCCAAAAAATTCAATACAAGTCCGTACTCTTTCTGACGGTTCCAATATTTTGAATATCTTGGAGCTGTCAGTAGATAAAATGGTATTGAATGGAGAAAAATAGAACATTATTCTCTAGATAGAGATACACCTGAAAAATAATGAAACAGTGGGAAAATTGCCTAAGTTTCACGTGCCTTCAAAGGATTCGAAGGGTATCACGATTTGTTTTGCATCACAGTAAAGAAACCGATTCTGACTTTTATCATCAATTTGAAATTTACGAACACAATTTTTAATTTATTGGATGCAAACACATTTTCATGAAGGCAGAGAAGATGAAATACAGGTTCATCCGACTTTGAATTTGTTTTACTACCACTCAGAAAAATAAAAGTCTAACGATTTGAAGTTTTCGCCACAGTTTTCCTCTTTCACCCTTAACTAAAAGAAAACAAACAACATTTTATCCCGTATCCCAGTCATGCGTCTGTCAAACGTAATTTGTCGATTCCTGAGAGATAAGTGAGGCATAAGTCTTTTGCCTACCCGAAAAGCGTGATTTGATTCCAGTTTTTGCATTGATTCAAAGACTGTTCATCTGCGCTATGTGGAGCATAAACATACGTTTACCTCAAATTTTCTTCGTCTTATATTTTGTTAGGAGGTACGATGGTAAACTCAGTTTGTGTGGATTAGAGAAAATAATAATCGTAACAATATGAATCATGTTTCCACTCTCGATGTCACGAAAATGCAATATGACATGCGTATTGAGGGAAGGTATAGCTGCAATGTAAATGCATTCGGATGGCTCAGAGATGGGCCGATTATCAATCTTCAATATGCTTATCTTCTTTTTGTAAAATGATAAAGTAATATGCACTGGGAACGCTTTGCAGTACTGGATAGGTTATACCAATTTAACTCACGTTTAATTTCAATGTAACAAATATCTATGTAGCCTTGGGAATGCTAAAAGCGGAACGGTTGTGAAGATGTGTTCAATACGGAAGATTGTATACCGTCTCAATCAAAACAGTTTACCCAAAGTTACATTGAATTTAAAGACCAGTTTTCAGAGATATGCTGAGTGGTTCTGTGCAACAACTGCGTATAAGCTGAGGGATTCATAATGTTGATATCTATTGAAATGTGGGGATTGCGTATACCCAAACGGTTTACGTTTAAAACCAACAACTGATCTTCCCAAAGCCATCTTGTCAGGTAAAAATGATAGTTTGCGTCGAAAATTATGAAAAACAGTTCCATTCACATAAATATGTTCTCCAGATCGAGGAAACCCGATATGCCATAACAAAAGAACACAACACTTTTCCCTCTTCATTTACTTTCAGAAGCGGATATCCATATAAACGGTAAAGATATTTCACAGAACAAAACATCCAACTCTTCGTATTCACGTTGCTCACATGTATTCAGTTTACGCTTTAAGGAAACTCTTCAAGGTTGAATCGAATAATCATTTTAAAATCTCGCAAACTTTTTAGCCTAATGAATACCGACAAATGCATATATCGCGGAAGGTTCATCACTGAGATTTGTTTTGAACAAAATAAATTTAAGTCCATAGTACCACAAATTATGCCACTTACTTTAGTCACCAGTGTTATGTTTACAAGTCCTTATATATGTATAGTAAACATCACACTCGTGCATCTTCTACGGTGTGTCCTTTAAAGTGACTTACCGTTCCCTCGTGCATTGTGATGGTGATTCTATAATTGGACAGATGAAAAAGGCTAGTCAAAATATGGTCCCCTTAGTTCAACGGCTAAAACCTTTTCTCAATTAATAGCGGGAAATTCAAAAATAATAAAAAAAGATGAGCTGTCTCTGGCAATCACTGGATCTCCGGTGAGGTAAACATACTCATCCAAACTTAATGCACAGTCAGTTGTTATTTGGAATACCGATTCAAAATGCACGAAAAACGGATTAGATTCAGGATTCCGTGTTATTGGGGAGGAAAATTCGGAGACATCTCAATATTACGTAGTTAAACGACAATTCCCAAGGAGTTTTGTTTTGAACAAGGACATCCTCGGAAATGCAGACTTCAAAGGTAGGGTCAAAACAATTTCGTACGGCAGCACTAGCAGCCGCCGGATGAGGAATACTTCTCTAGGTGATTTAATATTTCACCATGTTTTTAAGCGGAAATTGGTAATTCATTTCATGCTGCACCTATTTTGATATATTGAAGAAGGTCACAACGATGGTATAACCATGGAAACAGTTGGGAAAGTTTTGAGACAAATTATTTTCTATTGGTCAATAAATCTGTGTTATTAATGGAAACATCAATTTTCAGTAAAACTTGAAAACTCAGATTTATTCCGAATAATGTAGTCAGGTCATGTAGATGAATTGCACACACTAACGGTGATGTTCAGCAGCAAAAATAACATCCTTTTAAAAAATGATGCGAAGTTTAAAGTACAACTTCTCAACATTGATACATCATCGGGCTTAGCAAGGAAACTAGGGGATTTGGTACTGTTGAGGAATTGGACGTAAAGTGGTGTGATTTGTCAGCAACTACCCTACGGGGGACGGTTGTACATCAAATGATTTCGAGGTATGCCACTACATCCAACCAAATGCTTAGGCGATCTGGCAATTTGTATGTGTTCTTTAGAAAACATTCGACTACATATAACAGGAGAAGCATAGAAACAGTGGGGTGGAAAGCAAGATTGAACAGTTTTCAGAGTGGATAAAGTATTAAACAGAAGGATTTTACTCCTAAAATGGATCGACAACGGGTTTGTTTTTAAAAAGACGGCAACGACATGTTCAGACCAAGAAGGTAATCGTTGACGATAATATCAAGATAGTTCAGCAAAGAACCGCTTCTGATGCAGTCATGGCTAATGAACAAAAAGGGAAGGGGTTCCAAAAGATAGAAACACCTGATCCATTAGTGATAAAAGGACAATATAGCGAACGATTTCGATATGTTCACCAGCACATTCTGTATGGAGGGCCAAACAACGAGCTCAGTTATGCTGTAAGCATCAGTCATCCTGGATGGGCATAGAGGGGAAGTACGTAGGAAACAAAACGGATATGGGGCTGCACCTCGTGACGAATCTTTCATGGATGGAAGCATGTGGAAAACTTTATCACTAAGTGGTAAAACTGTGGTGTACGAGAAATAAAAAAGAACGGCATTTTAACACCTTCGGGCTCCACCCCACTATCCATGATATCTGTATTAGTTTGGATCTGACCACATTGTTGAGTGTACCACTGTAGTCGACGAAAAAGACCCTAGTGACAACATGGCAGAATATGAGGGTAGAGAGGTCGTCGAGAGTTGAACTTGGGCGATGGCAGGCTAATGGGTTAGGGTTAGACATATTGTGCTGAAGAGATATTCGCTGGTTCATTTGCCTTTTAAATACTTTGGGGGTGAGGGAAATGCACGATAGCGGGCGAAGCTTGTGACTTTCTTTCTTGGGTATGGTTGTTGTGGAAGCCACTTTTTGTCCGCAAAGTGATTTTTTATGGATCGAGCAGCAAATATAGACGTTGAATATGACTGGGAATATTACGGTCGACCATTATTTTAGCCCATCAGAGCCGCGTGGTTTAACAGGTTGAAGTTGAGACGGTCCTTTGCATGCGTCGATGGGATCGGACAAACTGCTGATGGATACCAAATGGCTGTTGAAGCCGAATCTCGAAGGTGATATTGTGTTTCACCCACCAATGAAGTTCCGATGGAGTCCTTCAATATTTAATGCGGAGAGATGTTTCTGTGGGTTTCTTCCCGTTGGACAGTGTGACAATTTTCAGGTATTGCGAATAATTCTATTTGTCATCGAAGTCCGGATATGAAATATCCAGTTTTCGGAAATGGACTTTGGTCTACCGCCACAGAATTTTGCCCAAGATGTGGTTATGCCTTATATGCATATTCCTTTCTTCCGTTCATTTTTTAGAAGAAAGGAGATAAAAATGTATCTATGCCAATGTATATATTTTCAGTCGGGTAACGTACGTCGAAGTAGAAATTCAGTTGTTCGTCAGGTGATGGCAGCACATTCATAAACCGTGGTGTGAGAATATATGAAGTTCATTCCTTTCAATCAAGCTTGTAAGTCTAGCAAGTTTCTCAGGGGCGCCCTGGGTTACGACTCCGCCGTTCCTCAGATGGTAGAAAGCGCCAACGGTTATTACCTCCGTAAATATTCGAAAAAAATCAGTGAACATGGGATCCAGATTTCTCATCGATGAAAGATAATCAGTGGTCAAGAGCTCACCATAGCGGGCTTTCGACACTTCAGGCTCGGGTTCAATTCTCCGTGCAATAGCACGTCACTTACCAAACGACAGCCATTATTTAACTTGAACCGCTTCATAAAATATTGCACCTCGTATTTTTCGGCAACGGGAGCTTCAAATGTATATTTTTACTATTGATAACTAAAGCAGTAGTAAGATTTTGGCTTTGTGGCATTGTCCGCCTGAGAAAACGGTGAACGAAACCAGAATTTGCAGACTAATCACTCAAATGTGCTATTTCTAAACAGAAGGTGATTGGATATACCTGCCTGCGCGAACTGAATGGACGGTTCAGTGTATATGAACCAACATGAACTCGTTCTTTGGTAATGAATGGGTCATGTTAGTCAACTTATTATGGCCTTGCATAGAGAACCCTAGTTTAACTGAAACTTATGTAGTATCTGATCAGTGGTTTGTCATCCATTGGGACAGTGTCTATCGCCAACCCTCTTTGTGGTTTATTCCTGTACATTCACTCAGGCCTGCTGAATGTGAAAGTCATTATTGAACCTCTTTCACTTGGAATAATCATTACCGGTTATTGAATTGTGGCTATTCTGGTTGCTACTTGTCAGTAGCTGCCGAACAAAGAAATGAAATTTCCCAAAGCAGGAGGACAGGTAAAAATAACGGTAGCAAGGTGATGTATAACTTGTGTGCATACAGGTCCACGAAGCATCTGATAACCGTTGTGGTGAATAAACCAATATTTGCATTTCATGAACAACTACTAGCTTTTTGGTGAAAATTTCAATGTTTATGTAGTTGAAATAAACACTCCGTATTAGTCCACAAGAACGCACTATAGCTGCAATTTTCGTGCTTACAGTCACCTGTGCTTATTTCAAACATGAAATTATGTATTTTTATCCCGTGGGTGTTGGATTCGCTGTGAGTTGCGGTTAGGTATTGCAACAATGATGGCTTTGTTGGGAAATTCTACTTCACTTCACTCTGATTCCGAAAACTAAGTTCAAGTGCAATGAAACTGTGATGAAACCATTCACTTCTATTACACAATGTACTTGCCTGGCTTTCTGATAGAAAACAACAATCTGTATTCCTTTATTTTCGACCACAACAGTAAAATAGATTTGCCAAACAATCTATTGCTTACACTTATACTTACAAGTAAAAAGAACGCAGTGATTAGCATCCATAACTATAGGCTTCATTGTGTCGGTCTTTTTACACGTGAGAACTCAGAAAAAGTCAAAATCTTACTATTGTTAAAGTTAGCAACTGTGATGTTAGAAATTAGAAGTTCCAGGGGTGTTATCATATAAGACAAAGCTTGTAAATAAGTTGAATAATGAATTACTACGGAACACGTTTGGACTATAAGGGAAAAAAAATTCGAATAACTTCAAGTCTGGTTTGCAAGTAGACCGTGCTTTTCCTCTGGTTCTGTAACAAAGCCAACACCACACCAGTTGAAGTCTCTACAGATAATACGAATGCACGAATCCATATGATTAAGGTGGAACATGGCAAAATTATCAAAGAACTAAACAAGTGCGTTCGTCGTTCTTGAGAGATATACATAAATTATCCAGAACTAGGGGCCTCTAATGACTCGAATCTCCATGTGTACCTTATATCACGGATCGTTGACATCGTTGACTCCATTTTCTCGGGTCAAAAGAACACCAGGGTGTTTCTATTTCCGGCTTCTAACAGTGTAGGACAAACCAAAAATATTTCCCATATCAAAGGCATGTTGAACTCGGAATAATATTTCTACTTATATCAGTGATGTTCTATTTTTGTATTGAGTCTCTGCATCCAGCGCAATGCTCCTTCAAGTGACCTTTAAATTTCTCAAAGATTCTTTATACCCGGTTCCATGTAGATTCGCCAATTGGGATTTTCGCCGCAACGCTAGTGAATTTGCGAAACTCCATAAAGCTCATCGTGCATGGGACACAATGGGGCATAATCGGAACAGCATAACACTCGGTTTTGTTTTGGTGACGTACCAATCACTGTGACAATGAGGAGAAACTGACGCAAATAATGGAAGCAGTGTGGAAGTGATTATGGAACTTACAACAAGGCTGACTTTAAAGGCCATGCAAAACGGGAAGCCAAGTTCTTAGAGGACGATATGAATCATTCTTCGCGAGAATGACTGAACAATTGTTTATGAATGCAAGTCTTGGCGTTTATTTACAGTAAATAGCCTACATTGAGCAACTTGAAGTTTGTTCCATTTATACGGGCCTGAATCAGCGAAGCATATTTTCGAAACTATACATGATTGACTTTTCTGAAATCTAATTCAGCCGAATGTTTTGCATAATAATTCACCACTGGTTGTATGCAGCTCTTTGCTAGTAAACCCATTGAAAACATAGATATACACACGACTATCAGTAGAATACTGGATAAAGCTAGGATCAATGAAATGTTTAGTCAAAAGCATACGTGGCGTACTATTTGTAAACACTTATCCATTGTCACTTTCGAAAGAAAGGTAAAAGGCACCGACGATTTTGGAAATGCCAATAGTCATACACTTTTCCGGTACCTACTAGTGACTTTTCACGAAAACAAATGTAGACCGTTTAATTAACTGATAGAAAAGCAAGCAACGATTGTTTTAGCACTGCATGCGTGAGAAACGTTAAACATGGCATCTGTTGCTACTGGTGACAGTTGCAACCGAAACAATAGAGTTCTGACGAATTGTGATGAGTGAACGTTTTCGCAGTTTGTGAAGTAACTAATGTCCCTTGTAATTTAGTTTTTTCTGAGCAATTCAGCTGCGATTTATCCTCATCTGTGGCAAAGCCTTGACATATTATCAAATGGAATATTTTGCCGTTGTACGCCAGCGGTTCAAATAATTAGAGTTATTTTGTCTTGGCTTTCATGGTGAATAATAAAATCAAAAAAACCTACTTACAATTTCACTGATTTGAGACGGAAAAGCTATGGAGTGTGATTAAACACTGTATAAACGTAAACATCAAAGAGATTGATCACGGTGTTGGGTCTCATTAGGCGTAATATGGATGCTACCGAGATAAATCTATTCTCCTCTGAATAGAGTGGTACGGTCCATAAAACTGAATACATAGTTTTAATACCATAATCCAATTTATGCAAATGGAAAATATTTCAAAGGTCTTTCTGACGCTTTCAGCTGGTAAACGTTTGACTGAAGGTGAGTTATTTTTGGCATTATAAAAGCTGACAACACGGGTAAAAAAGGTTCTCTGTTTATGCCAGTAATTGGGATCCAAACTTTGTACATCCATAATCTGAATAACTGCAAATATAAAGGCACGTTTCATCGGGTGTCACTTCCCTTTACGGTCACCATAAGCACCTGTATATCGCCGGCTGTCGCACTATCGTCGAACTTATTAGAGACTACGCAAAATAGGTAAAATTTCTTTTGTTTAAAAGACGCATATATTTCATCTCGACTTTGTTGCAAAATGCAACTATTTGTCCATTAGAACAGGTAATGTATGGATAGGCGTGACCCTTAGACAGCCTGATGTTTACCTGCAATTCGCACCTTCGGTAAAGTTTACCCTCGAGTGGACCATTTTACGCTAATTTCATTTGTTCATCTTTTATGATAACAAATGTGATCTTCAGCATGCACTGAACACTCAGTAAGGCGAGACCTGAACTACATTTTGGCCTTATTATCTGACGATGAGTGTGGATGTATGTATCAGTACACCATCATTGACAAAAGATCGATAGCACTCGAAACCATATATAAAATTTAAATATTTTTGGTGGCCTAGTTAAACGATCTAAATCAACTGCGCTTGACAACACTGAAAGGATGTTTAGCTAATTGGCAGAAAATTTTGAAAATGTACTGATCATTCCTTGGTAACACGTTGAGTTGAAGTTTCGTATTTTGATCTCACACGATGCTCTGAATTTTCTGGAAATCAATACATTACGAAACAGGCATCCGAAATTCCTAAGCGAGAAATTCTATCCCTTGAGCTACATTTGAAGATAACAAAAATGGGAACTGCAGAATGATGACAACATCTGCAATCCGATAAATATACTGAAGCTTCGATGCCATCAAGGTGTGGGTCAAAATCCGTTGAATGTTTATGATGGTAATCAAAACTAGTCGGATAAAACCTTTAATCCAAAAAATGGGAATAAGTCATCAGCCTGAAACTGTGTTCCGTTCGCATTGACTATTTACCTGAATCCAGTGGCAACACACCTTCCTCCCCGTAAAGGAACATTTTGTTTACCCATTTATGGTTTTAGGCTGAACTTCAATTTTTAAAAGACCGGCAAAAAGATGGGCGCATCTGATAGTGTTAGGCGTACATATGTCCAACAAGGCCGAGTGATGCTGCTTTATTATTCGAAAAAACGTTTTTTTGGTAAACGAGACCATTTATTGACTCCTAACGCTGGCTTTCAACGGACATACGGGGTCCGTTTCGAACGAGTTATGAGTGATACCCCCCCAAAAAACCAGGTTACAGCTCAAGCCATATTGACTTGACTTATCAGTTTATTTTTTGTTTAAAAGAAAACGAGTTTGGGAAGCTGTCAACTTACATTATCATATTTCTCAAGCAGTCACAAAAGGCAGTATTGCAACGTGAGTGAACGGATGTAAATAATACTACACTGCTCACAAACGAACGTGCTGATTCCGAGAACATGGCATTGGTAAGTAATATTTAGAGATTTCATGTTTTTTTTTAAATTGGTTCAACGGATCCTCTCTGCGAACAGCAATAAACGCCATGTATAATCAAATGTACAGACAAGATAAGTAAGCACGTAGGAGGACAGTTGTGTTCTTTATATCGGGTAAGGAAGGATCCCTACTCGACATGAGAAAGCAGGGATTACTTTGGTGCAGGGCATGAGTTTGTCATTTGAGAAATCGAAATTTCCAATAATTTGAGTAAAACTCAGTGACGAAAAGTTCGTATTCAGTGAAATCTTCCTCAAATATTGGTGGCGTATTCAGTACGCAGTGGTGAGGGTACTCCGTGGTCACAAGGCCCCCTTCATCTGTTTTGAAATATTGATGATGTTTATGATGAAATCTTGAGTGGAGAAGGATATGATGTATGAATAGAACAAATAAACTAAAGGGCGCATTTCGTCTCCTTTGACAAACTACATCCCGGGACAGTAATAAGATGTTTTTAGGGACATCATTTACTGCACCGTACATTTTTCGCCTAAGTAATCTTCCTCATAATACACAAAGTGTGAGTTCGAGTGATTGTTTTTCCAATGTGATCTGAAAGTTACAATATTATGAAGCGAAAGAGGACTGTAAGCAGATTTTGATCGAATATACTCGCTATCCAATAATAAATTACTTGATAATATCATGCGATGTGTGAGCGGATTAGCAGTTTCCACTGATCAACATTACCTACCTTATTTTTTCTAGTGGCGCAGCAACAGTGAACTCTTGATCCGCTCATCGATAATAAATGGTCCATTTGTACCCCCGAGGAAAAAGTTCACAAAATGTTACTCCCAAAAATAAGCTTTTTTCAATTCACTGTTACCAACAGATAATGAACAATACGGTTGTATCATTCTCTTCTATCAGCAAATGAATTGTCATTTAATTTGATGGGACTCAGAAACTTTCCTACCACTAAGCCTAATTTGCAATGGAAATAGTATTCATCCGATGTAGAAGCATCCATCTTGGCACTCGCACTTGAGATCATTTATTATCAGCACTTTTCTCCATGCAAATCATTGTAGCTTACACTAAGATAAGTGCACTTTTCTTTGGCTGTTAGCAGTTCCACATGTAATATTGATGTACTGTGTCTTTTTGAAACAAAGAAAACCATTCCAAACCTGCTTTCAATTAGCCATGTGCACAAGGAAGAATCAATAGGTATCAGTCAATTTGATTTCTCTAAACAAAATTCTAAAGCTCATTTGTGTTCAGTTTTGGTTGCTTGATGCTAGTTGGTAGCGTACTGATTTCACACGTCACAAACCGTCCACAGAATGTCCCTTTGCCTCTGACAAATGGAATGGTTATGAGCAAGGAGCTGTTTCACACTTGACGTAGAACCAGAAGTGAAGCGCACTGACCGTATGCCATTTGAGTGCAAATGTATCTCAGTGAATTGCCAACTGCTGTGGTATTTTGTAGTAATTTACTGGTATTTTACTAAGATAAAACAAAACAGTCCACACCCCGGGATCAAATCTGGTCATGACCTGTCTTCCTCCACTGTATGCCGATTGCAAATAGCCGCTTAACCTTCCTCGATTTTCCGAATACATTGCCAAGTTACCTTCCAATCGATCTGAACAGCAATTCAGGAAAACTCCAGATGGCTTCTATGCAGTTCATTCCGATCCATTTTTGTTGCAAACCATGGAAGGGCTTTGAGACCGTCATGGTTAGTTACCAAAAATTCGCCCCACGTCAACACCTTGTACATCTGCCACGGGCTTTTTACATGATCCATGATCCGCTTACGAAAAATGCAATTCGTATGATGGCCAAAGTTTCAGGCAAATAGGCAACTGTTGTTACGAGAGCAATAAGGTAAGCAATCCACAGAGCTTGGCATCTCAATTAACTTAGGTAGTGATATAACTGAAATGCTGACGGATTGTTGTTTTCCGGATAATTTAGTTACGAAGAAAACCCTGTGAAAATGAAGCACGAAATCGGATAATACTTGTTTAGGGAAGATGATTGGTGGAAATGGGAGGTATGCAACATCCGATGATTTCGGTTTGCAGAGTCTGGCTTCAAAAGTGTATCAAACAGTTGAGGGGAATAGAATCTCACGGAAAATATTTACGTAAAAGTACTGTTTGAAAAAGATCAATTATCTATTTGTAGATACGTGCTGGAATCGCTTTCCCTTAATGTAGTGTTCAGAAATCCTACTGCACAAGTAATTTTCAACAAAAATATGGTATGCTCATGTGCTTTCACAACTCTGCTCACAAAATCCAACGGTTACTCCCCTTTGAACCCATTGTCTACATATTATAACAGTCAGTAATCCGCGATATCCCCACATTTTTCTCCTAGGAAAAACCCACCTGGATGATTATGCGACGATCATCAATTTTCTCTAATCGCGTGTTTTCTAGGTACTTGATATATTACTTTTGGTATAACCAGTCAAATTGATATATGGAACTTCGAACGTTCAGAAATTAGGAAGAATTCCTAAAATTGAGGTATAATCACCGTGAGAGGGAAGTGAGTAAGATGCATCTTAATCGTTGAAATTCCCTCCCCCGCTACACACTCGAAAATCGAACAAAACAAAATAAATTTTCACAGTTTCTTTCCGGATTGATACAGTAGTATCTCATCACCTGCATAATAAATATAACCAATACAATGCATGTGATAGTGAATAAAATCCCACGAGTATCACCAGTTTTGCGGTTATCTCCCTTTGCCTTCCAAAAATAGGCTTGGATCTTTAGATCGCATTTGCTTTAGAAAAATATAGCGAATGTGAATTGATGTATGTTTATATATAAGGATAATAATGTTGAACACATTCTTTTCAATGAGCTTTATGGATAACCTTACAAAGCAAAAATCTGTGAGCCAGTTCGAAGATAAATTGCAAGACCGATATAATGGTAATGCGTGGGAAAATTTGGCCATTCCCACTCAACAAGAACCAAACACCTGTAAGCTTTGCGAACCACTGGAAAATTGATGAATCAGCTCTAATAAGAAAGCTTGGCGAATAGTCAACCCATATCTTATTTGAGTAGCATAAACGTCTAAATTATAAGTGAATGCGTCTAACTTTTATAACAACAATGAATGGGAGTACTTCGTGGTTAACATCCGGTTCAGTTCAGTACTTTTATCAACCCCGTGATTCTGTGCTCTGTTGGCGTTTCAGCTCCTAGCATAGCTGAGTCGATCCTAGAATCAAAAAAACCATAATGAATAAGAGGATAGAAGACAGAGTTAGTCGGGTAGATCACTCATGTCTCCAGTAGCGTATTGTCATCGTCGCTGATATAGAGTTCTGGCCATGTTCAAGTGATTCTGATAATACATCAATTCTCAACTACCAAAAATCTCTAGATACTTCCTACTCGTAAAACCCCTTCCACTGAGCCAGCTAAATGGATGATTCTAACTACGAAAATATACACTGGACGCCAGATGGCTAATCGGATATCACATTAGTGCCACGGCTGCTTCAGTTTGGTAAAAGTCATGTGTGCATGTTGTTGCCGAAAAGACATATCTTGGGATATCCAACCTTTGTTCATTCATCAAGCACCAACTGAAAATGGCTAAAACCTTGAGGCTTTAGATTTCTGAACCACAGAGTTATGGTTTTAGGCTATACGGGTTGCCGCAATGGCTTGTTTGTAGCCACTAATGCTCAAAGTATCGTCCTTCTCCCAGTGGTTTAGAGTAATGATGATCACGAACACACTCCATGGAAGTGATTTGACTTCCGGTAAAAATCCTTTTATTATCAAAACGAAACATAAGCTGACACACCTCACAGACAAAAAACTACCTTGTGCTAGATTCTTAATGCAAGCAAGAACTGTTTCTCAAAGTATTTAAAACGTTTGATGTTACCCTAAAGGTAATTTAGGTTTTTACCCATTGCCTCTGATTTCAAAAATTCTAACGGTATGGCGAACGTAGATGGGATTTGTTTTATCATTTGCACCTAAACTGCAATCGTATACGGCCACATCAGTATCTTGCCTACATGTGACACTTCCTGGTCTGTGTGTGAAGTGGTCAATGGACGAATGGCTCCTTCTGCAGTACGTAAGATTATACGGTCACGGTAAAACATAATGCCAGATGAAGACTAGTGACAAGAAGGTGTCTCGTGCTGACAACATGTACTGTCTTTCTGAGGTCCACGTTTCCCTGTAACAGTGAGCATCGCTGTAGATTGAAATAACCAGGTTAATCTTGATAAACAACATCTTTCGTCTAGCGTAATGTTCCTGGTAATCTTGGTCAAAACTCAAAGATTAGCTTATCCTTGCCTGGCATTTCGAGCCTTGGGTTTTGCATGTTTTTGACATACAGGGTGATCAAGATCCTTATGTTGGTAACTCTCCTTCAAAATCACTCACTGCATACTCTTGATTTCGTATTAGAGATACAAAGCATGTTATTGTCAAAAACGTCCGCTTTACGGACGAATGCTCGTCCCTCGCGGATATTATTATTTAACGGTAAGGTTTAACTAGCCTATCTGTTTATATATTTTCCAAGCGATCGTCCATGCTTTGTAATCAACCCATCTTCTGTACATATACATGTGAATCGTGGTGACTAATAACTATTTATCCATGAGAAAGCCTGCTTCGATTGCTCATCAGTGGTTGCGATCAGTAGTGATTTCATTTACCCTCCAATTTGTACTTCGTTTGACGACCGCGTTCGGCAAATTGTCGCTTCTCGTGAGAGCCTGGAGCTCGCTGAACTGTGAACTAGAGTTTATTCTTCATTATGGATCAAGAATCTTGAATCTGACGATTATTCCTAATGTTCCCTCTACTGATTGTTGCAATACACGTCGATGTTGAAGAGGTGTCCTCCGGTTTGAAGTTTACATTGAATCTACATGCGAGTTTCTCAGACAGGTAAGCACATGGCACTCCGCCAAAATAACTGTGTTGTGCTCTCTTCTTCAATTCACTGCGATACGGTGAAACTTCATCGAGGCGGCCATCACTTACCCGCTCATGAATAAAATGTTCAAGATTTACTGGTACATCCATTTCTCAAAAACGTTTTGGTAAATTGTCCACACTACACCTACTCAGGTTTCAGTGATGTCTACTACGATCAGCTTGTAGTGGTCCGACGATATGCACATTTTCTTCGCGTTTCAGCTAGTGGCCAGTTTTATTGTGCATTGCAGTGGACGAATCACTCATGACAGGGAACAGTGGGAAATATCCCGGTGTTTCTACCAAGAAATATCGCAAGGGTTAGTACCTGTTAGCCACATGGATAACCCAGTTTCTTCAGTCCTATTGTTGCAGGCAAAACGGTATAAGAAAAGCATCGTCATAAAGATGTATTTTTGCAACTCTAAAGTATGTGCGCTGAACCTTGTCATCCTGCTGTTTTTTTCCACTTATCCTTCATTTTATTCGGCTTAAACTATTTACACCATTCTAGAAACCATGAGAACTCCTTTATCCGATAATTTAACCGACTGATGAGCCGAAAAGGTAAAAACTTATTACCAGTACCCTACGCCTTTTAAAAGTACCAAAAGTAAATCAAATAATATCACAATGTTTATTTGCATACTAGCTGCCCGATTTACTCACAGGCGGTTGCTATTTAGTCGGGCATGCTGTAGCGTGTTTTGCATGCTCTTCATCACCATATTACATTTCAGTAGTCTGACTTAAATACGTTCTTTGCCGATGAGCAATGAACGGCTCATCTATTTAGTTATACCATCAGAGCTTCGCTACAAAAAGAATATAAGCACTTCTGGCGAGATATCGATTAGCTCTTGTTCCTTTTGAAACCTTTTTTCACAACTCGGTGAATAATGTTCAAGAATTAGAACACTGCACTACGCAATTCACACGTGGGATTTTTGTTGTTACTAAAGTCTTCGGTAACATGTAGGTGCAAGAAAATGGACGATAATCCTGGTGAAATTTAACTGGAACACCCGGATTCGTCACATTTGCGACGCATGAGGTGGAATAATAAAGGTTCATTGCACCGATAATTCCTAACTTGAAATTACCTGTGGTCTACAAGAAAGCTTCGAAATTCAAAACCCCTGATAGTGTGAGAAACATTTTTAAGTCAATTAAGTGGTTTCCATGAGTGCACAATTATATTTCACCAAAATGTACCCATCAGAGAAACAAAACTACTGACTCCTGAACTCTAAAATCTGCCAACCACTTACGCGATAGGAGATACTATGATTGTGTGCTTTGTTGCATGGTTTGAGTGATGCCGGGAATTCCAGACTGAGATATTCTGAAAAATATATAGTGGTAATACTGTGATCGATTATGACTTTGAATGCTTCCCCGAATACAATCTTTCCAACTGAGCAGAGTTCTTGAGATGTATTTGAACCTACTGCACGACCTTGTTTTGTCATGCGTTCATCAATAACACGTGCGTGCTTCCAGCAGTCAACATTTTACCCATATGTGACACTTGAAAGTATGTCACTGACAAGTTGTAAACAGGCCACGTAATTCATAAATCGAACCTTGGATAACTGAGACAAACGACGGATTATGCTTTTGAATTCAATCAGTGTAAGCATTCATTTCGCTGGTGGCCAGTGCTTGGATCCATCTAGAGTTGGAATGACTTCGACTTCTTGAGTGAAATTTTTCAACAAATTCCCCTGTGAGGTGGTCCTCAAAGAGATGAAGAATGTGCTCTGTGGACAAATGCGGTGTCAGGAGTCCATTCGTCATGACTTTTTGTCGTGTATAATAACGAATACCGCAGTCGCCCACTCTTCAGGTGATTTGGATTGTTATCAGAGCCCACCACCGCCAGTTGGTATGCCTCTCTCTCTCTCCTGTGACTTGGATGGCTGCCTTGACTAAACAGTCCTTCATCCAAGTGAAACTTGAATATGGATATTAGTTATGAATCTTCACCTAATTTGATGGTTTTTTACTGTGATAGCTAATCCGTTCAGTGTATGCGTGTGGGAGTAGGCAACACTCATAACTGCAGCATTGATGATGTTATGTTCTTCACCCATTGTATTCTTACCATGAAGCCTTCGATAGGCTTCTGGTGCATTCTTTCCATACTATCTATTATTTCGACACAGGATAAATGACTGCCGCCTCCATCAGGAAGACACACTCGTTCGCAGGAATGATTGGGTGGCGGGGGGGGGGGGGCGGCAAATAACAACATCTAATCATACACTGCCACAGTCACAAAAGCCTTTCATCTCGAACCATGCCCCGAACCTGGTTTTACCTTAAATGGGATCAAACTGTGGATATGCCCGATGTACATCTCAATCACAGTAACTAAATTAAATTCAGTCCTTCGCCCAGAATAAGTGATCACTGGGATCCAGCGATCAAATATCTAACCCCAGCATTGATGATTCCGTGTTTCGACCATGCTACGAGGTCGTCCGAACTATTATTGTGCCGTTCATGATGCACTCACTGCACTGAGTTTGGCTGCACGCAGCAGGGTATATTCAGCAGTTTACAGACGAGCGGATATCACGCTGATTTCACTGATATGGTTGATTGATGCTGCTAAACCTGTCTAATGATTCCTCGACGAAACCCCATCTTATATATGAAGACGAAGGGAGATGTCATTGTTGTTCCAGCTTCTATGAATTTATAACAACTTTTCTCGGTTATAAATATTTCTCAACCGTTGTTAGAGAAGAGCGGTCAGTGTGATTTAGAGGGGCCATGAGAAGAATTGCGAGCAGACAATCGAAGCTCAGAATTCACCCTCATTTACCCAAGGGCAAAAGTTCTGAATTTCCACACCACTGGCCTGCAGAGACATATAATAATACATTTCTCCTCAACGAAGCACAAAATATGTGAACCACAGATCAGATAAAAATTGAACGAGCAATCTTAATTAGATAACTTTTGGCCAACACCGAAAGCCGTAGCCTGCATGGTTGTCAAAAGAAGGCTCAACCCCCTGGATTCAAGGAAAATGACTTCAAATAACCAAACTATGGTATGCGTTGACGCTGAAACTTGGAGTGGGACCGTATGATGTCCCAGTTAATCAGGAGTGATAATGAGTGTCATAAAGGCTATTTACCCTCTACTATCAACATGATTATCGGTGATGTATTCGGAATTATCTCACATACTGTAAGCAAGATGACAAGATGAGCGTGGATACCAGCATTTTAGTGGCCAAGCAAGTCACATCGATGAAACATGTACAATTGCTCTTATAGTCCTTTTGCAGAAGGCACCGCCGCAACAGTGATCCGCAGGCGTCCTGAGAACTTTGGTTTTATCCTGGCCATCTGATTGTGGCTGTTAGGTTGATTATTTTGTGTACTACTTCCGTTTGTTCAATCCGATTGTCCCAGTTGACGCCTTGATCGGTAGCCCTTCTGGCCGGTTGCCTGAGATCCCGCTGAGTCTCACCTGTTACCGTATGCCTTTTATTGACTGCTGTGGTTTGCCTTTGACATATTCAACGTTTGTTATTTGATCTGTAGTTCTCGATTGGTTGGCCCGGTCTCATCCTGTGGCTCGAAGATTCATAAATTCTACGTCACTCGACCATCGTCAACGACTGATCATTCAACTAGTCACGATCCTGAGTCAGACGATTATTCTGTCTGAACTCAGAACAGTTTAGTTTCATTTTCTGATTTAACCTCCTTATTCCAGTAATGGAGTGCATAAACTGCCCACAATGAATTCGAAGTTCACTCGAACTAGCCAAGGAACACGATGTTACACAAACTAAAATATAGCACCCTTCCGTCTCTGGCTTTTGAACGGTAACAACCCGCTTCCCACACAGCGATCGACTCCTATGATGGATGACTTCTCTGTAGGGGCCTAAGTACAACGAAGGCATTCCGTTATGAACAACCTACAGAGCTTGGTTACTATTTGCAAATGAGTAGTAGGAGATTAGATTTGTATATAATATGATTCATCATGCAGCTTGAACGCTCAACTCACCATTGAAAACCATGGAAGCACTGTACAGCTGTTTCATCCTTGTTGGGAATGGTCAGCAGTGCACATCCACCGAGCCCCCACGGTGACTCGAACCCGGGGTGAACGATTGTGAATCGAACATCTTAACCACAAGGCTATCCGGGCTGGCTCTCAACGGTTTGTTGAACATCTACACTACATGATATAGCACCCTTCCGTCACTGGCTTTTGAACGGTAACAACCCGCTTCCCACACAGCGATCGACTCCTATGATGGATGACTTCTCTGTGGGGGCCTAAGTACAACGAAGGCATTCCGTTATGAACAACCTACAGAGCTTGGTTACTATTTGCAAATGAGTAGTAGGAGATTAGATTTGTATATAATATGATTCATCATGCAGCTTGAACGCTCAACTCACCATTGAAAACCATGGAAGCACTGTACAGCTGTTTCATCCTTGTTGGGAATGGTCAGCAGTGCACATCCACTGAGCTCCCACGGGGACTCGAACCCGGGGTGAACGATTGTGAATCGAACATCTCAACCGCAAGGCTATCCGTTAAGGTGTTCGATTCACAATCGTTCAACACGGGTTCGAGTCCCCGTGGGGGCTCGGTGGATGTGCACTTGTCATGATTCTCAACAAGGATGAAACAGCTGTACAGTGCTTCCATGGTTTTCAATGGTGAGTTGAGCGTTTAAGCTGCATGATCAATCATATTATATACAAATCTACTCTCCTACTACTCAATTGCAAACTAAAATGTTCACGGAAGTTACGTACGTTGAAACGGTCCCACTAAGTTTGCGACATATTACCTCTAAAATGCAAAATGCTGCCACATGACCCATATGTGAATTATAGAACGTGAATCACGATACAGCCTAATTATCCGAAGTTCTAGATTGCCAATTTATTTGCGGTTACCAGTAAAATTAGTCATGCATGCAAGATGTCACTGGTTGTGTGTGTATATGTATGAGACCTGATAGGTTATGCCATGCAGTCAAATTGCTGTGAAATTCCTCATGCTATATGTTCGACATTCATTCACCTTTAACCGTGAATCCAAAATCCTCGTGTTCCAACCGTTTTGTGTCTTCTTCATTGATGCATCTGATAGGGGGACTGACGTATTGCTCAACTTATCGAAACTGTCAATAACCTTGGTCAATTAAGATACTGACTAGAATTGATTTACACATTCCGGTGAGCGCGGTTTAACATCAGCTTTGTGAACAATAATCGATATTTCTCGATGAACCCTTTTAATAGGTCTCACAAGTTTCATATATTCTACACAACAACACAATACATAGTAAGGCTTATTTATAGCCCAATAAAGACATTTTTCATAATTTTTCGTTAAGCAGTCTTTTATAGCGATGTAGCACATAAGTGATAATCAGAGGCCATACTTCACCACTTTCAGTTATGAACTGATATTCCCAGAGAGAATAAGATGACAGAGAGTTGGTGCACGTAATATCCGTAGTCGTAAAACAATGAACGGTGGATAGGCAAGGAAAATAATCTGGTTACATTGACGGAACACAGTTGGGTAGACCAATGTTTATAAGTTATATGGTTGCACCCTGTTAGCAAGGGAATGCCGAATAATCTATGATTGTATTTCTTCCATGCCTACGAAGATGGAATAATGATCTTAGGCGGGAATAAGTCGGCCTTCGTTTAGGGTTAGTACCTTTTTGACGTACAAGTTTGGGAATGACCATGCTGTTAACACACTATCAACTTTTTGTAGTACATCGGACTATTTTCGACTTGACAGACCTTTTTCAACCGACAAATCTCAAAGACACAGTTACCTGACAGATTTCGATAAAAGATATAATACACTGACTATAACAACATGCGAGCTTTCATCTCGCGGAACATTGTGTCCTGTGTTCTTCTGCTTTACTGCGGTAGAGCCCAACAGTTTCGTTTCGTCATATGGACAGTGACTTTGCAATTTATTGTATTAGCATTTAAGTGTGCAAAATAGAAACACACGAACCATCTCTATGCTTTTTCTCCTTCCAGTTGTCGGCGCAAATGGACAGTAGAAACCGGTAATACGGCAACACGAACGCGCATATAGAGCGAACCATATGGAAATCCGAAGAGCTGAATTGTGAGATAGTGCACGTATCTTCGGCATGCTACTTTATCATCATAAATGACTACAACTGTATTTGACAGAGAAATCTGTTCACTTTCAAGTTGTTGTACTGCTTTCGTGACCCACTAATCTTTGACGTTCTTGATAGCAACGGTTTATTTTTTTTTATTCCTTTTATGCGTCCATGCAATTCTGTATTCCGTAGTACTTTTAGCTTTTGCCTGAGACTAATATTTATTTTTATGATCACTAAAAAGTCTGTATCCAAGGGACAGCCAATAACCATGTCCGTGTCACGTACATCGAAAGTTTTGATCACTTTTTATTATCGAGGATTACAATTCATTGACTTTTACCACTCACTTCGGATAACTGACATGATTCATTGGTATTCCTTAAAATATTTGCTGGAAGCAAGATGAAGTCCATTATTTTACCTGGAGACACACCAGTGCTCACTGCTCGTCTGCGATCTCAAAGGGATTATTGGTGAATGACCAGCCACTTTCTGATTGTTAGCTACCAAACTATTGTTGAACAAAAATAATCATATGAGCGAATACATGCCCAGATCTACTTCCGAACGCCTCAATGTGGACCATGCTGTATTTTGGCCACTGGAGTGATGGGTTTTCAAGTGACATAAAATAAATTCCGGAAAGGTTTTCTGTTCTTCTAAATGAAGTAACAGGTTGATTTTGAGTGCTGTTTCCAAGCAACACCGTAACTCCGAAACGTGGCTTTCGGACTCACCAGGTATGTGACTTTCCTTTTCGAGTTCGTGTTTCACGAGTCCCTTAAATCACTGGAAAGCGGTTCAGTTACATGGGCTAAACCGAAGCTTGACAAGAGAGGTACCGCGTTATATAGTAGACAATAACTCCATATTTCCGTCATGCTCATTCATATCACGCGGTGTATTCCACCAAGACACTACACCTTGTTCAATTGATGAATCACCATCCATTTTACTGCTTGTTTAGATAGTACCACTAGTAACCAAGATATCTTATCCTGTACGTAGCAACAAGTAACACACTTTTAGTTCTATATGCCGGAAATGAATCTACATAAGTAATTCTTCTCCTGCAGACCATTGGCCTTACCCAAGTGAACAAAATCTTCGTCAGTGTCTATCTGGAGGAGTTTCATGCTTCCCACGTAGACTAATTCTAGTTCAGGAATTTCCAAACAACCTAGCAGCATAGGAGTGTTATGATTTTCTCGAACAATAAGACTCGGTACTTTGTAAATCCCGATCGTCAAGCGAAAGCCCTCCAGTGCCCGTTCCAACTACAATAGCTGCGTAACAGCAACTGCTAAGGATAGTCAGATTAAAGCACATCCACAGTAAATGTTCGTTTTTACTCACAGCCTTAGGGTTCTGTGTTGTCTTTTTCAGGTCAAATCGACTAGCCTCTTTACGAATTTACCTCCTAGCGCAATTTACAAACGGCGTTTGTGATGCTCTTTGATCCGAGTGGATAGTTGTCGTGCCGTTCGACCTGTATACGATTCGTCACAAGCATATCTGAAAGAATACACCAACACAGATTAGTTCAGCATCGATATTTTATCCTTGTTCTGAATCTGGATCAAGGGAGCACTTTGAAACACGTATAACAGGTGGGCCGCAATAAAAGTGTTTCGAATTTCTCTCCTAAGTCGTGTGTTTAAGATTACACCCACCGTATCGATTTTAATTGCAAACTAATAAATAGGTTATTCTTCTTTACGGTTTCTTCGGTGTTTTTAAGCACTCTTTGAACGATTTTTCTTTTAGTAAGCTGATCCTGAAAAATATCCTGATATGGAATGTTTCTTTTGTGCACCAGCTCGTGCTCTGGGGCCATCCTCAGAACAAAACTTCCTCGCCAAACTTTTCACTGAGTTTTCTTGGACACTAAAGAAACTGGTAAAAACAGGACACCTACTGCTCCATGCTTGTTTTCAGTCGACCAGCCGCTGGATTCGACCATCTTCCGTTCCGTTATCGAAGGATGGTAGTTGTTTGGTAATTTCCCATTCAGTTGTGAAGCGCGATGCTTCGTGTGCATATTTAAATTTTGATTTCATAGGATTTCGATTACAATTAGCGTCAGCTTCACGTGATCTGTAGACAGCAATGTTCACAACTGGTAATTGTAGAATACTTTGTGGTTTGCTCTGATTTTTGCTAGGTATGCGCCGGCAAGGAGTGGACCTAGTTGTGACCCCATGGCCACATCGTCTTGTTGTCTGTGAACAAATCCATGAAACGGGAACTGAATGGAAAATGTGAATCGGAGCAAGGATCCCGGACAAACCTCTCAGTGGAAGACGGATGTTTATGTTGTTTTCTTTTATGCCATTCACGACGATATCAATGGTTTCTGATAAAGGTAAATTTGTCAACAGGGACTCGACGTCTAGGGAGAACATTTTTTTGTCCTCTTATTTTACATCCTTCATTCGTTCTATGAAATCAAATGTATCCACGAAGCAAGGCACAGCCATATGCGTTTTCATTGGTTCAAGTAGCTCAGATGACCAACGAGCGACGGTGTGGTATGGTGAATTTATCATTGATAGTATGGGATTATTCGGCTTTCCAAGTTTGTGGATCTCAGGAAGTCAAAACAACCTGAGGAAAGTACACTCAATGGGCCTAAACTGTCTACACACTTGGTTCGTAACAAACCAATACCTCTCATTTATTTCAAGGTAGCAGTTAAACTCAACAAACTAAGCGCCAAAAAAACATTGCCTCGGCAAAAATTAGGTGCTTCTCTGAACCAGATTAAGAACAAGGCTAAACTATCGATGCTGAACTAATCAATGTTGGTGTATTCTTTCAGATATGCTTGTGACGAATCATATGTCGGTCGAACGGCACGTAATTTTGTAAACTACTTGAGAATGAATCACTGAGAAATAATTGTCTCCCCAAATTGAACTTCTGTATGATAGAATGACTAATTACAAAAATCATCCTCCCAAACGGAGAACAAGCCCAACATCTCAGCAGCTACTTCGGAGGACCGTCTGGACCAGTTGGCCCCGGTTACGTTTGTTGTTTTGAGTGACTTGAGAACATCGGTGGTTGATACCTCTTGAAATTCAGACGAGGGAGACAACCGGATTAAGGGAAGAGGGTCACATGATTGTCTGGGAAATCGAAGCGTTCTACATTTACATTCACCTTCGGGCATTCGCCCATATGACTGCAGAGAAGCGTCATCCCAAACCACCTAAGCTTGATATTTCAAAAGTTAATGAATTGTCGAGAGGAATTATCATCAAGTCGCATATTCTCAGATTTTATCACAGGCTACTATCGACGGACCTCGGGTTTGTTTGCATCTTGTAAGCTAGTTCACACCTCCTGTGGAGTGTGGGAAACCACTCTTCCACTCTTTCCGTGGGACATCAGGAAACAAACATTCACCTAATTACTTTTGATTTAGAATTAACCGAAAAATACGAAGGTGAACAGCCTTTTGTTCACGTTGTTATGACAGAGTGAGAACGATTGAAGAGTAATATACTCTCCGTGGAGATGGTTCTTTGCATGAGGCACATATGGTTGGAAAGTGTGTACAATAACTAACCACGGTGAGTACTTTTTGAGCCTTAGATACAATACACAGTGATAACTGGTCCAAATGTTTGGCCTTTGCCTGATAGAGAACAAATTCTGAAAGGTTGGTCAGGATGTGGTCTAATTGAGAGTTTTCACGAGTCGAATTGTGACAGATATCGAGGAGATTGAAAGATAAAGGCGGAACGGTTGACGCGTGACTAAAGACTCCCACTATAATGTTACGTTTTCATCCAGCATAGGCACAATGAAAGAAACGAACGAATTTGAACTTCGCTAGAGCATGAATTGAATCTCACACTCAACGGAACAGCGTGCAAAATAGCTCTGTGCTGCGACCTGATACATCTGAAAGTTTATGGTGGTCGAGAGATTTCAACGGCACACATATTTAGACAAGCCTATCCAATAAACGACTTTCAGGGAAAGTTATCAAGTCAGATGTGGAGCACAATAAAACATGCACTCCATCACATCGGAAAGTCAAAATAACTGGAAGCTTACCCCTACTCTGTAGGGTCTTGGGTTGTCACTTTGTCTCTCACCTGGTTTTGACTAACCCCTCAAAATCCACTCCCGTTCCTCCAATGACCTGAAATAATTCCACCAGAAGGAACACGTTTAAAGCACAAATCATAGTTATCCATACATTGCTGATGCTTCCCTGTTTCGCCTAACGTGGGTCCACGGATTCACCGACAGATGATGTATTTTTCTAGTCCTATGTAAAACGGATGTTTTACCAACTGAACCTGCAGACCACGGCAGGGAAAATCAAGAATATTGCCCTGTGCTTGGAGATTCCCACTTTTCAGTGGATCTCTGAAATAGGCAAGTTGAGTGTCGATCCATCGGAGAATATGATATCTGTAAGCAAACGTTTTTCGACAGTCAACGTTGACCTGTTCACTGATATTCCACTTGTTTTGGTTCGACCTTGTTGCCCTATAGCGTTTCTAGGCTAATTCTTCTTTGTTTAGCTGGCTTTGCACCTAGAAATCAATTCAGAGGTTTTAAGTTTGAGTGATATACGTGGTATTGGGAAGTATGGTTTTATGATCAACACAAAGGTAATGATCCATAAATGTAAAAAAGACAAATTTCCCATCCGAGAGAAATACAATAATTGATGGTCGGATTCATTGTTGGACAAAAAGGCTGCGTCAGATGAACATGTAAACAAACGCCGTTTAGTTCCAGGAAGATAACGGTGCCACCCTAAACAATAGCGTCCGGCTAAGTAGAGAGTACGTAAATTAAACACTGACCAAGGTATCCGAAAATGTTTATGACATGAAATGGTGTTTTCACAATCTTCGATAGGATCTTTTGTTTACGTGAATACTTGTTCATAGAATGCAATATTGGCACGAGCAGCCGGAATCTTGTAAGATGAAAAATCCATTTTGTTTAACCAGTTCAGTTGTTGTGTAACACTGAAATACTGGCTCTCGCATCATTGAGCAATAACTTGCGTTATTCACCCTCAACCATACGGCATCCGATCAGTTAGTAGATATCTCCTCGGTAAAAGGGATTGATGAAAACATGACATTTTGGAAAGTCTTATAATAGTCTTACTTTCACTAGTTAAGGAATGTACATCTGAGTGTTTCGATTGGTTTTTCCCGTCTCATTCTATCCTCAGTTGTGACTTTTCATGCATATCCCCTATTCGGACAACACATTCTACAATGAACTGAATAAAACCGTGAGAATCCGATCGGTGGAAGAATTTCGCTTATGTAAATGATCAAGAAATCGCAAAAAATTGATCCTTGATTTCCAGGTTTGAAACTTTGAATTTTTATTTCCTTGGGATGCGTTTTGTTTGCCTCAGTCACCTATTCATCCCACCCCTGCAATATTCGCACCAAATTGGATCGGTACCAGGGAAAGGAAAGCCCTTCCTTGCAAATGATGAGAGACTTCGAAAAAAGGATTTTTAAAAACAAAGTTTACACATACCGCCATCGAAAGAGGTCATCAAAACGGGGCATGAGAGAAGTAGAACTTGGACGAAAAACGCGGTAGTAAAAGTCACTTGCTGGTATTTGAACTCATTTCTTATTATTTTTGTAAAGTCATGACAAATATTTTCATTGCTTCTGTAGTCAATCAGAAAACGTTTATAAAAGCACTCAGCCTATACATCAAATGACGTAGTTTAGTTATAAAAATGATTTGTCCACATGGATGCTGTGAATGTATCCTTTCTTTTTCTTACGGCAAGTATTTGTTTGGCTTAGAATAAGATGGTGAACTACTCGGTTTGATGATCCAAGGATATTCTGCATCAGTGAGTACGAAATGGAGAAGAGGAGGGCTTTCTTTCAATGGAAAACGTTTGAATGTCTGTTCTATTCAGCAATTAAAACATAAGTTCGTGTTGTCGTGAACATGCTTTCAACGAGCAATTAAAATACTCATTTGGTAAAAAGCACGAAATTTCGCAAGCAAATGCAACATCCAAGTCGTCGTAATCATTCAATTTTACGTGGTCAGAACATTCAAACTCTCATACAATTTTCATTGTCCTTTTGGTTGTCTAATGTAAGTTCGGAAAAATAATCCAGGAGTATTGTACAACAAATGGAGTGGTTATTTCTGTTTCAATATAAAGCTAGTTGAACGTCCGTGGGAAAACAATTCTTACTGATACAAGCGGACCTAGAATGAAGTAACCCCGAAAGATTTGTGTGATGCACCAAATGTAAAACTAATAGAGGGAAGGAAATGCATCGCTTAAAAATAGCGCGGCTTATAGAAACAACACAGGGGAGTGTTCCGAAAAGAACAACAGTGTTACACGCGTGATGTGTTGAAACAGGGTTGTCTAGACAAAATTAGTGATTGTGCCATGTTAATGTGCATGCATCGGGCATATTGGGATGTGGCTTGTTTGCGGCTTTCAGTTTCGACATCCCAAAGTGACCATCTATGTAGCGGTAAACATCAACGACACATCTGCGTTCAGGCGAGATGATTGTTTGAAACAGGTTTTAAACCGATCCCGGGTTTTTTTTATCCCAATCATAGTGTGCTAACCATGAGAATGACGGTTCATAATCCAAGTAGATATATTATGTGCAATACTTGCTTTTGTGTGACGTGTACAGCGTGAAATCTCGAGGAATGATCCGGAAATATAATTGTCAACTTTACATCTGTGGAGCAAACTACATTTTATTCTATTCCGAATAGGCCAACGAAGTTGGTAAGACAACTGGATACATAATGCTCAATAATTTATTCGGTTTAAACTGAGTATGGTGCGCAGACAAATCCTGTGACATTCTCAGTACCCTATACTAAAGGTAGACTGTGGATATGCTGTTCTCCATAAGGCCAGTTCCGTTAGCCATCTATGACGACGACATGAAGCACAATTTATTGGCTAGAGTGAACGTTTGTACCATTTAGAGGTGCCTCCTCAAAAATAACGTTCCGTTTATTCTTTTATATCGGAAACAGTTGATCACATTCCCACTGAGAGAAAAAACTGCTATTCTGGCTGAGAGATGAGTAAATAATTGAAAAGTTAGCAAAGACTAAACAAAAACGAAGATACTCAAGACAAACCATCTAAGCGTGAAAAGCACCTATTCAGGAAACACATTTTTCGATAACTATCTGTCAAAGGACGGTATGCGGCAGAGTGTTCATAACCGAACATTCTAATTTTTTTCCTAAATGACTCATTTTAATAAAGTAATGCACGAATATAGGTTTTAATATGCAATGTATGAATAAGTGTTTGAAGATGGTATGGTCCCATTTCAAGCCGGCACATTTAATTTCCACAGAACAAGCAGGGTCACACTTCATCAACTTCAGATTGGACGGATAATCCGGTCGACGTCTGGCACTAAACTACGGGAAGCCTGATTCACTTTTATTGGGGAAGGCACTGCCTTGCAGGTGATGGTATACACGAGCTTCCGTAGCGGACGATTGGACTGGACATGAGTGTAAGGACCGATACGAAATTGACATCCCAATAGATGTTCAATAGTATTGGCTTTGTCAGGTCTATTTTCCTTGTACCAGAATGGATGATGTTGTTAAGGAAGGTTGAATTGTCTTCCTTCATGTCACCAGGTCCAAAATATCATCATTGTAAAAAAAGTTTAAAATAGAAAGACGGAGTGGGAAAGTGAGGATCCAAAACCATAAACCTCACCTGAAGGGCACAAACTGATGCCCGTTGGACTCAAAAACAGTGGTTTGGTGCGAAATTTACAAGTTTTTCATATTGGTTATTAAACGCATCCAAATAGTTCTTGTAATCCCTCTATTACTGCATTTAATATAACAGAATAACCTTTTCTTATCTTATTTATGGATAGATTGTATAAATATCATTTCGGTGAACAAATCGCCACGTGGCCATTATTTAGGCGGTAAAACGTAGATCTGGGCACGCCTGCGCCTACATGATTTTACCCCGTTTACGATCAGTTTCTGCACTGACCATTCGAACGTGGCTTTCAACTAATCACCAGTGCCTATGAGGTGACGGACAAGCAATAAATACTGGTGTGTCCCGGTTAAAATAGCCGTAGTCGACACGTCATGAGCTAACAGTTAAAAGAAGAATCGAGGAATTATAAAATAATGATCGAGAATGTGGTAAAGTTAATAAGTTAAAACTGGTTCTTATTAAGTCGTGATGTAGACATTTAGTGTAAGTGATACGAACATGAACACCAGCTGTCCGTTGGACACAATCTACTCAGATATCACGGCAATAAATGCATATCTCTGACAAAGTGTAATATTATAAGACCGGGTATATAACTACTCGAAACGGATAAAAATACAACAAATAAATATGGCGACCACTAAAATCAAAAACTAGTAGGTCACGAATGTATTACAACAGATTGAACGTGATCAGGTTTCTTAGTCAAACGTGATTGTAGTCAGTTGTGATATTAAATAGCTAAAAGAAGATCTGTGAATAATCTTTCAGTCCAATGGGTGGGCTCTCGATAAGGTTTGCTCCATGTGCATGTGCGTAAAATTATTCAATTTACTGTCGTCAACCGCGTTGTGTTTTTCAACTGTTCTTTGGCACGAATGAGGTAAAGAGGAGAAATCACGCAGATTATTATTGCATTCCTCCATACCTGTTATACATAAATGTCAATTCATACAAGTTTAAAGCCACCCTCAGTTTGTATGACGAAATCAAAGTGATTGACGCCGCTGTAGCCAAAAAAATGAGCACAAGGGACAGTGCTTTCCAAAATGAATGCTCACATATTGATATAGTCAACTTATCTTAAACTTTATCTAAAAAGACCCGGTGGCCGTTTTCTTGAATTTATATTGGAAAATTATATCAAGTCAAATTAGTCCGATGTACTATCAGCAAGCCTCAGTGGATTTACGGCATGTACCATCCCCATGCTTGTATATTAAACATCATATAACATGTAGAGTACAATTTCAAAAAAGCTAGAAACTCAGTTATAGCCTATATGTTTTCCGCGCGCACAACATCACTTTCCTGAAACAGTCCCAATACTGTAACGTCCATTCAGTATATTTGGAAAATTCTCAGGCAGTTCACTTTTCTTACTCCTGTGACTTTGACCAGCGCGGTACTCGTCCTTTCCAACCGCCCGGAGCTACACATTCGTTTCTTTTCCTACATTGAATGTCGTTAATTTGCCTCTGTTCATCAACTTTCTCCCTAAGAGTGTACTTTAACACTGCAGTTGTTTTCCATTCTGGTCAATCTGGAGACCCACGACCTTCAGGTTTCTGTACGTCAAATGTACCCGACCTTGTTTGCACGTCTTCCTACGTTCCTTGTCGACTTTCTCACACATTCACAGTACGAGTGTTCTTTGTATTTTCATCCCATGCTAAAAACCATGCCACGTCTGCTCAATGGTCTTGGGTGAGCGTGCGTCCAACCTTCTTAGTCATTGTTTGAACGAATTTTAAGGTCATAACTCCGTCCGTCCTTCGCATATGCACTGCACGCTCCCTTTCTGATTGGCTGATTCCCTTCGCAATAAAACCCGTATTTCACCCTTTTTGATGCTTAGTTCCATATCACTTGGTATATATTCCTCGCAAGGCCATTCAGACGATTTGATGTATATTCTTGAACCACGGTGATTGAATTGCTCCACAAAATTTTAACGATTTTTTCTAAAGTTTACGTAGATTACCAACGCTCCTTATTTGTATTCAGGTTTCGGGTTCGTGCTACACGAGTCACTCAAGCAATAGACAGCGGCTCAGGTAAAATTACATTCGCGATTCATTTCTGAGCACTCTAATCTCTAGGTTACCCGGATTTGGAGATACACTCAAACACCGTAAGTCAAACTGTGTTGATTTCAGATGGAATCAAATTCTGCGTGAGGATCGTGATTTGCGAAATCTACGATCATTCGTTGGCGATAGTCGGACGAAATGCTAGTCCTTGAGTACGAATATTCGACGATCAAAATACGTCAACGCAAGTCGCAGCGATAATGCAATGTATATATAACTTTCATAACACCCTATATCACCCCGGATCAATTCAGTCCTTATTGCGATTCCCCGTTCCCAGTTTCAGCGCCACCGTCAACCACAATCCTTTTGAGTATATTTGACCCTAGAGTTTAAGGGGTACGCCCCTTTCACTACATACGTGTGCATCATGCAACCACAACAGTGAATGAATCTTCATCGGGTCGTAAACGCCTTCTACTTTTCTTTATCTGCGAGATATACGCAATGTTCTCATTATCTTGACAGTTTCCGTCGGTTTATTTAAACGCAAAAGACATATCCTCATTAACAGTGCAATCAGGACACACAGTTTATCGTATCCTTTGTTGTTCAGTTGACGAGGACCAACCATCTTCCAAGATTCTCATACTGCCTGCCAGTCAATTTATTTCTCATACTTTTCAGTGAAAGCAATGGCTCTTCTTTATTAGATATGCTGGATCGGAAGGAGAACATAATTCGCAAGATGTACACATTCCGTGTACGACTGGATGGCCGTCCGTTTGATTGATGACACGTTAAAGGAAGATTCAGATTTAAGTGTCTTTGTACACAGAGTACTGATTATTGCATGATGCTAAGACTAATTTTACTGAACGCTCTAACCTTGGAAATCTGATCACGCACCGCCACTCTGAAAAATTTGGTCCGATCAACTGTGTGCAGTCGAAGCAGCCGTTACATTTTAATCATTCTGGTGGAACTCAGTGGGTTGTTTTCGCCTTTTCTGCAACTATCTGGTTGATATTTAACTCAATGTGCCCAGCAGCTGTCCATCCTCAAGCCAGCGCAGCTGCAAACGAAATGATCAGTTTTGATGGGCGTTAGAACAAGCAAGGTAGTAGGGGAGATTTTGAAAACCTATTTGTTGATCGTACTCGACAGTCGCTCACGATCTGCTTTATACGTGAACCTTTTGATCAACACAGAAAATCATTTCGTTTGACCTGGCAAATAACTATCGTTGAGAGGTAAGACAGCAAAAACGTAATATGTTCCGATAGCAGTTGTTTTCTTGTACAATATATTCTTATGATCTCTTGTTCACATTTTGCGTGCAGTTTAGACATGGGAGCTGGATGACACTGTCCACGGAGGACGAGCCTTCGTGCGTAATGAGGCTGTTGGGACAATAAAAAGCATTGTATCACAACTACGAAAGTAAGATTGAGTAGTGAGTGATTCTGAGGGAGATCCGACAATCTCACGGCTCAAAATGCCAGGTGGGAATTACCCAACCACTGAAACTGAAAAAAGAGGACCGTGAACTTTTGACTGGACAAGGATAGTGATATATAGCATGGTCAGCTTATTTGTTTCAATCAATAGTGGTGCGAGCTGTAACGAGAAAATTAATTTTTGTGTGGTAGTAGAAAGCAAATACACCCAAGAAAAGGAGCATATCTTGTCATCATAGGACATTCACAGGTCATTAACCTCTATCTGACAGTATGTTCTCACAGTGGTCCTAAAATCACACATACTGTAGCAGCGGCTATTCGTCCATTAACTACTTCAAATACATAACACGTTATGTCAAATTTGGGTAAGGCACTGACTTTTTCACACATGGTGGCAGGTTCGGAGGGAGGGCAAAGTGAATCTCATCTGCAGAAATGTCATTTCGGCAACAGAAGTCACACGTGACTTTAGCAATCTGAATCATTCGCGGAATTAACATGGAATTCAATCAGCCGTCGACCGTGCAGTGAACATTGTTGTCAATTTAACCGGCTCAGTAACACAAATATCATGAGTAGATAAACGGAGAATATTGGGAGTGGATGATGGCCGACTTTTCAGAATCGTTCTGGCATCAACAGGGTGCTATATCAGCCGAGCTGAGATTAGGCACAGCTTTCAGAAATCAGAAGTCCGTCAGCAGCCAGGTAGGGAACATAACAGGTGACGATAGCTGCATTATGTGATGCGCCCGCCGCTGGTGGAACCCTTATCTGTGTATTGCTCTTCGAGGCTTTCACGGTTGGAGGGTGCGTGCAAGTGGCCTTTCCGTGAACTGACCAAATTTTAGAAAACTGTAATCAGTGAAATTCGTCCAGATATACGTTTTATGCTTTTGGGTTGGTATTTATGAAACTGCAATAATCGTAACGAACTGAAGTGACCGAACGTGATGAAATCACCCCCACGTGGAACTACGTGAACGGAAGTAACAAGAAGACCAAGGCTGCGAAATAGCACGTCAGCTGTATCGCACAACGGGTTTGTATAAATATGGTAAGTTAGAGAATAAATAATCAGTATAATCGAACATGACCGATCACAGGGAGCTTTTGTCGGACTTATCCGCGGTGATCCTGATTGGTTAAGGCTGATCCATGTACGTGGTTGCTAAGCTGTACTTGGTCATATTGTTATAACCCACATGGCAAAACAACACAAACGATACAAACATCCTCATTTGCCAAGTGGCTGTCCTGTTCACTTGAAACCAGTCATCGTCCAACGAAGGAGCGGTCAGGTGGTTTGCAGAGTGTCGCATACCTTATTGCGCCTGGATTGCTGAACTTAGCTATGTTCATTAATCCACAATTGTCCATAGTTCTGTCTTCAGCAATCAACTACTTAATAAGTAGCATAAACACTCACAACAATATCACCTACGGCAGCTGCTGAATCTCCGTAGAAACCCCCTCATCCGATGGCCGGCGGCATTAGGTGACATTGGTGTAGTTGCATATACGTTCTTCCTTTGTTTGCACGATCTCGAAAAACTAATTGTTTGTTCTCTTGGTATTTATGCATTCATAATTCTAAGATAGAGCCAACCTTGATACGAGCTGGAATGCATGTGCATGGCAGATGAACAAGGATATTGATTATAAAAAGTGAAATAAACTAGTTGTACACCACCAAAATGTTCCTACTCAATGAAGTAACAAACGTTGCGTGAATTCATTCCTGATGTGGTACTTCATACTGTGTAATGAACTATTCTACAACCAGCAACGTGACCTAGACGTTATGCTTTCCTGATGAAGTTCAGTCAGCAATATAATTTTGGGGTTTAAAGATGCGGTTGCTTGATTCTGGTCAAGCCATAAGGGCCCGAATTTCCAAGCTTTAATACAATCTCGGTATTGTGTTTGAATTTTTTGAGGTTATCCATCAAAATTACTGAAATAGAGTACTAAATACTGTAAATGAGTGATATATATATATATATATATATATATATATATATATATATATGAGAGAAAGAGAAATATGTATATATATACTTGTCAGCTCACGTCTGCTTTATTTTACTTGAGCCGTTGTAATCCATAGGAGAAGCTCAGTTTATGCAACCCAAGAGACTTATTCGTTTTGCTGACATTACCTCAGTAGGATGGTGATGTTTTCTGAACCTATAACTGATAATGTGTGCAATGACACTGTAACGATATGCAGTGTATATAGTATACGGGGCACGCACTTGATGAGATACAGCCTAATCCATCCACATCAAAATTGTGGAAGGTCAATTTGCCTCGTTCTGTTCTCAACGGTTGAACTCCATCGTACTCATTTCCGTTTTATACCAAAAAAAATCTATTTTTGGAGATGTTTCTTCATCCGCAATTATTCAACGTTCCGAACAACCTGACTAGCTATGATAAGCTTACTTTATCAACTAACTTGGTAACACATACATAGAAAACCTCAACGATCGTCGACGGATAACCCATATTGTCAACCTCCCACCTCCACTAATTTCTCTCTTGCGATATTTCCTGGCTGCCTGATACAAGAATACAACGTTCCGTAGTGCAATATAATGATCACTAGTCTCGTTTTCACAAGTCCTGATACGAAATGGAACTTGGAACATATTCATAGACACGTGATCAGGAATCATGTTTGGTTAACGGAAATCTGTGCTCACCGGAATAACTTTCTGGTTTTCCCACTTTTAAATACATCCCAGCTTTTGATGCACTCCCTCGAGCATATTTCTGTACATTTCGAAAGAAAAAGAGACTGTTTAGAAGAGTGGCATAGTAAATTATTTGGGAATATCCTCCCGAATTCTTACCACTGATGGGAGGAATGTTATAATTGACTGGCGTCATAATTTATATGTAACGAAAATGGTAGCCAACAGAAAACAACTGTGATACCTAGTGTTCACATCACAATTGCACCTCATAAACATTCATCTATTGAAAAAAAACAACAAACAATCTGAAGCTAAAATATTTCCTCTCAATTTTTCCCGAAGATTGCTGTTCATACTCTCATGTGCGGAACAGCTAAAGCTCATTTGAAAACATGTATGATTGTGAAGAAATATTGCAATACTATTGGTCAGTGTATGGCCGAATAATCTTCATTGAGAAGAAACCAGCTGTGTCAGGAGTAGCCCAGAAACGTGAAACGAGCAAAACATGTCCACCGAATTCTTATCCGAAAGTGTCAAACGAAATAAGGAGCATACCCTAATATCTGGATGCTGAATTACGTAAGTCTGAATAACTGGCGTACCATCAATCCGTAGTCTTATTTCATTCATGCACATTTTATTCCGAATTAGTAGGATGATTCTTGATTATACCGATTCCCGAACCTAGTATTCTTTGCAAACAACCGTATTTCATCGAAAAGTACCAGACTACAACCTAACAGAAAATATGTCTCAGTCATTAGGTTTGTGAGTACTGTTCATGGTAATCCGTAAGTTGTCCACATAAAACGTTTAGTATGCCAACCGCTGTAACCACACACCATGAAAGACCGTCAGTTTCAGGTCTACAGCAGCTTATATAACTTAAGGAGTATTTTCATCATTCTGTGTATTTTCTTGTTGTGCTATGAGCATATATGAATGGGGATGATCCTCTTCACTCAGGAGTCAAAAAAACATGACTTATTAGCCGTTGTTATGGGCCTTTATTAATATTGTTATGACCCTTTACTTGTATCCGCCTGATGTAGCCTATTCATTTGACAACATCAAAGAATGCTATCCATTTAATTTCCGCTACAAAACAGGTGACCAGTGACAACGAAAATTAGTTACGGTCGCGATGATAGTAAGCGCCCTCATGTTTTGGAGCTCAAACGACGGAGGATGAGTCGGATCTATGAATATTTCTTGTCCTGGCTGAGAATGCGAGGCGGTTGGGAGCGTGTTCGGTGCAGATCGTGATCCAGTTTTCTTCCATTGGCGGGTACGCCATATGGTTCTCGACATTGATGATCCACGTTTTCAGCCTGCTGCCACGGGGACAACACCATCGAAAGCAGAGTTCGGACAGAGTGTTTGTTTCGCTAGTTCCTTCTCCGGTTTTCGTAGGATATGACCAATCCACCGCAGTTGACGGCCCTAGAAAAAGTCGGAGAGTTGGTCATTTTCTCGGCGAAGTTTCCTAACTTCATCGTTGGATACTCTTCCACACCCATTTGTCTTCAAAATAACTTTCCAAGCACCAGTCGTCAAACACCTCCAACTTGCTAGTATCCTCGGCTCTCAGTGTTGAGAATTTTCAGTCGTAGGTGAGTGCGAGACGTATAGCTGCACCGTAGATACGCACCTTTGCCCGATAACTGTTTTCACTGCTGGACGACAACGCCCGTCGTTGCTGGATAAATGCTTCTCGGAGTATTACTTCATCCTTCCCCCGACCGTTCGGAAGCAAAGCAGAGCCTAGATATTTGAATACTGGAAAACATATGATCAATTGATCACTGATAAACAGTAGTTAGGCTGTCTTTCCTGGGCAAGTTTACATATTTTTGGTTTCCTAATGTCTATTTCTAGCCCGATGGACTTTGCAGGGTAATCGACTCGGTCAAGGAGTGTTTGGAGGTAGGTGGGAGGGCACGCTAGCGATGTTCAGTTACTACATGACTTCATTGTGATACGCATGACTTAAAGGGAACCGAACGGCGGTGCTCAGTATTGTAAATGTTATGATTCACAAAATTTGATTCAAATCACTTCCTTAAGCCTTTGGTGGTGACCATTCTTTCTCGAGTTCTTACCCAGATCGTGGAAAAGGAAGGTGTAAATTCCGCGAGATCAGTTTAGTGCTTCCACATTCCGTCATTATTTGCCTACTCTAGCCCCACATCAAATGATCTACAAATACTATCTGACCAAAGTTTTCAGAACTCTGGAAATGAGTTTCGGTCAATGGGGGATTGGTTGAGTTCTTCTGAGCTGTTCATGGTGCTCGTTTGTATGATTCCACGTATTTACCTATTCATGATGAATGATAAGCTTTTCATGTTTTTCGTCAAGTTAAAAATAGCTTGTAAATGACTATCTGCGGCTTCTCATCAAAATAGCCTGAGTGATTCGGGGGTTTTGGGGAACTTGGGTTTTCAGAAAAAAGCTAGTAAATGTCCAGTTCAAGAATATAATTTTTGCACTAGATACTGACGATTAAACAAACTTTTCACCACCAACTGCGGCGATACCATTGATGTACACAATGTGTCACGAACGAGGAGGAAACGATTCCAATTTAAGGACCATTGTCAGAGATCCATACCCAATGAAGCCAGTGGCATAACCTACAATCATCAGTATTCAACCGGCGAGTTTAATAATATTTACCCGCTAAGCTTCTCTCAGAATACTTTTAAAAGCCTTTTTTCTGGTCACCGTAAAATGGATGCACACTTCGTTGCTCAATCAATCAATCTCTTTATTGCTCTGGCGAGTTTATTAACTTACGCTCAATTATCTTGAAACACTGAATAATATATATAATATAATATATAATATAATAATATATAATATATATTAGTCTGATCGTTTGACTCTCTGTCGGATTGAGTGAACGGTATCATTTTTGTAGGCGGATTATTCATTCATTGGACTACCATACTTGATGAGCATTTGAAAACTGACTGGATTCACAAATATTGTCGCAACTGTTTTTTATTGCAGTGTATATTTCAATTATGGCATTCGTTATCAATTTGGTCAATTAGGATACAGTGTAAAAATACGTTTCATATTTGTTGGGAAAAAATCTTGTTCATAGTTATCGATGATCAGTTTTATGGAATGTGTTGAGCCATTGGAATGAAGTATCAGTCCGTTTACAGGCTCTTGTTCCCGTAGTTGGGTGATTCACATATAAATGAACGCCAAGTTTCAAGACAGAGAACACCGACTTGATTTACTACGTGTACTAAAGGACAGATTGTCAAACAATACCGAAAACATAATTCAAACTCTGGAACAGACCGACCACAGAAAAAATACAGTCGTTATACATGGTACTACTGGTTGCTGGCCAGACAGCCTATTATTTTAGAATACCTGTTTTGGAGGGAAGATTTTAAACAATAGATGAATCACTACGATGTTAGCATTAGGTTTCGCATAATATATTCCAGTAGGCAATAGAAACGCTCAACTCACAACTGAAAACAGTGAAGTGCTACAACCGTTTCGTCTTCGGTGGGAATCATCTTCCCCCAAACACCCACTGGGACTCGAAGCCTGAGGTGAGCGAATGTGAATCGATGAGCCCTGAAATTATGTATTTGAATAGGATGGTAGAAAATAATGATGCATATTTTGTGGTAATCATTGTTGTCAGCTTGCAAACCTCTGGATTATCTCGACCGCTCAATCTCAGCGGAAGGGTTACATCGAAAAACATCCGTTAACTGCATTATTTTTTCCAATATTTTACATGACTTATCACCAGTAAACGGGACGGTTGTAAAAACCTTCTTCTTCATGTCGGATAATAATCTCTTCGCCTTGCGTCTGTATTTCTCCCTATGTAGTGACGAAAAAATGATTCTTTATCTTTGGCTGTACGTATGATATATGGTCGATCTCTTGGACAGTCGTCACCTTGCTGAAGATTTTTCGCATAATCTGTTCCAGATAATTCACTTGTATATTTTATAGAGCAGAGCCACACAACTAGGGAAATATGTGTAACACTAGCAACAACCTAATCTGCTTGTGAGTACCTGCTCATCATCGTCCCTGAGTTCAGCTGTGACTAACTTATTTAGTACTACCAGCTAATCACTGCTACGATTCCTCAGTTGTCGTTCCTAGCAGCAGCATACTTTCAAACACTTGGTGATGTACACTCTGTGTTGAGCTAACACACACAACGTACAGGAGTGAATGATTCACGAAGAAATGAGAACCGGATATGAAGGTGCTTGTTGCAGGAAGGCGCTAAGTCCACTTTAATCGAAATTTCCATTTTGCCTCAAGCACTCATCGCAGTCCTATATTTCGAAAAACAATATAATTGTGATTCGCGACCTCTGTTGTGAACTTCACTTGGTGAGCATTGTCAACTATCCACACTAATTTATGGACACCTTTTTGAATTATAAATCACGATCTCAATTCTTGGGCCAGGTTTTAAAAGCAATACTCCAACAGAATGAATTCGAACGATGATTGCATTGGTATCACTTTCTCTCTCCGCCCGTAAAGGAACGGCATACTACCTGTGCATCCACTAAATAGTTGTGTGAACCTCAGAATGCCTCTATCGAACTAATGTAATGCGTAACCAAATATAATCTGCAATAAATTCACATATCGGAGTTCAGCTCTGTACAAATTTGTGAAAGTTCTGAGGTGGTTTGTTCATATTTAGAATCTATTCATTTAAGGAACACTGACGGTGACTATCATATGAGGAGCAGGTTTGTAGAACTCATGAAATCTGAAGGTTTGCCCGATCAGAGGACGACTTATCAAGTTTGTCCCCAAATTGTACATAATATCAGTTGTGAATAAATGCAAATTAATATCGCTCATTGTATTTGGGGCTACCAAGGAAACCAATCTGTTCGCTGAGTATCACCCTATCATTGATGTTCCATTCAGTTATTCATTTGTAGGTGGGACCAATTCCCAGGTATCTTGTTCTATACGCAGCAACACTGCACAAGTCAGTAAGAAACAATGAGAAATTTTTTGGGAATCCCGGTAAAAATGCTACAGACTTTCAGATAAGATACCGAGTTACACATGAATTATGATAGGTTACTGAAATAAAGCTTCTCGATCTTATGTATACGTAGAAAAGTTTGGCGCATAGTAGTGGTTAGGGACTAAAATGAGTTGACACGGCGATTGATGGATTTCGTCATATCTGAAACCCACGAACAACAGTCACAATTATTCAGGACAAAAGGTTTTTGGCACTTCATCACGGAGTATTCACAGAGCCCAGCTTGTGAGCGTGAAAACATTGATGTAAATAACCAAAGGTTCTTCGTGAAATTCCCTGAAATTACTGAAGATTTCTGATCTGTGTTCTATGTGGACGTTCGGGACAATCGCCATCCAAGCATACTGATGTGTTTGCCTCTTTCAGCCATTTGGCTGAAAAAATGGAAGACTGGTGAATGAATAATACTAAGAAGAATAATTTAAATGATGACTCACTGTGACGTATTGGTTATCGTCCAGTGGTTTCACATTTTAGGAAGGAGCTTGTAGAAACAATTCCAATTACTTGGACTGTCAGTATAACAGAAATCTTAGTCTCACTTGCTTTACGCACGATATGGGCTGTACACGGCTTCGGGCAGCAGAACGAATTTCAAACGTATCCCCGTATTCATAGTAAATTCGTGGTTCTAAATAAAGCAATACATAGAAATACATAAATACAAATGACTTACAGCCAGGTGAGCAACCAAGAACAACAGTACAGAAGGTTATTCCATAAATCGGGACAGTGCGGTCATAAACGGTCCACTCAGCAAGAAGTTTAGCGAAACTGTAGAGCAGCACGGTTACTGTACAGATAGTGTATCAAAAAGCTTACGGACTGACATGAAATTAAGCTTCAGGCAGAGGATAAGAAAATATTCTATAATTAGAATAAACAAATTTGTATACTCTAAGGCATCACCAATGTGAAAGTACAAATAGTAGCAACTGAAATTGACAGAAATGATGTGTATCGCCGTGACCGGATGAATCTGACAAAAGATTTGTTTGTGTCATAAATCCACTCTGTCGTTTATCGGTTTTGGGGCGCAAACAGTGTGGCAGAGTTCGGGCGATCGAACATCCGGCGGGCGGTTTTTATGCGTCAGTTAAACGTTCAGCAAAATTTTCTTACAAGGGAAATGTACAGTCATAGAACATAAATGTAAAACGTTCACGTACTATGTGTTGTAGAAACGTAAATCTGAACTGTGTCAGTGCAGTAGAAACGAAGAATTGTACCACAAATATTCGAGGTTCACGATGCATGTACACGCTACTCATGGATAAGACAAGCGAGGATGTCATCAAAATTACAAATTACAAAAGGCAATTTAGGCTGCCCCCCGGGGTCAGAGAACCTCACCAGCCGTATTCCTAATTGAAGCGTCACTTCCCAGCAAGCACAGTTGTCGTAAATCTCGTCGGTGAATGCCGTTAGCAGTGCGTCCCATGACTTACAAAAAGCAATTTGCAGGGTTGGTGAACAGCTGTTATATGAAAACACGAAGTAATTTGTCGAGACCACCACCTTCCTTTTGTGTCCTGGACAAGGTCCGGGGTTAAAAACCAACCCCCGCAAACTGTTATGTTCGGCATACACCTACACAACCCCCGTCATTATACCAAAAACTATTTGTTTACTCTTAAGCTGCTCTGGCTCACCCCATCCCAAAGCAGGCAGTCGGCCAAATGAAAACTGGCATGACATATGAGAAACAATCTAAGTCCGGTAGTTATTTGAACAAAAACTACAACTTTTTTCATTCCCTGTTTGTATCAAAAGCTAGAAAAGCCTTTTTTTAGAGATACCGAGGAGGATCCAAATAACAGGATTTTCGTTCTTTTAGTTCAGCTTAGTAAATTACATCTCCCGACTTCTTTGTTTTATGCATTATGCAATTATCTATTCTCACACACATATGCTACTTTGAAACTAACCGAGTGACCAGTAGCAGCCCAAAACCAAAGCGTACTTATTACACCTTGTGAGCCGTTCAGTTTGGTGCTCAATTTGCATCACTGATCAGGCTTTTCGTGCACCACAAGCCCACTCGAGCACCTCAGACCCTGAGAAAGTAAAAACACGTGCCCAGGTTTTACTGATATCGAAAGGTGGAAAACACGTGCCAAATTAATTGGAAGTTTCTATCTGCGCATACCGTAGCCTTAGCAACCAAATCTTGTTGGGTCTCCAGGTGGTATCAAGGCTAAGTTTTGCCGAAAATCCCGTTTGCATCATTTTCTTGAACTCAGATCCCTGAGAAAACATCGGTTGAGACGGGATAATCAAGATTTCCCATACTTCACGGTTTAAAAAATATTCGGTTAGTCAGCACAACAAATCCTATTCTATGTCCCACGGCTCCTAAATTTGGCTTTTGACACTTCAACTACGAAAAATACCGTGGCCAGATACATACAGAATATAGATTATTACATTGACGTCAGCATGATGGCATCGGTAGCTGAGAAAACATTTGCTTTGTGGTTTTCGCCTGGGCTGCCTTGGTGTACCACTGAGTTAAACGGGTTCTTATGCGGAGATTGCAAGTGTCTCAATAACTGATCGAGCTCAAAGAACGAATAACCGGTTCACTTCATGACCTGAACGACCCAAGTAATCATCTCGGCGAATAATTCATATAAGTCACCTAGAATACGGATGTAGGAAAAAAATTCTTCACCACGATCTATTCTCAAGCATTTACAGTAAGGATAATAACGGGAAATTTAGAAAGAATTGGGAAGCGATGGTTGTTGCGGTTAGGATATCAATACAACGAGTGGTTTAGCCGATAACAAAAGGCATATCGATTGTTTTACAACCAATATACACGTAGATTCATCCAGTCTTATCGCTGTTTGAGTAGCTGGTACGAAACGAATTAGCTTCAACAAGTTTTTATCTGAAGACATTTCACGTGATCAGTAAACGTCTCCACAACCTTCCAAATGGAGCGTCCTAAACTAACGTGACAGGTGATGATGTATTGGTAACCAAGCCCATTACAAGTAAATTTATTCATCAGTTACTAGTGGTGGCTTTATGATGCATACAATTGATCTCACCGGTGACCAGAGTCTTGTGAAGTTTGGGACACATTGCCAACGAAATCATTCAAAAAAACCACTTAAAAAGCGAAAAAAAAGTCAGACCAAAATATCACGCGAATGATGGCCAAACTGAAACAGTAGCTTTGATGTAGAACTCACAGACTTTACAATGGAGGCCTTTAAAACCATTCCCGCTGCATTGTTTGCCGCCTTTGTTATTTTCGCATGTTTCACTGTTTTGCATGGTTTCATTTTCTTCGTTTTGATGGTTTGTAACAGCTAACATTTTGTCGGCTCAAATACCTTCGGCAATTTCAGCACACGTGTCTCGGGGTATCTCCATATATCTGCAAGAGGAAAGCGTGAGAATAACATATATTTATTCCTTCGACATTTATTTTTGGATTACGAAAGTCGTGGCGATTAAGAGACTTGTTTTGTTGGGCCGCTTTTTTAACAAAAAGGAAATAATGCGTAAACAGGAATTCCATAGAAACGGCACGTGTGTTCGAATTTCGTCACAACAGCAAACGTTATAATGTTCCTTACCTTCTGGTGCTACCAGCTGCAAAACAAACCATAGTGGCGAAATTACATACAGTTATCAAATTTGTCGATGCGAAAAAAATCGTTCCCAACCAATAAGTTATACAAAAGATGCAAACGTATTTTTGTATTATACCAATCAAGAAAATGCCTTTGGTCACATGAAAAGGTCAGCAAAAGTTCAAAGGAAGTTTCAGGACGATGCCGAAATGCGTCTCATGTTCGAACAAAACAAATATCAAGGTCGGGTTCCTAGTGGAAACGTATCTTTTTGCAATGCATTTTGAAGCCAGCATTCGATTCGTTCTGGAGAAGGCTAGTTTCAACCAAGAAAACAATATTAGTGAAAGATATTTTACTTTTTATGCTAACAATCTTCCTAAATGCTCATCATTCTATCGGTGGGATTGCTTTCATTAGGGACTTCAACGCATTTTGATGGTTTTATGTTGCGTGAAATAAAACGCATGGTAATCGAATCCAGATCCGTTATTCAAACTGAAGTTTTACGTTACATAGCAATTCACACATACATTACAATTATTAATTATATCAGCATATTATATCTCGAAAAGAGCCGAGTGTGTTACTGTTTGAACGGCAAGCTAACCACTCGGTGAATGTTAGCCAGTAGACTGTCATAATACAATTCTCTCTGGATGCTCCTTCATGTGTATTGCCAACTGGTTGAATTTGTAGCTCTATGTTTCTTCGAAGAACAACCTTAAGCTCTTTTGAAATCAAATATAAACTGAGGGGAAAAATGTTAAGTGCATTTATTCTACAAGCGTAACACGACTACTTGACTCAATAAAAATAATACCACACATTTGTTCACATTTGGCCACGTGTTCAGTGAAAGACAATGAGCATTCCCCGTTATTCTCTACAGATCGTCACAGTAAAGCGTCACAGTTTTTCTCTCCCCTCCCCATCCGGGTCGATGTTCACATTTGACTCAAACATCAGTAGAATTACTTGTCATCTTGCAGATAGATATGAGACATCGTTTTCATTCTGTGGTAAAATTAGGCATTGTCTGTCGATTCTGGAAAGCACACAAGCTAAAACTTCTTTCCGAATCAGACAGTAATTATTGACACTTTCGATCGGTGCATCCAGCTTCGTACAGCGGTATGTGCTACCTTTTCTCATCCTATTTACAATAGTACGGCCCAAACTGTTACACGGGCTTCGTTTTTAGTGTGAATTTTTCAAACTCACACGAGGAATGATTTGATATAATACGGATGCTGAGGAGGTTTTCTTCCAAAAGGTAGTACCAAAAGATTCACATCAGGAATCATAATAAAAAGTTATATTGACCACAAAACACACAGATGCTAAGAAAGCCTCGAGAAATATCCAGCCCAAATTTCAATATACGTAGCTTTTTAAGTGGGTGGCAGAACGGCATTTTTCCACAAGCGCGCGAACTATGTCGTGGTTAGTACCGGTTATCAGGTATATGTACCCAATACACTTCTGTCCAGTGACCCATTTATTTGTACACTGTATTTTTCCCTTACAGCAACCTCATTCAAATCATTGAGAAGTTGTTTGGACGAAGATACCAGTTTTCAAGGATCCCCAAAATTGATTTGCGGATGTTGATTTTGCCCTTCAGCCAAGGCTAGCCTGCAGGACAATTACATTTGATCCCAGGTTTCAGTTTATGATGTGGTTTGATTTTTATTATAGAACATCAGTAAATAAACGTTAATATACATAAGAAATAAAACATCAACGTATAATGTGGAGAAGAACTAATGTGCAAAAAGCCTAAATCCCAACGAAAGTGGTCAGTTATTTTGTCTTTGCTAAGCTGGAGAAGTTGCAATTTGTGCGAAGCGTGTGATGTCTTGGTACCAGTGCGACGAATGTCTCGAAGAATCTCCCAATTCTTCCATGGTTCAAATCAACAAAATCCTGATTGATCTTTTTGAATGCCAGTGGTCAAGATACATATCCGTGTTGGACGAATCATGACCATATGAAATGACATCGATCAGGCTTGAAGCAGAACCCTATCTTGTTTAGCCTCCCCGGCAGAGTTTAGAGTGCAATAACTTGTTTTCATTTTCTGAGGCTACGCATAGAATGTTGTTGTCCAAACTGACAAGACATTGATATTGGATGAGAACCTCCAAGAATTATTGCACTAGAATTTGGACGATATCGAGAGCACTCCTTAATCATAATGATTTTGTTTGAAGCTCGTTTGAATCTGATCGTACAGAAAACACTGTCTTACGTTGATCTCTCTCGTGGGACTCAGCCTGTTGAAAATTTAACACAAAGTCGAAGCACTACACCAGTTCACGTTCACAAGAATTGTCATCTTTTCTGAAGGCAGAAACGCATCCGTTGGTGTAGTTTGAATAAGTCAGTAAACAATGTTATACCAACACATTTTGTTACTAACCAACGGTATGCGAGCAGATCGAAACATGTGGATGGTTGAATGACATCATATTGTGTTACCAGCATAACAACTTCACTTATTTCGGAAAACTAAAAAGACGGTGAACGTATCGACTCATTCCTAATTAGTTTTGTGTTTACCTTTTCATACGATGTCTCAACAGGTACATTTGCAAGAGAGTTCACGACGAAATTGACATTCTTCATACTGCAACATTCGACCAACTTTATTGGCACATAATGCTGGTTTCTGATCAGTTAGAAGACTACGCATCTGACCGGCTTCTTCCTTCTTCATGTTGCGGTGAGAGAATTTACATAGAAATAGTTTTCTCCAATTTAGTTGCTGCTTTTCGACTTTTCCATTTCACCAAAGTCCATAGAACACCATGGTACTGGATTTCTATCCCCATTATATTATCTTGAATAACGCGAACAAGTGTTCATTTATGGAAAGATTCTAAACAAAATATTTCACATAAATGTCTGCAACATGAGCTTTCATTGTAACATCTCTTTTTCATTTATTAGTATCATGTGCAATTCCAGTCATTATTGAGAATTCCTCTGGCATCACAGTGATAAACGGTGTGTTTACCGTACCACGATTATCTGACATTGTTCTTAAGGTAATGAATCGCAAGATTTTCAAAGTCCTTTTGTTTGAGCATATCACCAGCCTCAAACTTGTCAACATAATCCACCAGGTAACGTGCTTGTATTACTTCTCCTGCGTTCTGCTAAGCAGAACTATAATCGATACTTGCAAAAAGGGTGCTAACAATTTCAAACGTTGCGGCAGTTATCACTGCTATAGACGTCAGATGACAGAGGGTCGTTGATTTACTAACAGTTGACTTTTTCATGCATAAATGTTTGTAATATTCACCCCATAACCAGATAATTGCGAGAACAGTATATATATATATATATATATATATATATATATATATATATATATATATATATATATATATATATATATATACATATATATATATATATATATATATATATATATATATATATAGCGTCAGAAATACATGGGTTGCTTATTTCATCATGCAAACAAACGGTTGTCTAGTTATGCCGGCCCGGAAATGAACAACACAGTGTTCAATATTGTGACTTCGGTTATCTGAAAATAATCTTTTACAGGAGAAAGTAAACATAGCTTTCCTTTGGATGTGATACGACTTGTTGGGAAACAGTTAAACAAAGTGAACGCGGTATATTTGGTTCTCAAAGTCGGTTAGTATTTCGTTTCGAAAGCGCATTCATAAGAATTCTCGTTCAAAATTGCGCAACGAGCTTGGTGTACTCGGCCACGTAGAAATGATGTTCACTACAGAGACCAAACCCCTTGCGTCCACAGCATTCTCAAGTTTGCGTTGAATAAATATGTAATCCGCGAACAAATCAAACCATCACTTTGCATTATTCATGGGAACAGTTAAAGCCAGCTACGTTTCTCAGTCATATTTCGATGTTCGATCATACATTGGCGAAAAGCAGCAACAAATATTTAACATAATGTTCAGATGGCCTGACTGTAGTAATGTTCGCATAAAAAATAATGAGGTCAACTGATTTTCGGGTCGCATTTGGGGCTGCATTGGGACGCGACCAAGGAAAGGAAATTTCCTTAGCTGACCGATCAAATTCATCCAGTCAAAGTTGTCTCTTGCGGCTACTTCATTCTTGATTATACTTTTCGATCAACTGTGATTGCTCAATACGTGACTCAGCGGTCGGCGTGCCACAGAAACATTTGGCCATTTACCTTACGATACTCGATCATTAACCGCATATGGCTCGGGGAAATGGAGGTAAACCTTATAATAACCACTAAATATAGAACCCATTTGCAATACAGAAACATACTGTGGTAAAAGCTTAGAGCAACGAATTTGACTGAACACAAAAGGATGAAAATCCTATTTATGGGAATTTGCGCATACGTTCGTTATGGTTCAGACTGTGACACAGACCAGGCATGCATTGCAAGTTTCTTAGTCTGTGACCTGCTGCTTGATTGTCAATACTCAACAGATAGCATGTTGTGTTTGCACGAATTGTTCCAGAAAACACCCTCGCAACAGGGTGACGGTTGGTTCAATACAACAGGCCGGTCACAAATTGCAACAATAATCATCCGTGGTATCTGTTACTGATGCATTTGTTCGCACAGATATTGAGTAGCAAAGTATATATTCGTTCTACTAATGGAACAAAATGCACTAGTTTGTATTTCATGACTTCCTTTATTTTTTTTACAATGAACGTAGATGCAAATATATTTTACCGGCTTACTGTAACGAAACTGTGTATCAACTTGTAGCAAGTACCCCACCACTGTTCTGTGAATTATTCATGACATGAAAATAAAAAAACACGGATAACATGGGGTGAGTAGTTGCTGCTGCTCACGTTTCCGTTCCACACTTCAGTTGACGAGTGACCTACTTTGAAACCCGCCAAGTGCTTACGAGGAATGTTGCCAACCTACCTATATTTACCTAATTTCAATGTAAAACCATTTTCTGACTAGCAATGCCTCCTGGCAACGGGTTATTCGGTTTCATACCGTTGTTTCACATGTTATTAACAGTTTTTTTATAATTGTTTCGCTGTATACTTCAATAGATTTGACATGGCTACCACGAGATAATACTCCCCGTTTTCTTCATGGTTAAGATGCTCAAAGGAGTAATCGGTCATTAGATTGATAAGATAAAATCACGTGTTTCAAAACCTTCCAAAATCAGGTTAGCAAAAGAGCAGAAAAAAAAGCATGTGCCACTTTGCATTTACATTTCACTTTAAAATATGTTCACTCCATTTCGAATGTGAATCAAATCAAACAAGACAGTAATGAAACGAATACAATAGGAAATAAAGCATTTCGGAGAAATATGTGTAAATAATGTGGATTGAAAAAGCAAAGAAACAACATATTTATATTTTTTCGTGTATTACAAGGCAAAATCAAGGGGGAAAATACCCAATCAGGTAATTTTCACAAAAGATTCGTTTGTGTGATATATGCTTGCTGTCGCTCACAGCATATACATTCGAATTATAGTGTACTACTTGATAAGTGATACTTTTCATGAAAACCGCCATAAGCCGTCGATAAACAATGACCACCAGTTCATGTGCTCCTCATTTCCCCTGTAAAATATTATTCAGATTACTAATCCTGGCTTATGTGATTAAGAACTGCAATTTGGCGGCGTATAACTTGGTTTGATTTCACTGGTTCATATTTTCTTACCAATCGTCCAAGTTGTGTTTTCTTCGAATGGAGCAATATTGACACAGCCAGCACAACATTGAGCTCAACGACCTATTCACGTGGAAGATAATGACAGCAGCACTTTATCAGTGCACACGGTTTCTAACTTTTTAGGATAAAAGAAGCACGAAAACCTTCCGCAACTTCCATTACCAGGCAACCTTAAAATGACGCAGATGATTTATATTCTTTGTACAGAAATGGAGCAATACAGGTGACACAAAAAAGAAATAACAGTAATATTGTGAAACAAACTTTGGATTGAATATTTCATAGCACAACTGAATCGAATGTTTGGAGAAATCATAAAACAATGCATGGTTTGCGCAGTGAATGACAAAGTGAGACTGAAGGGTGATAAGTGAATAAGATGATGTTCCCAATTGAAAGATTCTTTTAAGTAAGTGGCTGCACATTGGGAGTAAGGTGCAACGTTTTGACCAGAATAGTCACCAGAAGTAAGTAATCAAATGCAGGCCGCTTGGTTCAGAAGATCAAGTGATGTGTGCGTAATGTTCAAAGTCCGAATACTTCTTATGAACACTCTGGTAAAACCGTGCATAATAAAGCAAATAATGAATTTCTGGTGCATCATACAATCCAAAGACGTGCAATCATCAACTTATCGGTCAACTGACTCAGTACCCATCAAATTTTCTTTAAAAACGCCCGTCAATGCTGGTGCTTCTGACTAACTTTTCATTTATTTAAGATAAATTCAGTTGTATTCATTGATTTACCACGTTAGGAAAGTTCAGTTGACGCAAAATTCACAACTATCAACAGAACAAATGCTCAGGAAAAACCGAGAAATTAGAATCAATTCGGAACTTGATTAGTCACTGACACTTTATGTTCTAAGTGTTTTCCTTAGTTAACTCACCGCAACAAGATATTTCTACTGAAGGGGAGTCTCCTTTGTTGGTTCTGTTTTTCGACACTCTGCATAGTAGATCATAAACCTGTGCAGATGGGAGTAAAAAGCGAGACAAACTACTGGAGAAATGTTCAAACACAATGATAAAATCTTTCATTGTACAACAACGTGATAAGATATTCTAAATGTCACCTTGAGGTTGTGCAAAACAGGAGTATTCACAATAAATGTTCAGTATTCAAAACTTCACATAAATCATGCGAATCTTACTGGGTTATGCACCATCACTGTGTCCGGCTCTGATTTACATGTGTTCACGCAACGTGTTACAAGTCTTGTATCAATACCACGTAAATTGCCATGTGGGATAATTTTTGACGGACATCCACGATTGCGTTGGATGAGATAAGCCGGGGCAAAACAAAGCACTATCTTCTCCCTCGGTAAAATAACAACAGTGCAGGATGTTGACTGAGTTTCGGTGAACGTAACCAAGAACACCGAAACAATAAGTAGTATTGAGTACCGTTGAAACCACATTTGTGTGAAACGTTTCTGATTTTGTTTCTCAGCTGTTTAAACCTAATAACATTCACATCCCTTTGAATTTAAAATAAAATATATCCGATTGGTTGACACTATGATTGAATGTGTGCGGACAGAGTTCCCTCGGGTTTGTGGGCTTTCACTTTTAACCAATGAACACCTGAAAGAATCATGAGGCTAGCTTCCAGTCTGTGTCGGATGATTATTTGGTTCACTGATGCAGTATTAGGCAAGGATTACCCCTTTCTGTTTTGCCTTGTTATAGAACTCTTGTCGTCAAAAGACAGCAATCCCAGAACGGAATACTTTCTTTGAAATTAAATGAAAGTATAAGTCATGTTTAGGTGATATATATGGAAATTCCGAAGGTTTTATGGTGATTCAAAATGGACTGTGAACAGCATTTTTTATTCGTCTTTGAGACTCTTTGTACTACCACTTTTTTCCGCTAAGCCCATTCAATTATTCCTCAAAACGATCGGCGCATGTGAAGCGATCACCACGTAGAACCCTGGACACGGAAACCCGTATTCGAGTCCTGACAACTTAAGTAATTTCGCAATTCGGCAAATCTGAATCGGTCTAGACGAGCCGCCCAATTTAGATTCGAATAATTTAAATTATTTTGACTGTGCATCACAAAAGCACTAGCAACAGTAGTGAAATATTGTTATCGGATAATCTATTAGTTCACAAGAATATGTTCAAGCCACGTGGAGTGTCCGCCTTTTGAGTGTGTAAATTACCGAGTTGTTTCATAAAGTAAGCCTTAGGTGACTATATGTTAAAGTACAAAAAGCTTTAATTAAGCTTGGCTTATTGATCACTCTGGTCAAAGCCGAAGGCAGTAAACTATAATTCTCGAAAACAATAACTCCATGTAGTTTGTATGTTTATCTACCAACTAAGCTGAGCGGCGGTAATTGGGACAGGTACACATAATCACACAAATATCCCGAGTACGTTTAACCAGAACAAGGATTCCGAATATAATTAAAAATGGTTTGCCTTGAGAAGATTGATTGTCAGGCAACGCGGCTGGTATTCTAGCAAACATATTCTTGAGCTCTCATTCCCTTCGGCCGTACCATCCATATACATTACTTCTAGTGTTTGATTTATTTCGTTGAGAAAGACCAAACATTTTCTCTCCGAAAACTCTCATCATCCATTTGAAGGCTCTTGAAGTGACCAGTCAAGCTTAGTTCAAGCTCAATACATTTCCCTCTTTGGTCTTACGGATTGGCATAAAACGATGCCATGAGGCTGATCTGTAATACCAGTGAATAACATCGAAGGAAGACCGTAGGTACTTGAACATTCTGTGAAGATACGGATTTGTATTGTCCACCTTCAGGTCATCTAACGAAACCATGAAACTAGGACAAAGTCTGCGGTCCCACTTCAAACTGCTGAAACGGTTTCATTGGTAAATACCACGGGTTCAGGGTAGAGGATTTGAACTGTAACCTACTATAAAAAATCAGCAACACGGTTGCTTCATTATTATGGATGTAAACGTATGTGATCTTAACTCCCTAAATTGCCATGTTGATTGACGTAGCTATTTAGTTATTGTGCTACATTTATTCATTTGGCTCCGACCTGCGTAGAACGTGAGAGAAGTACGGCGCATTTTGATTTGAACTCTATTTCTGTCCGCACCTGAACGCGTATCGCATACCCATTCATTCACCTTTACTTCATATATCGGTTCTATATTTCCGTTATCTTTTCTAAGTGTATACATGTGGAATCCACTTCTGCTATAAAAGTGACCAATATGGAAAGTAGGGGACTTTCTTTTTACATTTTGTATTTTCGCAACGAAATGAGCCATCATTGCAGCGTGTTTCTTGAATACCCAGCTGCTTTTGATATTTTCCAATTAGAATTGAAATGCTGTTGCCACTTGCTGACAGTTAACAGAGAAGAGTTTCTCAATTGTATCCTTCGACAGTGTGGAGTTTTGACCGAAGAAGCGCAAGAATTTAGCTGAAATTTGTGAAAATAGGCTTTGAAGTCTTATTTGGCCTAATGAACTTCAGATCAGTGCACCATCTAAACATTATTCGAAACGGGTTCTTTCACGATTCACTTATAATTTGGTAAGCTTGCATTGCGGTTGTCTTCCTCTGACCAGATATATAAAGTCTTGGGAGGAGTCTCCGCCTCTAGACAGTATGTTTGCCCTGAGATGTCGTCTCACTTATAGTGCCATCATCTTTAGGATGATTTTACAATGGCATGGTTAGTCATATGATAATCGAGAAACGTCCGAGATCCTTATATGATACAATAGAGGAACTGCGTGACGGCACGACCCAGTTTAGTGATAGCGAGTTTCCATTTGATAATCAGTGATCTAATCTCGATAATCTCCGTGGGGCTTTCGGTCACAGCGATTGCTTTTTCCTTTCGTAGATGGTATTTTCGTTTTAATGTCACTGCATCTGATCAAAATCCAGGTCGATTATTTGATCTGACGCAATAACCATTTCTAAATTTCATAATGGTATCAATGGTCATTTAGGGACTTATTCATGAGTGTTTCAGCGATTTGTTTTAAGAATGGAATGCATGCACGGCTGCAAAAATCCAAAAATACACAAGATTCCACTCATCCATCGTAGTTCTAAGCATGAACGTTCTACAGGTATACAAATGTTTGATGACGATTGGAAGTACCGTAAACGTGCCCCAAGAGGCTTCATCTACTTACACATTCTTCTTGTTTTGGAAACGTCGATCATTTATCCTTAACAATAGTTGAACCTGACTCAAGTTGACTGCTCTCTTAATTAGGAAAAGAAACACCTAGATGTGAAGTACAGTAACAAAAATAGCGGGAGAAATGAGTAGCGTGAAAGCTTTTACTCCAAAGTGGTCACACTACATTGTAATTGACAGCGAAACCAACCGAAATGATGGACTACCGCCGCAAATTCACTATCGCAGCACTAAATGCTGTGCAATAATCCGACATATGAAAGCAATGTGTCGTAGCACAATCGGCCCTAATATAAACGAGTATTTATCAAACTGTACGCCGAGATTAGTTTAACCGTGGCGAACCACGTTATCTAGCCCGCGGTTTCCTCAACGCGGACACCACACGTCGGTTTCTAAATAATAAATGGGAGCAACCTCCAATCAAAATGTTGGTTGTACAACTGCACTGAAACAATCACTCGAATACTGTTGAGTAATTGGATCGTAAAATGTATTCACGAAAGACACCTTCATCTGAATTACGAAGGTGATTTTGATAATCAGATTTATTTCTGCCCGCCTAAGTTTATCCAAGGACCAGCAAAGGCGTGATCGCATGTAAATGACAGATGCACTGTTCTGTACTTAGTACCCCCTCAAAAATATACTCGGAGTTCGGGTATTTATCTTAGGATGAAATCTGTTGGGTTCTTCTCCAATTCTAATAATCGCTTCACGAATCGAGTAAACGAATGAGGAAACGATGGACAGGGTCAATCAATACATTGTCAAGTCAGACTTTTCATTCATGTATTTTTACACGGACAATGGTCCAATTGGAATAGGTGACCCATCTGGCAACAGGAATCACTGCATTTTCTTGGTACATCTGTGTGAAGGTGATAACTGATATAGCTCAAAAGTAGTCCCTTGTCTCAAAACTTTTAAGTTATATCGCGACGCCCAGATTATCTGTTGTTTACCTACAATCAGTTTTCAACACAGTGAAAGGAGTACTATCCCTTTGTTTCATTAGCTCCTACGCGAAAATAATTGGATTAATCTGAAGCGTGCGCTTTCAGGCAAGACAAAAACCAACTAGAAATAAGTGACACATGGCAGGTGATGCTCTCTTCAAACAAATCGGGTGCTTGTTTTTTCATGGGCGGGCCCACAAACAACACCAATACCTAATGGCAATCTCAAACATAAAGTGATGTATCCCATTTAGCTGTAAAACTGTAATCGAAATATGTCAGTAATTCTTTCATATGGCAAAAGTACCCGATTATATATGATGCGATTCATGTGGTGCGAATTGCCAGAACGATGAAAATATTCATCACACATGCCGGCAATTCTTGGGGTGTCTGTGGCTCTAGCCTTGGAAGGCAGACCACTTATAATCACAAAGCTGAGATAAACCTTCGAAATCCCGCATGAGGTGATCAATAATGATTCTCACAAATGAAGTTCCGTAATAACTCATATGTTTGCATGAAACATTCAGCTCAACACGAAGTCGTTCAATGGTTGATCTGTGTTATCCATTCATTTCAAAGACATTTTATTTTTCATTGCTTATGATGCCTGCATGGCAACTGGAACCCTGTGTGGCTCATGCTTGGTTAGTATTTTGGGAATGACGGAAAACAAGCACTTTGATTGAATTACTCAATCACATTTCTAAGATATGCTACAGTGTCGACATTTTACGATTTTTAAATGACGACAGATATTTTCATTTCCGTGATATGTTTACCGTACTCATTCCCATTTATTCGTTTCGCATAAAAAGGAATCCAATATGAATTTCTCCTAAATTTGTACGTATGATAAAAAGAGAAGTGGTTTTATCAACAGGATCCTATTGACGTGTGGCTCTCCGGAGACGTTTCCCAAAAGTAACAGTAAACCACGATGCAAATGCGCCGGTAGAGCAAGGGGAAACGATTTACTGATTCAGTAACAGTATTCGCTTCATATCAGCGACAGCTTCGTCACGATCCATTTCCAAAGATGGTTAAACATGTTGTGGCACGTCCTTCGCATTGAACTCGGAATTGGAAATAGCACACGTAACAGAACACGCGAATGCTTTTTGCATCGTTGCTCGGTTTGTAACCCTCAAGGGGAAGCTGGCATATTTCGCTGAAGGTGGAACCTATTCCACTTATTGACTAAATTATATTCTGGCCACTGAACTTTCTGGCAGGGAAATGACCGGCCAGCAAATTTGTGAATGCATTTGAAACAGAAAATGTTTTCACTAATCAGCAGATTACCTCAGAGGTTTCTCTTCCTGGAAATCTGTAATTTTATCTGGATTTTGACAATGTATGAATCGTTACGTTTTCAGATTATGGTGAACAGAATACACCTGAATGATGATTTGAGATACAAGAATAGATGTATGCAAGAGTACTGGAGTAGAACAGCCCTTTGTGCATTCGTTTATTTTGCCAAAATCTGCGACGGAATCTCCTCACTTGAAACAGGATGCTGTTCTCTCTGCTTAGGAAGGTAACTGTAAACCGAATCAAATTCTCTTTTTTCAGTCAGCCGGACTGGTAATATGTTCAACTGGATAGTAAAATATAGAAGAAATTACATTCTGCTCTAATCTTTTTCGATCTGTTGATTCGATTGGACTTTTGAAGCTTTGATTATCAGTTTTCCCAGTCTAGGGGACTGAATACATTTGTGTTATTCAAGTAAGAAATTGTAATACTGAGGCTTGTTGGAAACCATCGTATTTTGGACACATACTGTGAACGTTGGAGCTCTGGAAATTTCTGGACCTCAGTTGTATACTTGATATAGTGCTAAACAGTAAAGACGGAACTACTTCGTGTCAACTTCGTCAGTGGAAATCTGATTTGACTTACGTAAACCAAATGGGTTCAGTTGTGAATAAGGACAGCTTCATCACCGTGCTGGCAACTCAAAAGTCGAAAATGTACTGTTGGTCTAGTCCACTATTTCAGAACACTACATATTTCAGTATTATAGTGGCATTCCTAAACATTCAAAATAAGTCCAGTGCCGCACATCACCCACTTGCTTTGACCCACTTGACGACTGTTCCCCGTGGAAGAATTGTCCACGCGTATGCTATGCCATATTACAATGTTTAATACTGAACAAAGTTGACATGGAAAGAAATTCCATGGCATATGTTTTTCATAAAGATTACATGCAACTGGTTCTGCCAGTCCCAATCCGTCTTGCGGATGTGACGATTATTTTTTCCACCTTAGAAAAAAACAAAGTAACACGAATATAATCGTTTCTATGAAACATCGAGGTGAAAGCCCGTGGCTTAATTGTCAATTTTCGCTGTTTATTATAGCGGAATGGAAACCTGGTTTCGAACTATTTTGAAACGAACATCCGTGCACCTATAACGAACTCGACGGCGAAATTTGAAACAAGCCAGGATTTCTGTAGAACGAAACAAACCTGGAAAGGAGAATACATATGACTTGCTGAAAATTACAGGTACTTCTCCATAATCCGAAGTGGAATTAGCGGTGACTTTACCTTTTAAATGTTGACGGTTCATTTATTATTGATTAAATCTGCGGTGGCTTGTAGCTCAAAAATTGTCTGACATACCTAGACAGTTGCGTTTATTAAAACTCAAGTTATATGGCGGTAAATATTGTGACATGATTTTGTGCATGTCAGTCTACGGAAAAGATTTGAAGGCCTTTCCTAATTCCACTATTCCATGGGCTTTATTTTGTTTCGTCCAAAAATGGACACATGTGAGAGGATCTGCAGTAAAAATCGGGGTGATTGATTCTGCTTTAATGCAGTTTTTGTGCTAATGTTGACCTGCAAATGCAGAACAGTGTTTTGAGACTCGTGCACTAATTCAATGAAGAACATTTCATCCATATGCGCTTATATCTGGCATAAATTCAATTGCTTTTCACAGTTTAAAAATGAATGATAACCTCACAATGCAGCTTTGTGGAAGATTTGTTTTGATGACTTATTTGTCTCTTTCCAAGATGCGTTTCTCGTCAACCACTGAATGATGAATCGGTCGTTCATTTTTGCTTCGGATTGAAAACTGCCAGACTCAGGTAAAATAACTGGTAGAAACCCTCTGTAATCTGTTGGCTTTGGATTTGGTCGGAATAGTGAATTTGTAGCAGTGTTTTGTATTTCCATCTCTCTTAGTTGATGCACGGATGTGAGACTCTGGACGTTGGCTATAACAGAATGCTCCGTTTCTAGGGCGACAAAGCGAATGGTCAAAACTACTTAACTTTTCCGATTCAAGATAAATTTCCCAAGCTTTTATATATCCATATTCATGAACATCTTTCTATTGGTTTTTGTCATGAAACCTGAAGGTTTAATAGATGAACAGAAGCACTCAACTAGATCTTTCCAACATCCACCATTGTTATTTTGATGAAGATTGGCTCCCAGGTTAATAATCATGTTCAACGTTATATTCTACTTGTTGTCGAAACTCTCTAAAAAGTGTGACTCATCGAATTTGACGAAGGAAAACGTTCGCTTTCTCTCGTGAATTTGTGACAAAGATGTCTTCAAAAATAGCAGCACACTATCTCCCAAATTCAAACCAGAGCCGGCTATGGAAAATTCAAAACAACTGAGTCACACGAATTTCCATTTGCTTCACAACTGTAAAACCGCGAGTGACCATATTTTACTCGAATCCAAGTGAGACATGACTTGGCGCATCATTTTACAACAAGACTGTTTTTAAGAACATTTCTGATAAAACAAACACTGCTTGAGTATTAACCGCGACGAATTCGATTTCTTTCAATTTATCGGTAATAGTACTTCATTAGACAACTTACTTGTGAGCTCCTTGGGTATCACAGCGTATCGCGCAAAGTGAATCGTTGGTTACACTTTTTCAGATGCGATTTGAATGCGTTCACTGAATCAAAAAGAGCCGTTCGGGGTTTTTCTTATTCCTGATTTCTGATCGGCAGGAGATTACCAAAACCCATTTAAAGGGTATTATTTTCAGTCTCCAATGATAATTCGTCAAAAAAATATATTTGACGTAAACCAGTACTTATTTAACACTGGCAAAATCTACCTCTTTGTGAATTCCAAGCAACCTCGTTTACCTTTGGACCTCATTCCATAGTTGGTTCTTTTTGTACTTCCAAACTTCAAGCCGATCAAAATGGCAAAAATAAATACAGTTGCTTTAGCATTGAGATCGCCGAAGAACGAATATTATTCCTATGGAATTCCACAGATGTTATCATTTAAACTTTAAGATACGCCACAGATAGACGCAGGAAACAAATTGATGACGGAACTATTTCTCTCCAGGCGAATTTCGAAACTATTACAACCGATACTCTACTATATGCGATTGATGACCTTTATTTATCACGGGACTGACCATGGGTAGTTACGTTGAACTGTGTTCCAATCCAATGGCATGGAGGATTACTCAATATGTATGCTTCCATTATATTCCTAGCCAAATGATGATTGTTACCAACATCTGAAATTTATAGACTATCTCGAAAGGTTTGGGATTGACTTTCATTCGTTTATCACAGGAGGTAGTATTAAGCAGTTGCAGTTACTACACGCTTAGATTTATCATCATATTCGTCAAAATATATGATATTGTGTTGAACGCCCACGTCAGTGTGATAGTGAGAATGATTTTTTACTTGGAATCAATGAATGATCGTCGATTCATGAATGTATCCACAGAAAACTGTTTTCAAGTTCGCATTAGCGGTCTCAATTTAAAAAAAACATTTTGGTAATGTGGATTGTACAATAATTTGTTTGATGGAAACAGTCATATTTCACTTCAGTACGGCCATAATTGCATTTCTGTCATTCGACAACAATCTATAATTATCGACAATCTGACGAGGCAAAACCTTCAAAACGCTATTTTGCGGGTCTGATATTGTAGACTCGTCAATATGATTATTTTATCCCTCACGTATATGTGGTCAATCCAACCCGACTTGATGAACCTTTTCCGTTGTGTTGTGAGAACAAGTTCACTTACCATCCGGGTGGGAAAGTCAAAACACAAGAAGCCGACACTAAGTTGACAGAGACCTTGAAGCAGCTAAAGTGACAAAAAGCTATTACCAAAACGTTGTCCGACAAGCTTGTGCCATGCGGCTCCTAACAACCTGGACTCCATGGACTACCAAAAGAACACAAACCAAGTGTATCACTAGGACCAGTGATTGATATGAGCACCTCACCCTATCAAGCCACAGCTCAGTTGATTGCAGAAATTCTTGAACCTGTGCACAGGTCACTAACGAAGTATTGTGTTAAAGATTCGTTCTGTACCATGGAGATGAAAAACCATCAGAAGCTATCTGGATGGACTACGCCTTGCCTAGATTTGGCCAAACCAAAATGACTAATCCTTAGAAGTGCATGCAATTTCTGTACAATAGAAAATATTTCAATCCAAAGGGACGGAGTAACAATGTGATCACCGCTTAGACCCTTTCTGGCGGTTATATTCTTAGCCAAACTAAGCAAGCCACTTAAAGCGCCATCGGCAATCTTGATATGTATACCAGATATATGGATGACACTTTCATATTATTTGACCCAGCAAAAGACATTATCAAAATACTGAGGACATTCAACAATGCCCACGCAATGACCACATTTACAGTGGAGATAGAGACCGACAACTTTCTCGCTTTTCTCGATATGGGATAAAGTAGAAGTTTGGAGCAGTGCACACATTTCCCAAGTTTTATCCCCCTACGATACAAAAGATACCTAGTGAGCTGACCTACGGAGCATAAAACACACAGGTGAAACATTATAAAAAAACGGCTGTCGAGAACGGTTTCATCGCCAAACTATGTCAGAGCGGAGACACGAAATAAATGTGCAAAAGCCGAAGAAAAGGATTTCCTTCTAACTGTCACCTTCTAGGGTGAAAAAACCTTAGAAATAATGGAACTACGCATAAATAAGGTCCTCAGGAAGTCCTTCCTTGCTGCACCTGTCAGAATCCAAACAACCACCATGTACTTCGTATTTCAACAATCCAAGGACAGATTGCTTCTTCCATCTCAATCGTTTGTTCTTTATCAATTTATGTGCTCTTACATTGCATGGTATCTTGGACACAGGACGAGACGCCTGTCAAAGAGGGTATCAGAACACGCCAAGGCGTCTTTACGCAACGGAAAAGCTTGAGCTAATAATAGCACAGATGAGGGCCCCTAATCAGTTTTGTTTTATTTAGAAGGAGACCACCTTTATCAAAAAACAGTAGTACAGTACCTTGGAACGGTTTTTATTTTACACAAGGGAGTGTTGTCGTGTGGCTGATCTGAGTCACGCGTCAGTCTAGTTGGACATTTGACCATCTCAGTAGTCCGCCCGGTATCGGCTGGTTAACGTGCACGTGTGCCCGGTTAGTAGGCGATCTATGGGAAACTACTTGTTTGAAAGTCGGTAAAATAAATCACCTTAAATAACGATGTTTATTTTTATCCCAACGGCCCCGTTCACTTAAAGGTATTCGTCATCCGACCGGAGGATGCAGTCATGTGGTAACTTTTGTCTGCATGACGTAATAAACCAACTATTGTTCCTTCATCGACCATACTTGTGTTTTACACAATCAACTATTCCGTTATTCAATGCGTTGTACGCCAACTCCGTTGCAGGCTGAAGTTCGAATGATGTAGTATTTTTGGTAAACCGAGTTCCGGACGGATGACTACTTTGTTCACATGACGTCTGGGATTTCATCTGTTTATGCGACCATATGAGCGCATATCAGTGCTTGGTAACGAAGCTTTTTCCGTGCTTGAGAACGGAAGTTATTCAAGTTTCTGTTGATAACTGGAGTTCCATATCAATTATTATGCTTTTTTCCCCGTGCCTCTTATCAAATAAACGTGCTTAACATGTATCATATACCAAATAGATTACTCAATATTGCTCGTCAATGTACGAACCTCAACCAGGGTGATCTGTGTCACACCACGCACAGCGTGTTCGGACAAAGCTGGACGAATATCGTTCATATACATCTCACAACTACTTGCTGGTGGTGGATTATTTAAGTGGAAGGGTGCGAGCATTTTCCTATGTAATGGTAAGCGGGATACAGTCTGAGAACGTTTCCATGCAAAGGTACATTGTTATCACATCAGTAATTAGGAGTAACCCATATCATGGGGCGAAACATACGTGGTATGAAACATAAGTGCGCAAATTTCTACATTGTAGATGCAAAATACGTCCTGTGATGAGTCGAATGCTTGGGGTTGTTACTTGTAACATATCAGAAACGCACAATGAACTTTCAGTCGACGAAGACGACGGCGAGGATAGGTGAATAATGACTGAAGGACGATTGGGTTTTGAAACCATTATGCTGAGCAAAATAAGGAGGATATTAGGCAGAATAGTGGTGACAGGGTTTCACTTAAATACTATTGAAGCTCAATTGAGGTGGGTCCCATAATTTCACCATCCTTTTTTTAATATTCTTACTTCTGTAATGATACTTTATATTCTGTACTACAATGGGTATTTGTTTGTGTTTACTACTAAATGATTCTGCTAGAAAATACAGAAGCCGAATTATGCTCAGTGTATAACTGGAATTCAGTGTGGGGCACAGATTTGTTATGGGCAATTATTGTGGTCTTGCACTCGACCGCTTATTCAGTTGAGGTTCTACATATTGACTGCTGGAAGATGCATTATGCACTGGTAATGTTTGGTGCATCCAAACCATGAGAGCGCAAGTGTTACCCGCCAGAATTCCATGACTCAAGCCCAGTTGTATTCAGGTTTCGGATCCGGATTTTCTTTCTGCAAATCGTGTGAACCCGAACACAAAATTGGTCAGCCCTGACCAGGGAGTATCATTATGCTCATCGTGAATATTTACTTGAAAAAATGTCGTGCCCAATCCAGTGCACCCAAGGTACAGGTAAACAGGAGCTTGATAAATGTTGTTTCTACATATCGCTGTTGATAAAAATGGACAAGCTGAATCACACCTATATCAGAACAAAGTGAAATACACTTAATAAACTGCAGTTTCTTTTTCTCAATGTAATTCCAATGCAGGATTAGGTTTGCTTGAGTACTGGAGTTACAGAAAATAGTTAAAGTTCATTAGAACATTGTGTAAATAAGAATTGATGTTGGATATGAGAAAAAAACTTTACAGAGCTAAGTGTTCCTGTGTTTGAGTGGACGATGATTCCATAATATTTTGACATCCATCATCAGGAAGAAACGTGTGTCGGAGTACTGAAAAAAGTACATGAGAATAGCGTTATCATTTTTGGTGTACTTTGTTGTTGGTTTGCATGAGATTCGCATCAGTCAGGTGTGGTTGAAAGCAAAATGACAGTTTGTGATTTCTAATTTTGATCCATATGATCGTTCATCTTTCTACAGCCACAGTGACTTTTAAGAATATTGCTTCTTAACTTGCTTGTGGACAACACTGTTTCACCCTGCAATAAAATACGCCTATAAGTGTGCCTAAACAAAGTTGCAAAAGTCTCTCGTTGAATGTTCCAATATCAGCAAGTGAAAATATTTCATTCGGTCCGCGTGGTTCATTGGATTCTATGATAGCCTATGTCAGTTACTTGAAACAACAGCTGATTTGATTGGCTTGTGTCCAACAGACTTTGGTCAGGTTATGTGATTCGTCAGTCAGGAGGTGGACGAGATACTAATGAAGAATAGCCACATGCACTCATCGACATCACCGTCAGCTGAAATGATCTGTTCGGTTTGAAGTTGTTAGTCAGAAATTAGAATGTAATATGAAGTGCTCGTCTGTAGCTATCGCTTATCTTGTGCATGCCCTTACACTCACATTGGTAGAAACGCACCTGAAGGTTGGTACCACTTTGAATGGTGATCAAATACAAAACATTCAATGCTCGTCGGAAAATTTAGCACAACTTTTGTACGTGTCACATGGCTTTATCTGCTCTGCAATGCCTGCTCACTTGAACGTCGATATCGCGAAAATGGCATGGGATTGTGCCGAACCTTTGATGAGACCGACGAAAGAACTGTTCCTGATGATTAGGGTGATTTTTGCCAACTATTTTGTTTTTTATTCAGTCATCACAGCATTTTCTTATGTAAGTGCGTATCCATAGTGTGATTGACGTAGATAGCATTCTTAGCTACTGATCAGTAATCTGGTAATTACGACAACCCATGATAAGTTTGCAGTTTGAAACCGTCACTTAGAGAAAAATTTATACTGAGACGCCACAGATGGCTCATTCATACACGACGGTCCCTTATGCGGTAATTTTGCAACAAACATGAGTAAGCTACCTTGCCATTACCAATTGCTATCTTCGTCAAAATCACAATAACACGGGTACTGAAAGCACAAGCAGAAATCGAAAGAAAGGACAACGAATTCGTGGGATGGATTATTTTGAGTGACATGACATGTATTGCCCGAGTAAATAAGACTGCGATACTCTTAGCTTAGTCGACGTTGAATATCACTAATGGAGATAACAGTTCTCCTCTATTTCCAGAACTGGCGGTCGTTGACTATTCATCTTTTCCTTGCTTGCACTTTTCAGACCAAGGGAAAAACATGCTACTCTGTGTTCTACGAAGAATTGAACGGGGAAGCCGATTTGGTAAACCGTCTTTGTTTTAGTAAGTACCGTTGTAATTGGCATTTCTTGTAAAGTTACTTGATAATGAATGATTAGTTGAATGACTGATTGGATGATGGTTATTGCGAATAGATTTAGGCGAAAACACAACAAACAGGTTCTACGTCAATGTTTCAGCTCAAAGTAAAAGATTCACAACTTTGATAAATATTTATTTAGTAAATGCTAAAATAGTTCACGTCCACAAGCGGGACTACAATCGTTTTCTCTCCCTCCCACCACCGTTTCTCATTATTTACTTTTATCACTTGCTCCTTATCTAATTGGTCCCACCCTTTGAATTGTCGTGATTCATTGTGATGTTATGGCGTGATTATGAATCAGAAAACGAGCTTGTTCGCCAAACTGTTTTCCCTCAATCACAAACCTCTTGTACCTCTTTCCTCTGCCCCGTTTTCTGATTTTGGTTATGCCAGTTTTGAGGTTGGTGCTTTGGACACTGTACACCCTTTCGTTTAACGTAAATCTTCCCAATGTCCTTGCCGATGTATTATCCTCGAATAAATCATTTTTTCCTATTCGACTTCGCCTATTTCATTGTATGCGACTTAATTTCTCCGCGTTGATACAATGATTATATTGATTCTAAGCGTGGTCAGTCACATGGTTGGTTAGTAAAGAATTCAGTGTTTGCTGAGGATATTGTTTTACTGCTAGTGAAGGGTAAGGCATTCGGTTATAAATCATTTCTATGAAGTACCCAACAAGAAACTCAGTTGGTAGAAAATCGGTCTTGCTGTAAGTGAACTTGTTATTGGAAGCTATTATTAATTTACTCAGGAAAGAATGAAAAATTAAATGAATGTTGGATGATAGATAAATGGATTACCATTTATGCGAAAATAAATAATTGAGTTCGCGCCCGTTTTCTTGTTGAGAACAGAACGTTCTTGGTTCTCATTATAGATTCGCTCAGTGGGTGTCCGTAATCATCGGCAACCGCGAGCGTCTTTTCCCCTTCGTTCCGCTTCCATCTTCTCAATCTGTTCATGTTGATTTCAAGATCGCTCTTGTCCAAGATGTAACTAATTTGATTTCAAAACTACTTTCCTAACAGACGTCTTCCAGTTCGGTCAACTTTGAATTTATCATGTGACGATGAAAAAATGATAATGAATATTCTTGGCGACCTGAGTCGGTCAGTGACAATTAGAAGACTGTATAGAAATATGCATTTTCAAGGATGCAGTATATTTTGGTCGATGAAACGTTTTTCACTATTTCCTAAGGGGCAAACCACAACGGACTTAAATAAGTCAATCACAGTTTCAGAAATGTGTGGCGATCGTGAAAATCTTGTAAGAAACATAATTTACGGGTTCGATTTTTTGGATAACCCAGCTTTCGCATTCGGCTGAGCATGACCAAGGTAATTTCAAAATCCATTGTTCAGCTCAAAATATTCAATATTATCGAAAACGTGATCCCCATTTCATACTGCCGTGACATTGAAATTGATTTCTTTTTTGGGACAGAGCGAACAGGGGATATCCCCATTAGTCTATTAGTAGCTGTCTTTCAAACAGTTATTCATGTTGTTTTCATAAAAATACAGGCCGTGTAACATTATTCGGACAATCAGCTGCAGTTCAGAAAAGGATCCGCGAGCAAATTGAGATAGCAGTTTAAATGTTTTGGGAGAAAATAATGCCTAGGCTGAAAAACGGCAGAAACCGTCAGTATGCCGGCAACTAGCGAAACTTTGATATGGTTGCCCTCAAGTAAAACCTGAAAACGACCGGAATATGTGATCAAGACACCATTTTCCCTAACTTTTGGTGAGTGTAAATTATTTTTTTTTATGGAAAGTCTCTTGATGATCGATTCACAGTTCCCAATACCCCCGCTGATCAAGTTATCGATCACCATGGGTTGCTCCTAACCTATACGGTTTGTGTGCATTTGTTTCTCACAACGTTGTTACCTGGATAGGAGGCGATCCCTGTGCGACAAACGGGTTAACACCACTTTAAAAATTAGTAAAAATGACCCTTTTACCGCTGAGAGCCAGCCCGGATATCGTGTTAGTCAGCGGTTCCGCTCAAATTCGTTCACACATCGGCCCCGATCCCTGTGAGAGAATTGAGCACTGTGAGTATTTTTTATTAAGCCACAGGACAGAGCTTTACAGTGCTTCCATGATTTCCAGCGGCAAGTTGGGCTTTGCTGCGGCATAAAAGATCACTGGTCAACCAAGTCAGATGTCATATCCTCCAGATGGCCAAATGACCTTGCTCTGCTCGTTGTTTGTAACGTATACATTTGGGTTCTCTCAAATCAAGGATCTTATTTATGACATTTTCCGTTTGATTCATCCGTGAAAATGTGTTGGTATTTTTTAGTTCTCCTTTGTGATTTCGTTATCAACCGCAATTATTGTTCGTGTCCAGTGTTTCAATCCCCCACGCACCAAGGCCGTTTTCACTGTTTATCGTGCCTTTATGTATTCGCTTCACAGAGAAATGAACAACGTCAGTCAAATCGTTTACTCATCCCAAGAAAGCGAGCGTATTTGAATAAGGATAACAAATGCATAGGAATGAATGTCTCTTACATCAGCCAAATAAAACGTTATTTGAAACTTCGAAACAATTGTTAAACGGGTCTCGTTAGAATGACCGCATACGTAGGAGATTCTTGCAAAACCTGAATTGTAATTGTCTACTCGAAAATCAGCTCATGGTTACCAATAATGCGCGTGTGAGTTGGCTCCCACCTGTGAAGCATCAGGATGAATTAACAGGAAGGCAGAATCAGTGTGGTTTCTGTAATCTGAAAATAATTCAGTTTCAGTTAGTGAGAGTTTGAAAATAATTTTCCGCTGATAAATATCCAGAGACGAATTTTGCCATGTCTCGCCCAGAACACTGGTGCGAAACAGAGGATTTGATGCTTGCTGAAGTATACTCTGAGGATGAAAGTTGTAGGGAACTACTGAGCTGATATATATTTCTCGTGAAGTTCACTCTAACTGGTTGATAGAAGAAATTACCCAAAAAAATGAGTACTCTGCATTTTGGAATAGCGCAGCAAAATGAATACACATCACGTTACAGTTTAAGAGGATAATTTTGTTATCCTCAAGTTCAAGGAAGTATCATTTTGTTCTGATCTGCCGCTGTGCCCATAGAGCAAAATGAATCCCAATCAGAGGAAAAAGTCTGTTGTATGAAATCAACTTAAGTCAGCAAAATATTTCATGTAACAAATGGTAACTCAATGGCGTTATGGTGATAACAATTATTTAGACAGTGAATTCCTGCTTTACTGTGTATTAAATCTTCGGAAAAAGGATGAACTCTGCCCTTGAAAGCGTGTTATTAAGCTCAAAACTAGGGCATAACAACTGATTTCGTTTGAAAAAAACATGTTTTGCAATACAAATCTTTAGTGGTAACAGCTCAAAATATTCGGTGTATTGAGATGTTCGAAATTCTCGTGCTTCATGTTTTCTCTGGATGTGCAATAGGAGTTTCAAATCAAATAGATAACTGGACTGATCTGCGATGACATTATTGGTATTTACCACTGCATCACTTGACCAACAGTTTTCGGAACTTTGAGAAATGACACCACATATTTTGCACATGTTTCCTAATCGTCACAGAAATTTCCGGAGAAATCTACTTTGTGTTCTGCTGTACGCGTAATCACGTGTTGTCCCCATCAGTCAAAATGCAGATAGCATGAAAGTCCAAGTGAGGTATGCCGGTTTTTGCCATGGGCGTCTTAACACCTTATTTCGAAAGAAATTTGATTCGAAACCGAGACGGAAATTCCTTTGAGGACATCCACCCAGCTTTCGTCTGATTGTTACTTACACTGGGTTTACTAATGAGTCATAGAAAGATGAAATTTCCTCTGAATATTTTCCCACTACTTCATATAATTTTATTTTGCCGATGCATATGTTGAACCATTCACTATAAAGAACTCACCCAAGAGGCTGCGAATGATCCGCTCATCATAACCAAAGATATTCAGTCACCGCGTGCAATACATAATTCCTTTTTTAAGGGAATCCTTGGTAATCTTCATCGTAAATTTCAATTCGGTTTATCCTGGTACAAAACTCCTTGCCTCCGACCAGAGACAATCAGCGAAAACAGCACGAACAAAGTCGTGGTACACTGAACTTCATATCTCAAACATTTGATCTTTATATATTGGGATATTCCACGGAGGTTAAACTCAAGAAACACCAAAAGATAGTAGACGCCAAATTAAAAAATCATGTGAATCATGAAGTCGAAGAACTAATATGGAAAACGCTCGTATCAAGTGTGATAATGATTGCCATCAATTTCTCCCGTCCAGCATTCGTTTTGGTTTGAAAGCGTTCCGGTGTTGGAGCCAATGGCAATGGTTGCATGTTTGGGGGAAGTAACTGAATGTGTCTGGTATCTGCTAGAATGTTTCCTTGTTAGTATCACCCTCCAAAAATGAACACACTCGAGCATATAGCCTTTATGCAGTCATGTTGTCATTAGTCTTATGGGGCATCGCATCGACTGCGTGTTATTCACCGCTGGTTCGAATAGGCAGATTAAATTACTAAAATGAATAGAAGTGTACACCACTAGTAATTGAGTCGAATGGCCTCCTACAAACCATTGTAATTTTTTTCGACCGCAGCGCTTATTGAATAAATAACTGGGCTTTTTGTGGTTAACGAAAATTACTTATATTTGAATATCAGCCATATTTTCTCTTCAACTTTAGCTGTGTGTTTTGTCGAGGTTCTGATGACTGTTTGGGATTTTGTTTTCAAAGAATTTCCTGTTCCACCCAACTCACCATAAATATTCTCTCATGCACCAAGCTCAGAGAACATAGTAAAAACAGTGACAAAAAACGTTAGTGAAAATATATTAAAATCAAATGACCAGGCACAATAGAACATATCTCCTAACAGTAAAACCAATAGAAAGAAAAATACGTTAATAATTCACTTGGAACTTTATGAATGATCACAAACAGTGTTTTCACATCAAACATTTTACTTTTTGCTGCTCAAAATATGTGCCATATTCAGATCACTAAAGAAATGCAAGCATACTTTACATCCAGTGAATTCTACAGTAAAATATTATTTGTCACGTTTGGACATTTTTAGTGCCCACTTTCCGCATGGAAACAACCAATAATTTCTGCCGAAAGTGAGGCTTGTAGTGGGTAACGGACGAGAATCACATAAATAGAGCCTTTTCTTAGCCAACATCCATCAACTGAATGTTTACTAAACTGAGCTGTATATTTAGCTGATTCCGCATGTTCCGCGAGTTTACTTATCAGTTAGTCAGGTCCACTTGTGTACCTGACCACTAATCTGTGTAGGCAACACAGTTCGTTTATTTCCTACCTTATCATCACTTATCTAATTGGCACAACCTGCTTGTCACTGAAGTTACCACCTACGTATTAAATTTTATTTCAATCACTTCTAAATATGTGTTACGCTCTTCAACTTGGTTCCAGTCAGCACCGTTGGAACCTGTCAATAAATACAAGTTGAATGAATATGAGATAAAAATTGTCGAACATTTTGCTCGAAGTACTTGGATTGGTTGATTTTTCAACCTTTTGTTGAGGATAGTTAACCCTAATGAGCTGCGGGGATTGGGTTTTGTAAAAACTTTTTCCGCATTCTGATGGCAACGTGTAATGGTATTCAGTGCGCGGAACGAGCTTTTGTTTTAAGTCTTGTCGTTATCTTCAGTTGTCCTTCTGAACATCCACTTTCACGAAATCCTAACTACATTGATTTCACATTCGACTGTCAGCGTAAAATATCGATCTAATCAACACCGATCGATTCATTGGAAATGGCTTCAACAATAAACCCGATTCCATGATCAATTTACGACTTATAATAATAGCTTGACCGAAAAAGGGTAAACCAGTATGAGATTGACGAATCAGCCTGTGCTAATGAAAAGCATTCATTGCAGCAAAGTTCCAAACCGATGGTGGTTGCGCGGTTTCAGAAAGTTATGTTACCACCTCGGGGTTTATGGGTTTGGATCTCGGCTACTCCTGATTACTTTATTGGTAGACCGTATTCTACTTTTCTCCATCATCACCACACATGAACCTCCTGAACCGTATATGTTTTTCCCAAAGTGTCTCGGTCCGGTTGCCGGTTCTCTCCAAAAGGGTAGTGGATCTTTTTAGCAGAAGCTCATAGCGCTACCACTGCACTCAAGCTGAAGCGTGTAGTAAAAATGGCAATGCCACTTATTTTGTATCGACGGAATGTTTGCTTCGGTAACGCGAGCCTGCAAAGGTATATATTTCGGTGGGAAAATGTATTCCTAAATAACACTGATCCATTCCAGTGATATTTACAATAAAAGAGAAGTTCAAAGTTTCTTCCAATCGATGTTATTACTGGAATGTATCTATGGAACAAAGACGTTGAATCCTATATAATGTGAAATCTATCTGCATTTTTTCGCATTCAAAAACCCGGCATCCTGATCGGGGGTCGAAAACTTGAAATTGATTTGGTGGAGCATCATTCCGGTAAGCTGAGTTTCACCTGATTCACTCCAGCTTGTGGCACTGGACACTAATGTGAGTTCAGCAATGTACCACGATGCCTTACGCTAACATTACTCGTAGATTATGATTATACTACTCGACATACTTCCGTTGATTTGATAAGTTGGAAACATGTATCAAAACAATGTTTTCGAGTTGGTCAGATAATTTTGGCATGACAAGAATGTACCCTGTTGCACTACTAAAAAATGGAATCTGTGCATCCGCACTATGGATATCACTCGTTTTAGCTCAGCGAAACTTCTGCACTTACGTAGTCGTTTAGTCTTCATGTACTCACTGAGGATTATCTAGGCATGGAAGATGTTCAATTTCATCGCATTTTTAAAATATCACATGCTATCTAGAAAGAACGCGGGAAGTACTCTCAGCACGATCAGGAAGGATGCTATCAACACAGACAACTAAAGGGTTTCACACGACTCCTGTCTCATAGACCGTCACCGACTGCAGATTGTGTCACATGTTCAATTCTCTATCTGCAACCGCATATGTGCGGGTTATTTTTTTAAAATTTTCAATCCCTGTATGTATTTCTCCGACTAAAATATGGTTCAGAACAAGTAACAATCGGAGATTTCTGCGTTGGTGAGTAGCTTGTGAGTTCTTATCCACCTTAGTCCTAACCTGAACTACAAATTTGGCGCAATCACCAACGGATACCACATAACGTAGTTATTCCTAGACTTCTCCGAAAAGAAATTAGCCGAAATCTGCCACGATTGAGGCTTCTGACTGAACTAAGAAATATATCATAAATCATTACCAAAATATCTGCAAAATCACAAAACCCGAGGAAATGATTTTGGTTTTATTTTTCAAGTTCAAATAGTTACGGCATCAACTCATAACCCGGACTTGGTTTCTTGGCGTATTTTACTCAATTCTTCAATAAATTAATATACAAGTCAGACAAGCTGATATTCTTTGTTCACTAAGTCCAAAACTCACCGTATCACGTATGGGTGTTTTATCTGTCCCATCCATACATTCGCACAGATAACTAGTAGTTCATTTATCCAGCTTGGTCGCTGAATTGATCCTGGCACTACCATGTGAATGGCTTATTTGTGACCATTATTTTCACTGAATGCTTAGGTGATGAGTTTAGCTCTTATGTTAGTTCCCAATATAAATTTGGTATTACTAGTATCATTTCCGATAGTTCATAAATCTTCCAAGAAACATTCGTTTGTTCACAAAACCCAAATGTTTAGCGCATTGATATAGTTCAGTGGTAGATATATCCCATGAGCCAGTTCAGGATAACTCAGAAGTATTATTCTGTCAAAAAACTGCCAGCGCTACATCTACAGAACTTGAGGAGTAATGCAGCTCAGTTGATGTTTCAAATTCGGAATAAGGCTGTCAGTCAAAATTCCAAACTAACGCAAGACTCCTGAAAAAAACGAGAACATGTAGCCATTATAGTTGTGGACAAACTAGAATTGGATAACCATTTCTTAGTAACACCGGTATCGTCCAAACGTACCCATACTGGCATCTGATAAACACCACAGGTTCACGTCCATGAATAAAATGATGCGGAATTACACACACTCTAAATTGCAAAACGTAAGGAATTGCGTAGACAGTAACCCTTGTGGACTGATTTCAAGCAGTGAACGAACGTGTCCCGAATTCAGAAAAATCCTACTTTGCAAATACTAGCCGGTCATAAGTGAAACGCAAAATGAAACTTTGAAGGGAATGAAGCATGATTTATTCACGTTGATGTAACTGTATTAGCAATATAAACACGCTATATTTTCCTGTTATGGAAGACTTCATTTTCATCGTTTTCGTTATGCAGAACCATGAAAACAGCATCACCTGGGAGGGTGTTCTCAACTGAACGGTGTATATAATTACCATTACTATGGCACGATCAAGGATAACCTGCTTACACGTAGAATTCTTTTTTTTCTACATTCGCTACTGAAAGCTCCGGTGGCTGATAGTTATTGACGAGTCGTTGCTCAAAATGTGCGATTAAATACTCCTATCGACTCTCCCCAGCGACATCATTGGTGGTAGTTCCACGAATATATTCTGCTTTATTACGAATGAGTTGGATCACCACAGTGTGATTGTGAACCCCCTTCGTTCTCGGTAACCAAAACTAAGTGTGATTTCAAACATGTGCGACAAGGTTATGTTCACGTGTTTACTATGAATACAAACAAAAGTGAATCTCTTATCTAGTTTGTGTGTGTGAAGCAAATAATCTCAGACCTTTTCTCGGTGGATTTCACATTCTCTGCGATAATGGTTTGTTATCAATAACATTGCGTTAGGACCTCCGAAAACGTTTCTCTGTAATACATACTGCTACTCGCACGGATGGCATTTGGAAAGTTCATTGTTTACTTTCACCAAATACCTCAGTAATTCTCGATCAATATCAGTTTCCTATCCAAGTATATAAACATTACCCGGACGGGTATTAATTATCGTAGTGATGTAATTGTTCATTCTTATTCTCTTATGAAAGAAGCTCTTTGTAAAAATCTCAACAGACTTTGGGCACAGTATGAACACGTGCTTCCATGGCCGAGAATCTGGATGATCTAAGGCATTCATCCGTTCATCCGAATAATCGATTCGAAATCTAACTTGAGTATGGTTACACTTGTTAGTGGGAATTTTCCGTAATCATATACATGTCAGCCAGTATTTGTTTATTGAATATATAAAAGCCTAATAGAGCTGCAGAACATCTTCAGCTTTCTGACAGGTGAGACTCTTGTATGAATAACCACATAAATTGTGCGATCCCAGTGATTTGGCAACCTTCTGAACTAGTGTAGTACAAAAACAAATTTTACGAACTCTGTCATAAAATGCTAGTGGAAAATATAGTCGTGATCTCGTCGCATCTCAGGCTAAGCAAGCAAGGACGAAACGGGAAAACCTATTGCTTTTTACGGCGTCACTGTGCCAGTTAATAATCATATTCCTTTTTTTTCGGTTGTACACAACAAATTGCCAAATCCCATCCATTACTGGTTTTTAATCTAACATTTCTCATTTATTCCTCCAAATATGTACATTTCCTAATGGAATTACACTCAACTACTACCAACGGAACCAGGAAATGTTCTTCAAACGTATACACAGATGTGTGCACTTCACATTTCATCAGGTGCTGTTCACGAAGCCAGAAAAACTATTTCTCCCTTGTTGTCCGAGAATTGATGGGACCAACGATAGAAACCATTTATTTATCGTCTACGAGTGATTTTTAACATCCCCAAACCTGGCTCCACGGGTACATTGGCATGTGTACTAATTAATAGATAGCTTCATTGGTTTACCGTTTCGATCGTTGTGTCTAACTTGGCAATCGGGGCGGTTTTGTCATCATTTGCAACAACGCAGGCTGGTACATCCTATCTGCAATGTGACTACATCTCTGCACCAGTGCAAACTTCAGGTCTATCATTCTAGCCAACACCCATATTTCTCCCTAATATCCCCTAACTGAGTTTGAGCACTTCTCTCACACGTTCGCAAAAACTCCCGAAGTAAATAATGATGTCTCGAGCTGCATAGTGGACTCATTGCGCACTCTGGAGTCTCCCACTGGAAAAGATGCACATTGAGATTTTTTTGTCGAATAAAAAAAAGTATTATGCCTAAAGCTCCTCCCACCTGTTGGGACTTCTGGTAAAGCAATTGATGAAACTACTCCCATGAACTATAAGAAAGCCAAACACAAATACTTCGTACGGAACATTGATGGCAAACTCAGCAGATTCTCTCCCGGAACCCGAGTGATGTTTGCAGAGTTTGATTTGGGTATACCCTCAAACTCACGTCCGTTGACAAATTGTGATCACCTGAATATCTATTGAAACCACCAGTCCCCAAATATGTTATCAAACGCCTTTCAAACTATTCCATTCGGACACGTTCCAAACTCAAATTTGCTCGTACAAATGCTAATAACTGTTCTGTTACCCATTATCTTGCAATAGTTCAAGATATGGTAAAGGCCATGGTTCTGTGAATTTGTCCTTGTGTTTCTCACTCGCAACATAGTATGTGGTTATGTGACAGCTAAATAGTCATTTCTTTGGTGTAGAATGCATTCATTTGACCTTATTTGGCTTGACTCAAGTTTTCGAGTCAGGGGGATTTCATATAAACTAACTGTCGAACAACATTACTCATTGCGGACCCTGGCCGCAAGTCATGCATTTTATTTGTTCGCATTCTGTTCAACTCTTCCTACCAACGTGGTTTCGTTTTATATGCTTTGATGCCTTCAGAGACTTCGACTTTCGTCATCTTTTTCATTATTTCTCGTTTCTGAAGGTCCATCACAAGCCTCAATAAAGCTACCTGACGTGTTCCACTCGAGGCATTTTTCAAATCTGTCATGGCTTTCTAGTTCATAATGGACTATTGACCAATCTGCTGCCAAATATAGAAATCATATTTAGAAATGAACGTCATTTACAGGATTCAATTCTGGATACTTTGTTAAGTAAGAAGTTCACTTTATTGAAGATTACTCCTCAGTGTGGAAGTGTTCTAAACCAGTCAGATGATTATCCTGATCCTTCTGATTTTCGATAAATGTGGACGATTCTGCCTTGATCTTTGCCATTCGTCCTCCGATGACTTTCTCCCAACTACAATAAATGTCAGTCCTATCAACAGCAGAATCTCTTAATAACGCAATCCTGAATGAGGGACACACTGTATACAGGGACATTTATTGATTCCTTCCCTTGTCGGTAATCCACTATAAAGGGAACACCGTGCACTCATGAATATTTTGGTCTTCCCCGTGAACGTTTTCCTACTCGTAGTCTTATAGATCAGATTCACCGCTGGGGATACATACAAAATTGTTGCCAGCCAACCGGTTCAACCGAAAAACTACGTCATTTCAAAAAATACAAGTTTGAAAGTCTTGAATGCCATTCCACAAAGAAACTAACATGAACGCACTTTAGGTTTTGAATAAAGTGTAAGGTGTTTTATCATTCAGACAGACCGCAAACGTGCAAGTAACAGTTCAACCGGTCAGAAAAACCAATATAATTGTAACCACCAGCTTAAAACCAAACGTTTCCGTCAATAGAGAAAAAGAAGCAAGAAAACGTAGGTGGTGTTGTGGCAACATGCTTAATTTCCCGGTGAGCTAATCATTTCCACGTTATCCTCGTATTGTTATTTGTTTGTTTCATTTCATCATACCTTCTCTTGATCTGGAAATACTGTGATTAGTAACCTGTGCATGGTTGCACTTTGGACTTAAAGGGGTATCAGCCTTTTACCTGACAAATGGTTATCCGTATTCATTACGTTCATGTTTTACTGCGTACGTATTTGTTTTGTATTGTAAAGACACTGAGTATGATGTTGTGTGAGTTTTTCTAGTGAACTGTTTGCGAACAACGGTTGGATTTTTCTCTTCAAAACAGAAATTCTTTAAGAGGCAAAACGGATATACCATGATCTGCACGACCAAACTTCTGCGAAGCGGAACTCTTTCTAGACCAGCCAAGAATTGCATATATCATATAAGTATTTTGCCTCCACTTCTCCTGTTACCAAAACATTAAGCTTCCTCGCGTAGTCCCCGGCTTCATTGATGGAAATAAGCCAGATAGAAAAACAATAGAATAGATGCACTCTGTGCAAACTTCACGAATATTTATTCGTCTTCGGATACCTTTTTAGCCAATAACCACCCTGTGTACTCAGAAATCGACCCAATTTCCTCAGAAGACTTCATGTTTTTTTTGAAAACTCAAAATTGCTTTATTCTGCCAGTCCTGGTAATTGATTTTTCACACTTGTCATATGTGGAATGTTGAATTCCGTCATTAGTAAACCACCGGCGTCGGTCACATCTTTTCTCTTGGTTACCCAAAACAGTTGTTCCTATTCCCTAATATTGTTCTTTTATCTTTCTGTCACAAAGGCATTGGCATATCATATTCATTTTTGCTGACCTCGAGATAATCCTGTACCCAATGGTTTTCATATTGTGTTCCTGTCGTTTTCATTCCTATTGACCCTGCGAATTTCGCACAAAAACAACACACTCTGAAGGTAGTTACTTCAATTTGCCCTTCCCTTTCCGAGCTTGCATGAGTCCGTGAAATCAGTTCGTCGTATACCACTCGACCACTCTACTGTCCTCGAATCTGTTCTTTGTGCTCTTTTTCAGTATCGGCAGCAATTTGGCTATGCCGTATATTATCAATGTGGATAGCTCACTTCTTCAAAGGACCCAAAACATGTTATTGAACAGCTCCAGGGTACCTTCTTTTTTGCCATATTTTTTATCAAAGTACAATACCAACTTATCCAAGGCAATACACAAACTTGAACTTCGCAGTAAGCTAGTGGAGTATTACTCCATCAATCCATCATCAGTCAGTTAGAGGTCATTTCTTTTTCCGAACACTTATGCGACCTTCTAAAATGCTTGCCCAACTCTGGACAACACTTATACACGTTCTTATGTATCAACTACATTTTCCTCGTTTCATTCAACTGAACTCAATGAACAGTCATCCATCAAACATGTGCTCTTTCCTGATTCGCCTTGGTCAAAGACTTAAGCGCTACAGTCAGCTTGCTGATATAATTGTTGTCTTGAAAATAACTACTGAGACTGCATACTCAGATTCGTGGGAAAAGGATGCTTGGTTCCACTGGGACAGTTATTATTTCGTGACCATCAGTCTTCTCTCCCAGTTATAGAGCAATACTTTTTCGTAATCCAACATGGTCAGCCTAAGGATAATTTAATCACGTCAATAGGTGACTCGGCTATCGCCTGTCTTGTATCGTTGACGCCTTTGAACAATCATATCTCCATAATATCAATTTTACGCGATACATCGCCATGCACATCATTGTGGACTTCGAGCATTCATTTTACCTTGTGTCATCTATATATCGTTCATATCCCGCTGCTTCGCACGCGTTTACGCATACCCCTTTCGCGTATAAATATGTTTCTCAAACTAAAAGTCTACCATGTTTGCACACACACTGAGAGACAACATAAACTTTGCTAAAAGTTCCGCATGGACCTCATTGGCTGATTCCGTGTTTTTTCCTCAACGTTCATCTGCACATTTCAATTAGACAGCAGCCAGTTCCCATCATCTTTGAATACGATTTTAGTTTCGTAGCTGACAGACGTTCCTAACACAATAAAAAAATGCCCACAGCCATCTCAATTAATTAGGGCGTGTAAATTCAACCGTAAGCAATGTTCAGTTTATCAGCTAAAGTGAGATGTAATGGTTTTTTTCATGTAGTTCATCCAAGCATGTGAGTACTTTTCTTCTTTCACACTCTCATGTGATTTGAGGGAAAATACCCGGCGCGTGCAGTCACTCATCCAATTTCCGTGGCCAACCAAACACTGAAATTTGTTTCGTATTGCTGAGGGTAATTTTCTAGACGGCGCAGGATAAATCCTAGTTTGAAACTTCTAGCAGAACCAGTAGGTGAAAATATTCCCCGTTGATGTAGGCTTCAAAGGTGAAGCGTTGATTAATCACATTAGAGAAAGTTCGCTTTGCACAGAAGAAAATATGAACATTTGATGAAATCCCAATTGGTGTCAGTCAGCTGTGAGAATAAACATTGGTCTCACATGTAGTAGGCTACAATAAATGATGAAAATGTATATACATCCAATAATGAAGCCAATATCCAGGTTTCTCATTCACCGATAACCCGGTACATAGTAAAAATGCGATGTGGTATAAATACAAGTAAACAACAATATAGGCGAGGAATCGAGGGGCATATCCTTTTGGGTTTCAAACATAAGTTGTCTACCATGTGATGGATCTCGAGGGTCACAGCCATGCAAAATTGAGGAACCTACAGAGGCCTTCTCGCTTTCTTTTCCAGCCAACCCCGGGCTCAGGAAGTGAAGCACAACGGGAAGTCAATATGGATGGGGCATACATATCACACGCCCTAGACAACAAAGCCGGTGGAGTGTATGATAGCACGTGATAGCTACGCGGTACACTCGGTTCGTTCGATACACATTCGAATGGTGAAATGGTGTACTCCTTATTTGTGAGAAACCCGTGAGATACTGTTCGGGCTACGGTGATCAAATACAGACAACGAAACTACATCAACTACCCAAGCATGCCCTGTTCCGCAACCTTTTAGGAGCAAACCGCGTACAGCGGTAATAAATTCCTCAGTGATTACACGAGATGAGTTTGAAAACGACAATACTATTACAGATCAATTTCGACAAAAACCAGAATAATTCAAAGCCAGTGGGGTTCCAGTTACAGCGAGTTTCGTTGAAACTTTGCGTAACTGACAGAAAAAACGAGAGGAAAATTTTAATTGCAAAACAACTTGCAAAGAATAAATGACGTCTATTTTTTTCGGAAAATGCAAGTGCTGCTGCTGCGCCACTGCACTTCCACGATGGTTTTACAAAAGGCATAACCATGTCTTTTCCCGTTAGTAAAATTACATTTTTAATAACCCGTTCCTGCTAACTGGTGCTCGGACCAGCGGGATTAGTCACTTCTGAATACCTCTACGTATTTTGTTGACTGTTCCTAAATTTGTTGTCTTTGGTGTAGAGAAAGGTATCGGATAGGATTTCATCACACGTTTTTTGAATGCGCATATCCAATACTTTAATGGTAAAGGCTAATACCAGGATTAAGATGCCCATCATTCACCACGTTCACATAAAATCTTCAGCTATATTCTTGATTCTTGCTTCAAAAATACTCTCTGAAATTTGAAAAGGCAGCCACCTCGCCAGCCTCATAGTTCCTATCTGGCAAGAATATTGAATGCCAGCTTTTTAAGTTTCAACTGAGTAATGTTTCATAAATTCTTGCTCCTGTAGTTGCTAAGTCATGAATGTATACAAAAGTATTCATTCCGCTGGAACCTGCCTGATGGGTGCGAAATCTAAAATACGTGGCCTAAAATTCGTGCAATGACGTGATAAACATTCAGTATCGAAGAATGTCTCACCCCGATTTACACTTACGAAGAACAGGATGCTGGATCCAAAGTGTTTCATCGTGGCCGATTTATCACTGGCAAAGAAAACAACAAAGATGGCTTTGGGATTACAACCAGAAACGGCAAGCTCTTATGTATATCACGATGACCGTTTAGACACTGCACGCAAAGATTTCACATGGAATTGAAATCAGATCACCTAGCAATTTGGTGACGATATTCTCCACAAACGAAAACTTGATATAAGGAGCCATGGAAGGTCCAGATAAATCATGTGTAATAAAACGTTCTCCCGACAATGTATCCTACAGATTGCCGATAATACTCAACCAAAAAGGGCACTGATCTGGATAGACAAATTATACCTAGATTTGGTGGTGCACTGAAACTAGACTCCCTTTGAACAATCTCACGTTTTTCACTGTCCGTATCAAACGTGTCCTCGAACTCAATGAACATATAATACCTGATAGTCACAAATTTCTCAGGATAACGCCCCGTGAAAAGCTGTAGGATTGGTTTTCAAATATCTCTAAAACTATGCAACACTCATATGTACAACTAGCCGATGCAAATTCAGCATGAATATATCCACATTTAAAATTGAAGGTTTGTCACTAACGACAAGAAGAGGAGCTAAAACATTCTGGGTTTGTATGTATTATTACGAAAATCCACATTCAGAAGTCCAATTTGTAAACGCTCACCAAACATTCATTTTCTGCTATGGTGTCCCTCCAAACAACGCATGGCGGGGTACACATTCTGGCCCACTGTATTGCTTTGAAATAAACAGATTCTCCGTTGAGTTTCTCATAGTCCTATTGTTCATTAAACGTTCTAGAATCAAAATCAGTCACCCAATGCAATGAGGTTGTCGTGGAGATCAGTGACTGAACGAATAGCATGGGTATGGTGCTAAAGCAGTCGACCCTTTACCTCGTTAGCTACAAGGAATCCATTGTTGTGTCCAAATGCATTTCTGCGGTGATTCAGCAGCTGTCACACGTGATACGGCCGGCACAGCGGCCAAGCACGCGGATGAGCCTCAATCAGTCAAGATTGCCATGAACAATTCTAACGGAAGCTTTCCACGATAGGTCATCCTTGAGTGTACTAATTATCTCCTACCATTTGCGATATTGATTCAAACCAGTTCTGCGATAAAACTAACGTGTCAATCCGCAGCCTTGGTATTCTCACTGCTTCTGTTGGCGTAGTTTTGGGTGGGCGCAATTTCAATCCGTCTTGTCAATTCAGTTCATCATGATTGTTACACTTCCACATGCAAACAGACAACGGGATAACCGTAGTTATACGACGTTAGTCTAAAATGATTGGGAAATGCGGTTGCAATGAAAAAGTTCCCACTAGTTAACTAGCAACGCCTTCAATTCTTCTCGCTAAAACGCACTTACAGAAAGTCTATGTAGATATTGGTCTTGATATCACACCCATGCTCAAAGTGGTTTTTTTCACGGAGCCGTTTAAAATGCGAATCAAATATTGTTATGGGAATCTGTTACTACAAAATTATGCCGTTAAAAAACCTCGCCGCTTGATATCAGATTTCTAGGAAAGTTAGGAAAAAAATCGTAATGAGAATATTGGGATACTACCCAGATTCTTATGAAAGCATTGGCAATAAATTTGATGATTTGATACAAAAAAACCCATTGCGTTTGCAGGAAATGCATCAAGGTACTTTGTCAACATTCGAAAAACCCACCACCACAAACGAATCTAGGCTTTCAACTAGCAATTATGTGACAGAAGCATAGTTTTGTCATTGCGAAACTTTACAGAAAAGAAAAGGATGATTGAACGTTTATAAAGCATATACTGAAGTTTTAGCCGACAGCAAAAAAGACCATCTGGTGTGAAGGATTGGTGGAATGTTCAGCTTCAGCTCATTCAATTACTTTTGCCCAGTTTTCGAGGTGATACTAGCATTGATTGCACGAATAGGATTATCCATACCCAGTATCAACCAAGGAAATAAATTGCACTAATGACGATATATTTTTCAATTATGAAACATAAATAACATTTTGTCAATCACCAGGGCTCGCTCAAAAGCAATGGAAGGGAATTCAAACTTAAGAGAAACTACAATCAAATTTGAATTTAGTTGAGATATCAACAAGTGAACAGTTTTATCGGTCGATTAACGGTAGCTTGCTATCAACCTAGATATCAAAGAATTTAACTAACCTTTTTCTTCTCCATGAAGGCGTGCACGTGTTTGCGGATAGCAACTACACATTGAGCGATTTGCCGCTCTTTGGCCTTTTCTCTTTCTTCTCACAAGACACTCATGCTGCCTCTTTTCAAACTCCTCTTTTTCTAACACAGTCTGTTCACATGAAATCAGAAAAGTTCCATAGTATTAGAGAGACTTTTTGAACCAATATTTTGCGGAAAATTCTGATAAATTCATGTATAGAAAATTGTCTATATTAAAACTAAATATAGCTTATACTTCCGCAAATCGATCCTGTCCTGGTTGGATAACTATTCATGCTTCTGCCTACTGCAGTCGATTCTGTGTTCATAATTTCACGAAATATTTAAATTCGACCATGTGCATTATTCGAACCAGTGTGCGTGTTCCTTGATCAGAATGATTCTGTTGGTTACCGTGATAAAACAACAGATTCTTTGTGAAAGATACATTTTTCACGAAGGTCTTCAAATTATTCTTCATCAGCCCAGTGGTCTCATTTGAGTGGGAGCACAACGGCGGTACGTTGGCCATTTACAAAGGGAGACTGGAGAACCACCGGGAATCAGGTCAATGCATTGTTGTTATGAGTAAACAGGTTCCCAGTCGATGGTTGCTGCGAGCAGATTCCGTTTTACGTATTTAACTTAGTTATTATCTAGTCCACATAACCTCAATCAGGACAAACTTAACTGATAACATTCAAAATCAAATGTACAATGCGAGCATAAACAGAATGTTATTGATTTGCTTATCCAATGACTAGACTTATTAGTACACGGAAACAACCGGTGACCACGCGACAACATGGTACCATTCTTTCGCGTTGTTTTATCACATGTTACAGCGATATATTTTCCAAATAAAAAGTCTTGACCTGGCTCACGAAATATCTACTGGCAATAATTGAATATGGGTGACACTAGAATATTTAGGAGAAAGGTACAGTAGATGTTTTCCATCGTGAGCAGTTTTTACTAAAATGAATCTGAAAACTCCTCAGTCAGTTATAACAAATACAAAATGGAAGATAAACCGCCAACGTTCTGTCCATGTGAATCATTTCTTACTATCATATTCTATCATATTCATGGTACTTCCAAAGAATCTTATGGATCACTAGGAAAGCCAAGCTCTCATTACGATTCGCGTTCACGATCACAAACCAAGCGGTCTAACAGCAAACAGTTATTCTCCAATCAATTATGGATTGTGACCCAATAACGACACCTTTCTGAGCATCTCAGTATATTCTCATCGGAACTGCTGGACAAGGCATGACAGGCATTACCGTGTCAACTCTGTTAGATAAAAAGACCTGATAAGTCATCTGCGGCCGGTTTACGGGTTACTCCGCACAAACTCACTCTTTCTTCTGAGAATGCCACTATCCTTGTGGTTATATTTTTGCTGTCTGTGAGCTTGTTCTCTGCCCACCACGCACTTCGTGTTTAATCAAAATAAACGTTTTACTTGTTCCTCTATAATACTGCGCCGTCATGTTACTTACCCCAAAATTCGCCCAGTTTCCTTTCCTGGTTGGAGTGATCAGTATGGTCTGCAGTGGGTTGTTCACCAATTATTCAGATGTTTTTGTCAAACCCTATTTATTTCACTTTCTGTGAGTACCATTATCTCCATCGTCGCGTTTGAATTTTGTTGCATTGAACAGCACTATATTTTGTTCACAATCTATAAGGCTATCGCTGTTCCTTATTTTCACTCGTCAAATTGGTATGTTATCCCTTGTTGCTCGTCTAGCCCAATGGTCCTTCACGCGTTGTGGGCATTTCAAAGGTGATTTGCATTGGTTTTTTTCTCTTTTAGGTGTATTTGTTACTGAGTTGCTTACGTATGTACTTAATTACTTCAATCACACAAACTACCATTTTTCACTCTTGTAGTTCATTCCTGTGGTTCCTTTTTCGTACTTACTTTGAAGAGCACTGGTTGGTCTCAGCAGGCAGCTGGTCACAGCATCTGTGCTCCGCATGCAAATTTCCCTCTCCATACACAGGGTACCTCCGGGGAAGGAACACAAATGATTCGTGCGAGCAAGCTGCCGCAATCCCGAACAGTTTTTCCCACCAAAACCACTCAAAATTGAACACGAATTCCATAGGATCCCATCCCAACACATTTACAGGGGACTCCACTTGATCCTGGTAAATTCAGCTTTTCTTGTCGAGGATAGCGTCCAACATTACTCTCTTGCATGTAGGCAGCATAAAAACGGTTAGCAGAATCTATGTATCTCATAGAAACTTGCATGAAACGTATGGGTTTGATGTTACTTTGTTTAGCTGACTGATTTCTGGACGCACTTGAAAATTGGCGTCAAGAATTGGTAACGAATTTTGCCTACCATATGTGCATTGGTGCGCTCGCTCAATTGTTTGGCAGCCATTGAGAACATTGTTGACTACCAAGAAATGCGATTTTGGCCTTTGGTCTCCTAGCCAACACAAACTGAAAAATATCACAAAGATGGTAACTTTTTAGCGGGAAAATAGACACTAGTATAGAGAGTGTGTTTCGTTTCCGATAACATAATTGGCCCCACAAATTTTGCTACAAGTCTTCTTTCCACCGCAATACATAAAAGTGATTAAACCTAAAACCTACGGACTTTCGGTGATTGCTGGCATCACGTCTTTATGTTTTAAAACTTGTGTGCCATTCATTTATTTTTGGAATACTGGGTCCACTCGATCCAGTTCATAAACACAGATAAAAGACATGAATTGTCGCTCGATTCCGATAAACTTTAATTTCGAGGTTTCTGTCTGTTTGCCTCAAGATCACTATGACGGTAAACGGCACTTTTGCCTAGACTTTGTTTTCTTTGTAATTTTTTGTTCTGAACACCAGCATGTTCCTCGAGTGGGAACTTTCGAGTATCTGGAACGTGTCGTCCCCGTATGCAATCCACAAAGGAGTTCCGATTATTCCGGATGCGTTGTTTTTAAACAGCTCCTAAAATTTACTGATATATAATAAAGTAGGAGATAACAAAGAAGTGGAATCATTCTGAGCAAACTCTTGTCGAGATATATGCTCGCTAAATCCTCTGGGCATGGAATGCCAGTAACTTTCACTTTGAGGATCGCATTGCTTTCAAGCGGATTTGGCCCACGTTAACTGAGATGTTTTCCTGATTCATTATTTTATCGTCTAAAAGTGAAATAATAACTTAAGAGAAAGTTATATTTTATAGGTAACGCCCATCATCCATTCGTTTGGTGCGTATTCAGCGTGACTGAGAGATTCCAGACGTGAAATCAATGACGGATCTGCAAACAAAGAAGTTACTGCAAAAGCACTGTTGATAAGCTAGGTTTATATTTTCTGCTAATTACCTGCATGCTTTCACCATAGAGTAACGGAGAGACTGTGGCCACCGATCAAACCTATCATCTAGCTGATCATGTCATTCAGTCGACAATTGCAATTCACGGTAATGTATACCAAGAGTCCCGAAACAGACCAAGGAAGGCTTGCGTAGTTACACAAATCATTGAACGGGATCTGTAGGATGTCAGTGGCTACCTACTAAGCTACAGCATGGATAGATCAGACCAACTAAACGGGTATGGGAAGCAAAGGAACTAGCTCGAAAGCGGTGGACACCTAACAAAATTGATGAGAAATAGTCGGTCTGTCAGAGGATCGATGTTGCTATATCGCTAAATAGACGATTGCACAAGTTCTATCGACTGGAAGTGTTTGGCTGCTCAAATATCATTTCCGTTATCGCACCCTTTTACTCCTGATTGGCAGGTCTCATAAATGCACTCCATTCACTTCAAACGACTGTTGAGCCACAGTTTATGAAGATCAGCTCTGAGAAATTCAGTATGCTGTAAATACAAGTGCAATGGAAGTAACCGTTTTCACACAATTTATTTTTTTATTTGAAAGCATTTCAGGTGTGTAAGTGGAGTATGTGAATGCGTTCTCATTTGGGGATTTCGGTACAGTATCGAAATATATGATGCGGAAATCAGGTTCAAATACCGATTTCCTCTGCGAAGGACGGGGTTGGAGGCCAAGGGACTATTACAGAAAAAGTGCGAAATGTGACTTCTTTGGTATTCTGCTCTGTTATGAGTGTGATGACCAGGAGTAAAATGACACATGCCAAAATTATGTAGAACAGTATCCTGCATACTTAAACTTAAGTCTTCAGATATCACCGCCGCACTGAACAATTTATTTTGGCCATATAGAGCGGGGATTTGTTTGTGCGGTTAATATGTAGGTGTTACTGAGTTTGCTGAAAACACTCGGGTAACTGAATGTTCAATCCAAAAAGGTCAGACGGAACAAACACTGCCTTTGCAACTGGTTTATTTGGTTTTCATTCGTTTGTCCAGATGAACAACTACTAACACCGTACAAACAAACACGGCAAATGAACGACAACAGCCAGGTAAACCGTTCGGCATTTGTCACTCCAGGAACTGATACGTTTTATTTAGGTAGCCCGGTCAGTCTTGTTTTGGCTACATAACTAGTGTCAGGGTGTCAAGGAAAAATCCCTATCGCATCTCCGTATCTTTATTTTCCTTGAGTCAACGAATAACTTGAGGTGCGCAGTACCAATCATTGCTCCGCGATCGCGTTTCCGTTGAACGACACCAAAGACATCAATCTTATACGGGAGCTGACTACCGCGTGCAATGACTGTATACCCTGACCTATGGCTCATATTATCTACAGGAATTTTGTTAACTTAACCGTCCGAGCCCCAAGCAATGCTGAATTTGGTTGCATTTGAACAATTCAATCCATGTGATTTGGGTGGTCGCACCATTGAATCTCAAATTTATCTGGGAAAATATCATGAAATTGGTTTTTAAAATACCACCCCAGCTTGAAATGTATTTCCTAGTGCGAATAAGTGCAAATATGAAAGTTGGGTTTGCACAGTATTGTGCCTATAACTGAATGGTACATTACGACACCTATCATGCTGAACATTTGCACATCCAATCTTAATTCACGAAGAACATTTCCTTCACTCTAAACACAAAATCGAACATTCCAGCAGCAAGCATCCTTATGCAGGTTGATTAATTCATGTGGGTCGTCGGTAGCCTTCAGTAACGTGCCCATACACAAACTGGACGTGTAAATGATCATAATTTAACAGAAGATGCTAATTCAGCACGTCTGTTTTGAAAAAGAAGAATTTATGAAATGAAATACAGTGTGAGGTGTAAAAGTTTTCGGACCTGTGTTTTTTCGTGTTTTCCAATGATATTCGTTAAAGAAACGTATTCCAGATATGAGTCCTCCCACTGAACTCACGATTCTGAATCTCTGGATGTTCGGGTGTTATCCATTTAATTGTCAGTGTTATTTCGATGAGCTTATCAAACAGGAGGTTTATGGTCGTCAATACCTGTAGAGTTCTGTCTCGTTCTTCTGAATAAAACCAGATCACTACTCAATAAAATATGAGGCTACCTACCGGTGAAAAATCAGAAGTAAGAAGCTCAAGAAACTTTGTTTCAGTGTAGAAAAATGTACTGTGATATGCGCTTTATTGATTAAAATATTCTTCCGAAAAACGTTGTCTATGGACTTTGGGTAAGAAATGCCTCATATCTTAAGAATTTTATCTGCCTGATGTCCAGTTCTTACGAGAGGTTCACCGATCGATCGACTGAACGAACGACTTGAAACGTACACCTGACAGATCATTTACATTGCTCGCATCTATGATTACACGTCGTGGTTAATTTATGACACCGGTTTTACGTCACATGATTGCAATGTCAATTTGTCCGCCGCTTTTGCGAAACAAACAATAGCGGCACAGTGTTCTCTACGTATCGTCCTCAAAAATAAAAATGAAAGGTTAAAAGGAAATGTTTTAGCCAAAAATTAATATCATCTATCTCGTTCCAATACTGCCTTCAAAGTAAGAGATTCTCTTCATTGATGATGGAGATACATGTCACTTCTAACTACGTTCTACCTATTCAATTGAACGTCGATTTATATATATATATATATATATATATATATATATAAATATATATATATATATATATATATATATATATATATATATATATATATATATATATATATATATATATATTGATATATACCTCTTAGACAATTTCCGCGAGAATTCTTTAAATCATAGCAAATCACGGTAGTGCGTTGCTGACCTATTTATGTACCTGTACATTTCCGCCTTTCCCATGATTTTCAATGTCCATTGGTGCAACACTCATTTGTTGTACCGACGTTTTAATGTAAAACACACACAACTTTTTAGAGCTTCATCAGCGCGCAATAAAAAAGGCGGTCAATAAATCTTTCATTCTGGCACGGTCTCATCATCTGATTTGGAGTGTCTTGGAGTTATATCGGTCGGAACTAACTGTGAGAAACAAAACATTTTAGTAGCTTCCACGGCGTCACTTGACACTTCGCTCAATACCAGCCTGTTCTGTTCAACGAATGGCTGTAAGACCGAACTGAACTGAAGACATTAGCGGATATTGGCTTTTTGGCGCTCATTTCCCGATCACAAGAATACTGAACAACGGTGAGTTTGTGTCACATCTTTTGTTTCATTTTAATTCCTAATGTACATAGCCTTTTAACCTTTTCATCAAAGCCCGCTCCTCCGCCAATCTTAGTCTGCTAGTGTCGTCTTAAATATTGTTGATAATAATTTAGTATACCACATAGACAAAGTAGTACGCTACACCTGTAATCCACAGGCTCAATCATGGACGGCACTGGGAAATTTTCTACTCGACAAACCTTTGGTCGATCACAATTAATTTCTTCCAAATCAAAAATGAATGGATGGATGAATGTATTGATGGATCGATAGATGAAGAGATGGATGAATATATAAATGGACAAATGGATGGATGGATTGGTGGATGAAATTATGATCGGAAGGATGGAAGTATTCATGGACGTATGGATGAATGGTTGGATGATTTGATGAATGGACGGATTTCTGTAAATATACATGGAAGAAAGTTTGGATGGATGAATGGATGGATGGATGGACGAATGATTGTATGAATGGAATGATGGATGGATTGTTGGATGGATGGATTGATGTACGGAAGAATGGAATTATGATTGGATGGAGGGAAGAATGGATGGATGGTTGGATTGAATGATGTATGGATGGATGGATGGATGGTTGGGTTGAATGATAGATGGATTGATTTTTTCAGTGGATGAATTGATGGACGATTTGATGGACGGATTGGCAAGACGTTGGCGGGAAACATGGACGAATGTATTGATGCAGAGATTGACGGATGAATGGACGGTGGTTTGCATACATGGATGAATGGTTTGAAGGATGGATGGAAGCATCGATGGATGGATGAATGGATTATTCATGGATGAATTGATGAATGGATGGATGGTTGGATGGATGGATGATGGCTTGATAGATGGATGGATGTATGTAGGGATGGATTGTTGAATGATTGATGGAACGAGGGAACGTTTATGGATGTATGGTTGAAAGGGTGGATGGATGGATGGATGGATGGATGGATTGATCGATGACCGATGGATGGATGGATAGATGGATGGATGGATGGATGGATGGAAGGTTGGATGAATGAATGGATGGATGGATGGATGGATGGATGGATGGATGGCTGAATGTATGGATGGATGGATGGTTGGATTTATGTAAGGAGGGAAAAATTGTTGGACGGACGGATGGATGGATGGATGGATGGATGGATATATGAAATGATGGTTGTATGGATGGATGGATCGATGGATGGATGGATGGAGGGTTGAATGGATGGACGGATGGATGAATGTGTGGAAGTATGGATTGATCCATGATTGGATGGACGGAAGTAAGTTTTGTTGGATTTTTGAATGGAATGATCGATGTATATATGAAAAGTTGGATGAATATATGTATGGACGGATTAATGTGTAGATTATTGGTTGAATGGATGGATGGATATTTGGATGAATACATGTATGTATGGATGGGTGGTTATAAGTATTCATGGCTGGATGGATGGATGAATTTATAGATAGATGAATGGATGGAAGGATGGTTGGATTGATAGATGGATGGAAGAATGTTTGGATATACGGAGGAATGGACGGAACTATTCATGGATGAATGAATGAATAACTTTCTGGATGGATGAAATGATGAATGGTTTGATGGATGGGTGGATGAATGAATGAATGTTTGGTAGGATGAATGGCTTGTTACATGGTTGGATGGAACTTTGGATGGATGGAAGAAATTGAGGATGGATTTAGGGATGGATGGAAATGTGAACAAAAGGGATTGTTGATTGGTTGGAAAAATTATTGAATGGATGGAACAATGGACGGAGGTATTGACGAATAAATGGAGTATTGCCTGGACGGAGGGATGGATGGACGGATGAAAGGATGAATGAATGGATGGAAGGATGGATGGATGGATGGAGGGCTGAGAGGATTGATGTACGTATGGATTGATGGATGGATGGATGGATGCATGGATGGATGGATGGATGGATGGATGGATGGATGGATGGATGGATGGATGGATGGATGGATGGATGGATGGATGGATGGATGGATGGATGGATGGATGGATGGATGGATGGATGGATGGATGGATCGATGGACGGATGGATGGATGGATGGATGGATGGATGGATGGATGGATGGATGGATGGGTGGATGGATGAATGAATTCATGGATGGAAGGATGGATGAACGGACGGATGGGTGGATGTTTTGTTGGATAGATGGGTGGATGAACGAATGAATGTTTGGTAGGATGAATTGCCTGTTACATGGTTGGATGGAACTTTGGATTGATGGAAAAAATTAAGGATGGATTTAGGGATGGATGAAAAACTGAACAGAGGGATTGTTGAACGGTTGGAAAAATTAGGAAATGGATGGAACAATGGATGGACGTATTGACGAATAAATGGGGTATTGCCTGGACGGAGGGATGGATGGATGGATGGATGAAAGGATGAATGAATGGATGGAAGGATGGATGGATGAATGGAGGGCTGAGAGGATTGATGTATGTATGGATGGATGGATGGATGGATGGATGAATGGATGGATCGATGGATGGATGGATGGATGGATGGATGGATGGATGGATGGATGGATGAATGGATGGATGGATGGATGGATGGATGGATGGATGGATGGATGGATGGATGGATGGATGGATGGATGGATGGATGGATGGATGGATGGTTGGATGGATTGATGGATGGATGGATGGATGAATGGAGGTATGGTTGATTTAAATCTTGGATTTAATTATGGATGGATTGCTGTTTGGATGGTTGTTTAAATTGATGGATGGAAGGATGGATGGATGGAAGGATGGATGAATGGATAGATGGGTGGATGGATGGATGGATGGATGGATTCATGGATTCATGGATTAATGTTTGGATGAATATATGGATGGGTTTTTGATGGACGGATTAATCGATGGATGAATGGATAGATGAATGGATGGATGAATGAGTGGTTGGATGGATAGATGGATGTTTGGATGGATGGATGGAAATATGTATGGATTGATGGATGCATATATGGATGGATGAATGATTTTATACACGTGTCAATGGATAGATGGATGAATGGATGGATTAATTAATGGTTGTCTGGATGGATTAATGGATGGATTTCATCAGTGATTGGATGAATGTATGAATGAATGGAGTGCTTGATTTATATATGGATGGACATATGGATGGATGGATCGATGGACTGATGGATGGATTTATTGACGTATCAATGCATGGATATATGTATCCATGGTTGAATGAGCGGATCTTTTTACGGAGGGATGAATGGATGGTTGGTGGGACGAAATGATGAATGAATGACTCGATAGAATGAAGGATTATTTGATGGATCTATGTTTTGGTGAATGAATGGATGAATAGATGGATGGATTTTTGGATGGTTGAAGGGATATATATACACGGATGGATGGACGGGTGTTTCGGTGGTTTGACGGATGAATGGATTTTTGGATGAATTGTTAGTTGTATGGATGAATGGACGGAAGAATTCATGGATGAATGAATGGATAAATTTCTGGATGTATGGAATGATGAATGGATTGATGGATGGATAGATGAATGAATGGACGAATTCATAGACGGATTGACAAATAAATGGCGGAATACGTGGACGGATGTATTGATGGAGAGATGGATGGATGAATGGACGGTGGGGTGGATACATGGATGAATAGATGGATAGATGGATGGATGGATGGATGGATGAATTTCTGGATGGATGGAGGGATGGATGAACGGACGGATGGGTGGATGTTTTGTTGGATGGATGGGTGGATGAACGAATGAATGTTTGGTAGGATGAATGGCCTGTTACATGGTTGGATGGAACTTTGGATTGATGGAAAATTTGGGATGGATTTAGGGATGGATGATAAAGTGAACAGAGGGATTGTTGAACGGTTGGAAAAATTTGGAAATGGATGGAACAATGGATGGACGTATTGACGAATAAATG
>CANUEZ040000202.1:1367500-1370000 GCA_948099385.1 Fasciola hepatica
ATGGATGGATACATGAATGGATGAATGGATGGATGGATGGATGGATGGATGGATGGATGGAGGGATGGATGAACGGACGGATGGATGGATGTTTTTTTGGATGGATGAGTGGATGAACGAATAAATGTTTGGTAGGATGAATGGCCTGTTACATGGTTGGATGGAACTTTGGATTGATGGAAAATATTAAGGATGGATTTAGGGATGGATGAAAAAGCGAACAGAGGGATTGTTGAACGGTTGGAAAAATTAGGAAATAGATGGAACAATGGATGAATGTATTGACGAATAAATGGGGTATAGCCTGGACGGAGGGATGGATGGTTGGATGGATGAAAGGATGAATGAATGGATGGAAGGATGGATGGATGGATGGACGGCTGAGAGGATTGATGTATGTATGTATGTATGGATGGATGGATGGATGGATGGATGGATGGATGGATTGATGGATGGATGGATCGATGGAAGGATGGATGGATGAATGGATGGATGGATGGATGGATGGATGGATGGATGTATGTATGGATGGATGGATGGATGGATGGATGGATGGATGGATGGATGGATGGATGGATGGATGGATGGATGGATGGATGGATGGATGGATGGATGGATGGATGGATGGATGAAAAGATGGATGGATGGATGAATGGATGGATGGATGGTCGGATGGAAGGATCGATTAATGAATCTATGGATGGATGGATGGATGGATGGATGGATGGATGAATGAATGGTTGGATGGATGGATGGATGGATGGATGGATGGATGGATGGATGGATGGATGGGTGGATGGATGGATGGATGGATTGATGGATTCATGGATTCATGTATTAATGTTTGGATAAATATATGGATGGGTTTTTGATAGACGGATGAATCGAAGGATGAATTTATAGATGAATGAATGGATGAATGAGTGGTCTGATGGATAAATGGATGTTTGGATGGTTGGATGGAAATATTTATGGATTGATGGATGCACATATGGATGGATGAATGATTTTATACACGTGTCAATGGATAGATGGATGAATGGATGGATTAATTAATGGTTGTCTGAATGGATTATTGGATGGATTTCGTCAGTGATTTGATGAATATAGGAATGAATGGAGTGCTTGATTTATATATGGATGGATATATGGATGGATGGATCGATGGACTGATGGATGGATTTATTGACGTATCAATGCATGGACATATGTATCTATGGTTGAATGAGCGGATCTTTTTACGGAGGGATGAATGGATGGTTGGTGGGATGAAATGATGAATGAATGACTCGATAGAATGAAGGATTATTTGATGGATCTATATTTTGGTGAATGAATGGATGAATAGATGGATGGATTTTTGGATGGTTGAAGGGATATATATACACGGATGGATGGACGGGTGTTTCGGTGGTTTGACGGATGAATGGATTTTTGGATGAATTGTTAGTTGTATGGATGAATGGACGGAAGTATTCATGGATGAATGAATGGATAAATTTCTGGATGGATGGAATGATGAATGGATTGATGGATGGATAGACGAATGAATGGACGAATTCATAGACGGATTGACAAATAAATGGCGGAATACGTGGACGGATGTATTGATGGAGAGATGGATGGATGAATGGATGGATGGATGGATGGATGGATGGATGGATGGATGGATGGATGAAAAGATGGATGGATGGATGAATGGATGGATGGATGGTCGGATGGATGGATCGATTAATGAATCCATGGATGGATGGATGGATGGATGGATGGATGGATGGATGAATGAATGGTTGGATGGATGGATGGATGGATGGATGGATGGATGGATGGATGGATGGATGGATGGGTGGATCGATGGATGGATGGATGGATTCATGGATTCATGTATCAATGTTGGGATAAATATATGGATGGGTTTTTGATAGACGGATGAATCGAAGGATGAATTTATAGATGAATGAATGGATGAATGAGTGGTCTGATGGATAAATGGATGTTTGGATGGTTGGATGGAAATATTTATGGATTGATGGATGCACATATGGATGGATGAATGATTTTATACACGTGTCAATGGATAGATGGATGAATGGATGGAATAATTAATGGTTGTCTGAATGGATTATTGGATGGATTTCGTCAGTGATTTGATGAATATAGGAATGAATGGAGTGCTTGATTTAAATATGGATGGATATATTGATGGATGGATCGATGGACTGATGGATGGATTTATTGACGTATCAATGCATGGACATATGTATCTATGGTTGAATGAGCGGATCTTTTTACGGAGGGATGAATGGATGGTTGGTGGGATGAAATGATGAATGAATGACTCGATAGAATGAAGGATTATTTGATGGATCTATATTTTGGTGAATGAATGGATGAATAGATGGATGGATTTTTGGATGGTTGAAGGGATATATATACACGGATGGATGGACGGGTGTTTCGGTGGTTTGACGGATGAATGGATTTTTGGATGAATTGTTAG
>CANUEZ040000202.1:2070000-2212500 GCA_948099385.1 Fasciola hepatica
GCAGTCTATATTCGAATCAGTTTCTGGGATTCGTCCTCTAAACGAATTTGTAAATATCCATGGCTGAAGACGATCTCAGAGAATACGATGCTTCCACGACGAAATAAATTTCCGGGTCCTCATTTGTCGATTCATGTTGTTGTGTTCATGGATTCAGTGTGCTTCTAAAGTCACTTCGGATTCTAGTAGTCACACTATCACTATGAAACTATTTAACCTCCATTTAGATACAAATTCTGAATAAATGTCAAATCGTGGACGAAATCCCAGTGTTTGAAATCTGTCACGACACTATCGTTTACACTCGGATTTTCTAGTGTGTAGTCTTTTGGAAATGTTTTTTGACAGAGATCACAAAAGACTGATGCAACTGATTTTGAGAGCATCTCACGGTAAACCCTGTCCTCTTGAATCAACCCCAACCCTTTCTGATCGTGGATAAATGCTTTAATAGGTATCATGAAATAAGCAGAGTGCTGAAATTTTTGGCTTTAAATTCTGACCTCAAAAACAGCAGAGTTACTGAAGGCATTTTCGAGATTCAAATGGGATTGATTCAATGGGATCATTCTACCCCCTAAACAAAGCTTTGGACTCGGGCAAAACTGTTCTAGGACATGTGTGCTGACTACTTGATGACTGATGGAAAAAGTCGTTCCTGGTTATCTTCATATTTCATGAAAAACATAAAGCAAATATGTGTAAGTCAAGTTTCCCCAATTGAATCAGACTGGCAATGAGAAGTATTATTTTCTTAACAAGTAAAATACGACATTTGTATAGGCGTGAAATATGAAGCGAAACGCATATGCATACAAACAATAAACCCGAATCCCACAATCATTGCGTATTCCTTTTCACACTTCGGTTTTTCTGTGGATCTGAAAAATCGCAAGCTGGTAGACACAATAATGAAAAAGTGCGTCATCGGCATTGGTGAATGCCCAAACTCCCAGGATATTCGGCTGGCTATCTCGCAATCAGAATTTGCTGACATTTTGGAAGAGTTTCCATCCTCCACTAAACCAAGTCAGACCAACAACCCACCACACCACCACTAAAGCCAAACCGGCTCATTTTCAACCGCGTCGACTTAACCCCCACAAAACCCGTATTGTGCGCCGCTAACTTGAACACGACAAATCTTGGCATCACTCAACCATCTTCAAGCCCTAAAATTTACCCTAATAAATGTGTGTTCGCATTCTCGTCCCTAGAAGTACTCGGGCTCCATATTGTTCAAAACGGTTTGGCACCCCTCTCAATTAAGGTCCACAGAGTATTCGCATTTCCTGCACCCAAAACGGTTACACATTCCTGCCGTCTCCTGCCAACTTTCAACTACTACCGCCATTTGACTTCCCATTGAGCGCCATCTTTTCGTTTTTGATTGACCGACTCAAGTCAAATATCAAGGCGATCAGTTTCACTCCCCATTCGGAAACAACCTTCACGGAATCCAAGCAGAATTTAGCAGAAGTTACCATACTGCATCACCCACATTCGGATCCAAATACCGAGTTGATCCTAACAACTAAAGTATCCAATACTGCGGCGGGGCAGTACTTCATCAAATTGTGAACAATCGACTACAGCCATTGGTTTTCTTTTCATAAAAGAGCCAGGTGGAACAGACAAGATACAGCCACCTTCTCGTGAAATCTTAGCTATTTACGTGTCCATCCATCACTTCCACCACCTTTCGGAAGGCCGACGCTCTCTTGTGCACACTAACCACAAACACCCAACATAGGCACTTCTTACCAAACCTGATAAACATTCACCCACAGGCATGCGCCACCGGGATCATATATCTCAGTTCACAACAGATGTCCGCGGCGTGCGTCGAGTTCACAACGTCGTGGCTGACGCTCTATCCAGAACTGACGTCAACACTGTGCAAATAGAATTTGACTTTATGGAGCTAGCTAACTCCTATAATGATGATCCGTCCGTTCCTGACCTGAAAACATCCTCCACACACGAGCTGAAGAATTCTCCCCTACCTTCCGCCGACGGCACAATCCTATGTGATGGTTCCACGCGTTGCCGTTCCCTCTTACTACAGGAAATTTGTTTTCGATCATTTCCATCCTAGTTCCCATCTTCGTAATCGTGCAACTCGCAAACTCATTTCTGCCAGATTTGTTTAGCTCAGTACAAATTTCGGCATTGCATTGCGGACTTATCAGTGCTTTCAGTTACGTAGAAACGAAGTCTATTCCCACACACTTCATCTGGTCAGTGCTTTCACAGTTCCCAACGTCCTTTTCACACATACTGACGTTGATCTCGTTGATCCACTAGCACCACCAAACGGACCTACTCACATACTAACCGTGCTAGATCGCTTCACATGTTGGTCGGTAGCAGAGCCAATTTGCTATGCATCGGCAGAGAATATTGCAAAAGTACTACTTCATCACTGGAATACTACATTTGGCTGCCGTTACAACAGACCGAGCAGTCAATTCCAGTCGACTTTGTTCAATGAGTTCACTAAGCTGCTTGGCTGCAAGCACATCACAACCACTGCATGGCATCCTTCGTCCAACGGCACTGCAGAGTACCTACATCTTCAGCTGACAGAAGCGCTAATATCGCAGTTTACCCCCATTGTTCGAGCGTTAATCAGCCACTCGTTCCCTTGGGTCTTCGATCATCATTCAAAGATGATCTCTAAAGAAAATGGCCCGAACTCGTTTTCAGTATCACCATTCGCCTTTCAGATTAGTGTGTTCAATCCAGGACTGTTGACACACCTAGCCCATCTCAGTTTGTTCAACAACTTAGAGACCGTGTGTCCATCCACATTCAACACCCACTCACTTATCGTTCACACACTTTTTTGTACAAAAGGATTTACACACTTCAGCATGTATTATAATTCGTACCGATGCTGTATGCAAACCACTCACACCAATGTATGATGGTCCATTTTAGGTGGTAGGTTGTGGTTCGGAATGATGATAAATCAAACACTGTTCCATTGACAGACCGAAATCCGCCTATTCTGAAACACCTCCATCATCGGCAGCAGCCACATCATCACCATCGACAGACACACCACCAACATTTTCTGGTGAACATCCACACTGTACCTTCACACCACATACTACACGACAACCACCAGCATCCCCAAAACGACAACGAGCCCCGTCAGTTAGACATTCTGGCAGAACGGTTCCACACCTTGTCTGATTTCAGGACTTTGTTAGTCAACGATTTCTTTCACCAATCCGTCTTCTCTTCCTGTTTTTCTACCGGGCTTTCACTTTGTACAACAAACACTCTGGAAAGAGAGTTGTGTAGGTACGTGTACACTTCCGACTTTTTCATTTATCTTCACCGTCCTTTAGTGCAACACTCCTTTGTTGCGCCGACCTTCTTACGTTACCAACAACACATACCATTTTCGTACACCATTACTGCGCAACACAAAAAGGCTGCTAATTATTCTCTCATTCTAGCACAGTCTCACTCTCCGATTTGAAGTGTCTTAGAATTACACCAGTCGGATCTAGCTGTGAGAAACAAACTATTTTGAAACTTCGACGGAGTCGCCTGGAGCTCGTCCCAACACTATCCTGATTGAATCGACGAACGGTTGTCAGACTGAACTGAACTGAACATACTGGTGGACACTGGCTCTTTGGCGCTTAAGCTCCGGTTAAAAACAGCGAATAATTGTAAGTTTCTGTCATACTTCTTTGCTACATTTCAATTTCAACTGTACGTACCCTTTCGCCCTTTTATCAGAAAAAGCTCATCCACATACCCTAATTCGTTATTCTGGCATTAGATAGAGTTGACATTACCTTGGTGCACCGTATATACCGATTAGTATACCACATCTATGAGCAATATGATCGGTGAGTACAAACTTGACAAACGTTGTCTAGTGAAATGGGAGTAGATCGTGCGCACAAGACATACATATTGTGATAATCAACATCTATGGTTTGACTGAGATGAGTCATACGAAAGTGGTGCATTTGCTCGTATGCACAAATGCATGAATGCCGACTGGGGTCTTTATTGAACCAACGTGCACTGATTGGTTCAAATGGTCTTATTCGAACTGCACATGATGGGAACAGAATCACCGCAGACAAATTAACTGAATGTGCCATTCTGTTTATTTCTTCGATCCACGATTGTGTGAGAATGTGGACCAAAAATGGTGGACTGGGAAGTAATGATGAAAATAATAATTTCATTATTATAAAAAATAATAATGCTATTAAGGACATGTCTAAACCTGCCATACTGTTTGATATGCATATCCCTAGCCAGCAAATAATATGTTGACGTACATCTATCCTCAGTCAATCATACCAGCTTTTCAGACACGGAGTTTACCAACAGAGCCTAGAAACCATCAGTATTCTCAAGCTCATTACCAGGCAGTATTTTTACTTCCGAAATCCAATGTCTAGAAAGTGTTTGGAAGTATTTCTTCAGTGCTGAGAACGAATTCTCTATCATGATCGAATCAGGCCTGACATGGGGTGATTTTGTCAGTAGCACCTTCAAAATAGCTATGCTCACAGTGATAGTATGAATTATCTTGTGCCAGGCGTAACTTGGTGCATTACCCGGTATCAAAATAACCTTTCGAGAAGACGTTTCAACCTGGAAGACTGAAAACATTTATTTGTGGACTTGTTGAATTATGTCACTCATAGTTTCGTGGACAATACCACCCCAGGAAAGTTGATCAATTTATTGGATTGTATTTTATTGTACTGCATTGCATTGTATTGCAATGAGGTCTATTGTAATTAACCGACTCACTTTTCTTCCGTGAAAAGGAGTGAAAACGATAACTGCCAACTTGGAAACATCTTAGAAAATGTGCGGAAAAATGAATGGCAAAATAAAATCACATTCAATCACCGAGGTTGTTGCGAATTTCCTCCTCAAAATTCACGTTGCTAACGGAAGCAAAGGCTAAAGGGAGCACAGTAGGGATTCTCTAAACGTTTATGCGGGACAGGATGAGTATAGACTCGGAACGCGTGGAAGGCTGTGAACGGCAAAGAGACAGGTTCCGTCATGATAATGTTCATAGCGAAGTGTATGGGTCACGTATATTTTTCGCGAGATAGGTAATGGAATTCAAAGAAACACGACTGTTGACAGCCAAACCAAGGCGTAGGGGTTGAAAACCTTTTTAAGAAGACCATAAAAGGTTACGGGAAGACAATAGAGTTAGATTGGCAGAACATATTGGGAATCAAAGGTTGATGATGAAAGCTTATTTGACACTTAACTGCATTGGTCCGCAGATTGGAAAGGTGAGAGGGCGCAATTTATTTACGCTGCGTAGAATATGAGAAAACCACTGTTATTGTTCGCCCATAGAAACACCTAAAAACCTGAGCGATTGAGCTCTGTAAATGGGTTCAGATTGTATATCGGGATAAATAGATAGAGATAGGGTGAATGTGCACTCGAAACATTTGGAAACTCCTAGGTGTGGGCCAGAGAAGGACGAGAGGGTCCTTAGTATTACGTAATTTCTCACAAAAAAAGGTCAAAAAAGGCTGAGTAAAAGAGGAATGGTGAGGCATCAAATCGTCCGAATACTTGAAAATCGTGTAGGATGAGTCGTGTATAGGTCAATATTATAAGCAATACAAAGATACGGACATTGTTCTGCAGAACATGGAAATGTTTCAGTAAGGGACTAGACAAAATGGTACAATGTTTGATGCAGTGGGTTCTTTTGGAAAAGAAGCATCTGAACCACGGAATCTGAAAAGCCCAATAGTCAGAAGACTACAGCTTCTCGAGAAGTGAAGAGGAACCAAATCAAACGTAGGAGAATGGTGGAGAAAGATACAACAAATTGGTTTCGCAGAACCATTCACACTTTTAGAAATGAAACGGTCAACTACAGCAACTGCATCCGCACTACACCTGTTGCGTTCGTGTGCGAACTGAGCAGAATTATTTAGGAGCAAATAAAGAGAAACGCAATCAGCTAAGGATAGCATGCTCAGTCAACATAGATGTAGAGAAAGTGATGACTATGAGCGGAAAAGACTTCCTCAAAATATTGGAATTGGAGTGTTCGCGAATATGCACAACTATTGCAGGCGTCCTGGATGCAGAAACAAAGGATTTGTTGATGTGTGAAGTCATTGTTTCCGCTAGCAAACTTGCTTCTAATTTGAGGAGGGTGGGGAATAAATCATGTGAGCCAATAAAGCAAGCATGTTTTGAGCGTTTGCAGGAGTCAAAACCATCTTATGGAGAATAAGTTCAAATCTGTAGGGATTAGAGTGGGTACACGATGGTAGGATGCTATTGGATGAGTGCACAAGTGTGGCATTCAGAACGTCGACATCTCTAATGAAGTTGCTTGACAGGGCCAGCTGACCGCATAGCAGCTTGATTACGCGCTAAAGAGTTTTGCTGTTTGCGGACCCAATAACTAATCGTCAAAAGACTCATTCAACCGTTGTATCTCTTGGCTGATCACGATAGAATGATATTACACGGACTCCAGGTCACAAGCGATGTAGGCCTGTTTTTCTCCCTCCTCAAGGATTCTAGTAGAACAGATACTATCTTTACACAGTTACAATTTCTGGTAGTTCCTTTCATTTGTTTCGTCCTAACGAATGAAGAGTCGGCAGAACGTATTTTCTGGGTATAGTGGTCTAGAATATTTTGCTTATTCTGTCCAGAACAGCGTTGTCCATGGTTGGTGTTAGACAGGTCACTTAACAGAAAAACAAATAAGGAACATATGGATGCATCGGTAAAGTCCTCAACAGCAGCGCGTAAATAGACAGGCAGTAATGAATCCAAAACGGGCATCAAAGAGTCCAAACCTACTTTATAGCTCTCTGGGAGGAAAGGAAAGCTGTGAACAGATTACTGTCCACAGTATCTCGAAAAATAGCACACTTTCAATGTGACTTACCAATGACGCAGCAAATAGTATTACAGGAGAAAGTAAAGGTGACCTAGGATTCGCCAGGCAACACGGGAATGATGCAGGTTACCACCCCATCGCCAACTCTTTTTCTGCATTGTTTCCTGTCTCCACAAATGTACTCAATGCACTCACGCAAAACGAGCTTGTTTTCAACACTTGCAATGAAAGGTGAATCTTGGATAAATACTACACAGATACACGTCTGGATCCGAGGGTTCGGAACACTGGTTGCGAGCAGTATATTTTGAAACAAGGACTGAGTACAGGTACTGACCAATACAGGTTTCATCATCCTGTTTGGTGTTGTGTGACTAAGAGCAGTCTGCCAACCAACACGCTTGAACCTATTTGCCCAGCACAATTAAGGCCTACTTGTTTGAATTCGATTTGTGAGTAATGAAGTGGGAGATAGTGAGTCTATGATCCGACTGAGTGCTTCGTTTGTGTGGAGAATCCTGCCTGACATGGAGTGTAGAGTACGGAATGTGAACCAGTAGTCAAGCAAAATAATGACGGAATATTTATTTCATTCCGATTAGAACACCTGGCTATCTTTGCTTAACTTTGATGTAGGCTTTAGATCGACCGGAAGATGATGTAACTCACTCCACCTTATCCTTCTTCACAATTCCATCAAGCGTGGAATTCTCTCTCTCTCGTTGTGCACTCTTTTATCTAACAAAAGGCAAAAACATCCTCGTCTGAGACATGCTTTTTCTTCTTGCCCACCACTTACCGATTTGACACCAAATTTAACACTGGTAATGTGGGGAAACTAATATTCAGTAACAGGACTAATCTGAGTAATATACTTCATAGAAATTCGGTAACGAGGCGTTTTCTTAGTTTTGTCTTTCCCCGATTTAATGAAGTATCGTTCCATTCCAAAATGGTCGTTTGTGCCCCCTCGCAAAACGTAAATGGATGTTTACCGAAGGTCTCTCATATGACGTCGGTTTCACGTTCATGCATTCCAACCACTCCGTCGGGGTTCTTTTTCCTCTGAACCGCCCACCAACTGTGGAATTGCCATGGAATCCCCAGATTATGCAGCATTCCCAAAATGTGTTCTTATTATTTTCGTTTTTATTCTGTTGAGTATGAATCTATTTCACACTTCTTCAAAAAGGATAAGTTCGTGATGCAATAGAAGTTCATTTGTCAGTGACCGCAATCATCTGTGGTGCGGCTGACCTTCACAGTTTCAAAACCTCTCCCATTATAATCGTTCGGTAAATTCAGTCATTTAGTCTTCAAGCAAATTTATCCTGGTGATTACGTCAAGAATTTCAAAATTCCCAGAAAACGTTACACGGCTAACACGAATAATTTCCCATGATAGATAATCCTAATCCACCATCCTCTATTTGGTTTAATGTAGAATAATAATTAGGAACAAAATTTCCCAATGGAGAAAATTAATTTCTCCTCCCACTTGTGACACTCCCTGTATAATTAAAGCATAGGTTCACAATGGCTGTCGCGTTACCTTCCCGGTTAACTCTGAATCAGTAAACAACGGGTAAACGTGGATTAGTCCATAACAGAAACAAACAACCTGACTAATCCAAATGCAACGAATCAATGTTAACAAACAAATATAACCAATCCGGCATGTCGCAGGCAAACTGAGTTTTCAGAGAAACAACCATGGAGCATCCAAGTGGTCATCGTCGTCTGAGTCGCACTGCTCAGTTCCGAAAACCGGATAGAAAATGAGTGGACAATATGCAGTTTATACTTGTGTTCACCCTTTATTTCATTCACGTCCACTTGTTCACGATAGGAGAAGCGCCGTTGGCGGGAGTGCTGTTTTTCGATTAGTTCAGAGGTGCGATAAGCCATGGTACTGTACCACATATCATATCATGCTACTCAAATACTCTGCCTCTATTCCTAATGTCTCCTCTGATGGAACATACTAATATTCTCAGACAAAGGTATAATTTTGAAAATTCAATACAACCATGAAAGTGACGTTCAGTGGTATGTTTCGGAATATCTTAACTCGAGTAATCCAAAATCCAGAATGTCAAATGAGGTACTATGTAATGGGACGTGTATACCGGAGAAATGTACTGATGATCAGAAGTTTGGCGAATGTCACCCCTTGCACAAAACTGTGGAATAACACAGGGAGTGTCGGGAATTTCTTCAGAACAAGGGAAAACTTCCTCAATCATTAGGATGCACTCACCTGATTTGCATTATCCTGGAAAATATCCCAATACATATGTTTCGTATTAGATCTCTCATGAGATTTGTAAAACAAATAAAGCATTTCTATCGGGTAATCAAAACAGTGAAACTGTTTGACCACTACTCTCTCTTTCTCTCTCACGTTGGCCGGAGGCAATCAGGATTGAACTAAAAACATATCATCAGCCTGTCAAGGCGAATGTTGTCCGGAATATCTAACGGTGGTCAATTTTGGTACAGTCGAATGCAATCGGTCTTCTAAAGGTTTATCAGAAAAATTCTCGTTTGTTGTTGCTGGTCATCGTGAAATCGAAGCAATGCCGTACATTCGGGTTCATTATTTGTTGATGTGTTTTGTGCCAGACATTCTGATATATGTTCCGGAATCCCAATCAATAATCCATTCTAGGTTCTCCAATATAATTGTCACCGAATAAGTAACGTAAAACGTTAGGAACACATGCTGGATGGTTAACATTTTCGTGCTGCTTCAAACCGTGTAAGAAGAATAATCTGTAAAGTGGTCAATCAAAAAATAAATATCTAAAACAAAACTGTGGAGGAATTCAAGAATATTTAGATTGTGTGTTTCACTTTCCTCCAGAATTAGGCGTATCACCCTCGTGGCAGATACTGACAGACATTTTCTGTGCAACAGCCTAACTGCAGCGATAAAACTCTTGAAGCTTTCAAACCAGCATTAGTCACTTCGTTTGCAATTTTACGGGTTTACGGAAACTGATGTGAATCGAACTATTAGTTTATTCCCTTCGTACAAAGTGACGATCTTTCACAATTGATGTCCACATCTGGGACTACTGAGTTGATAGACCCATGGTCTATGCTTTTTTTAATCGGATTTCTCCGCTAGTGAACGATTAACTGTATTCACATTGAAATCGCAATATAAACTAGCCCCCACCACAATGAAGTTTTTTCGATTTTATTCGCAAAAGCAGCAATCAATATCGAGTCATAACGGATAGGTTTGATGAGTTGTTTTCAGGGCATACAAGTTTGACTGACCACTGAAATAACGGGATCGAATTTTTACCCTTTATCCCATCATCGGCAAATTTACTCAGAATAGACAGGTTTATTGCAAGGTCTGTAGTTTAAGGCAAGCCTGTTGAGAAAAACATCAAAAAACGTCAACAAGTTCAGTCCAATTCCTCAATTTCAGGTCGTATTCAAACTGTGAACAAAAATGTTGACTCTTCGGTGGGTATCTTGCACAAAGTGAATCACTGATGAATATTCGTGAATCCTTAGCTGAAATCGTTCAATATGCTCACAGTTACTTTTGGATTAGCACAGCATGCTTAGATTAGAACTGTCGCGAGTAACATCAGGGAAGCTGGAACACCTTGCACAAAACTGATAAATCACCCATTGCAGTCTACGACAGGTGATATGTTACCGTCCAGAATAATTCAACTACTTCGTAAATTGAATGTCCATGAGACAAATGTGTGACGAGAGAGAATCAGTTCAAATAATTTATCCTCTGTGAACTGAAAACAGTTAGGTCGTCGGAATAAATTTTAGAGTTCATTTGGCAAATGTGTTAAGATACTGGTGGTAATAGTTTTAATTTGATTTGAATTACATCTTATGTTGCTATTTCGTTCACCACTTTGAAGAGTATGTGGAGAACACTTGCAAACATAACCAATAAGCGTTTGTGATGGGTATATACATGGTGGTAACAATTTTACCCCATAAAAATGAATATTTGTTTTTGTGAATTTGGTTTATTCGTCTTGATATGATCTAATAACAACTCGATTGACCTGTTCATTGGAGAAGAGAGCGGGTATGGGAATACACCGCAATGGAACTCTGTATTGAAATAATCATAATATTGAGTATCACTTGCAGAAATATACGTCCTGTTATAGTACAATATTTTGTTTAATAGTACAGCGTATTCGAAATCGTTGGTAGGTTGTCGACTTTTCGGTCACCACGGAAAACCATTTTCAAGACTGGTTTTATAATAATATTGAGTATCACTTGCAGAAATATACGTCCTGTTATAGTACAATATTTTGTTTAATAGTACAGCGTATTCGAAATCGTTGGTAGGTTGTCGACTTTTCGGTCACCACGGAAAACCATTTTCAAGACTGGTTTTATAACTGGTTTTAAAGCCAGTCTTTAAAAGGTTACCCGTGGTGACCGAATGGTCGTCAACCTTCCAACGATTTCGACTTCGTTGTTTTAAAAATAAGTAAAATTCTACCATAACATTTCACATGGCGCATCGATTTTTCGATACATTCCAAACCGACCTCGGTTCTGACTTAATAAAGGTCCTATTGTTGAGAAACTGGTGACACTGCAGTTTACCGCAGTGTCCAGGAAATAACGCCGGTTACCAGTAATATGAGAAGTGAATTCAAGTGATATTACCTTTTGCATAGACATGAAGACATCAACAGGACTCACTTCTACAAGGGCAACATCGGCAACATTTTCAGATGCTTCCACAGCTGTTTTTACTCATCGGGCTGTGCATAAGTGACATTCCAATGCATATTCAATTTCTGTTTCGTGCCGGAAATATTCTCACATAACTGATTTTATTGAGCTCCATCGAATTCATTTGGGTTTTTCCCAATAATTGGTAATGAACTGTGAGTTTTCATCTTGAAATTGAATTCTCAGCTGTGAGGGGATGAAGAGTGCACGTTGATCTCATGTTACCATTCATTCAACGTGTCGTAGTTGATGACTTATAAGGAAAAGTAGCAGTACCGCTTTGAAGTATTGGTAACTTTGCCATTCACAATGATGTAATGTTTATTATCTTCTGAATTCCATTGGATTGTCGCCAGTTTTAACCCCAACATGCGACCAAGATGGCAGATTCTGGTTTGACAAGACGTGTTTTACGTTTAACATGTCGGTCTATGGAGACGATTCTCCGCGCGATATCCAGCATGACCATATATATAGTACCACCACTGTGATGCTATCATCTAAAACAGAGTCCAAATATACATCCACAAAATGTTTTCGACATCCAAAGTCGCTATGGGCCACCGATTTATGAAAATCGTTAGTTACAAGCAAAGGGCATTCTCACATTTTTTTCCTTACCATTTTAACTTTTCGCATATTCCGAAAAACCCATGATGTTTGCTGAATGGTAAAATCTCCGCGGATGGTGTTTCACCGTTTCAATACGAGGTTTTTTGAAACACAACTAAAACCTTTGGCTCGTTTGGCCTTCTCGCGAAATGCTCATTACTGATTAGACATAATTTGGATCTGAAGAGCTGGTGTTTTTATAGGATTTCGGTGGTGAAAATAATTTTTCAGTAGTTTGGAATGAGGAATGAAAATGCGAATCTGTCATTTTGGTGAGACAACTGTTTTTTATCAATGAATTCTCTAACCATTTACTGATTTTTTAGTTGACAATAAATAGGAGATAATGAACATAAACATGCAATAAACACTTATCATAGGCAAGGGATTGTCAGTCTAATTATCTCTATTGTGGGATTTATTCAGCTAGCTGGCCCTCTGTAAGTAACCAGAAGGTTGATTTATGCAGCTTTGATGAATATTGGGCCGTGAGAGGTGAAATACCCAGACCAGAATAGACTTTGAGATGTAATGCTATGCATGAATCCAAGAAATGTAATTACTAATCATCATGCCAGAATTTTTAGAATGAAATCGATTTGAACAAGACAAGTTTTGATTTACGTTCTGTTCATATCTTGTGAACAGAATGTCCCATCCACCAAAAAAACTTTCTTTTTGCGGAAGTCCAAGTACTTTCCCTTGTGTCCTTGGGAAAGACTAAGGTCCTGTTAGGTCACGACTATTGCTACCTCAGGGTTTACCAACAATATCACATAACTGCATGACAAGAAATATTTCAAATTTGCTATCATTTATTGCAATCGAGGGCAAACTAGGTCATCCAGATAATCGAAGCTTAACAAATTGAATGACGCAAAAATCGATGAAGTCATTTGACTGTTTCAAACTTATTTTGGTTTTAGATCTTGCTTTTGAGAATAGTATCCAACCAATTGTGAAATGCCATTTTTCATAATAAACAACCCAGCTTTTCATTTTCACCGCTTCGAAGAATATAAAGAATAACTTAAGTATTCGTTAGATAGTTAAACTAACAATAATTTATAGTGCATACTTGTTTGTTATTAGCTCAAGTTCGGTCTCATTGTTTTTTCACTGGGAATAATAATAACAATAGTATGCTGATGCTCCACAATTAGCACAAACGTAACGTGAAACAGCTTATCGTTTATCCAAAACACAGTACGACATTTGTGTCATTGCAAAAGAGATCGAAATCCATTGGTTAAAAATGTCATGTGAAATGATGCAAAGAAAACCAGTTTATTGTCCAACGAGAAAATCCTGTGAAAGCGCAATCAGTTGATTATTTCTCTGTGAATTGTCTATTTTTGTCCCGTCCTTGTCGGCTCGAACTTGTGAAACAAAAAACCTTAGACACACGACGAGTTTTTGTTTGATTACAACCTCCATGATCGAAAAATTTCTTTCTTCAGCGTTCTGCAGTTTCAATAAACATATTGGGATTCGTGAGGCCCAGCCTTCTAGGGGGAATTTCCTAAAAAAAGCCATTATCATTCCCGAAACAAGCGAGTCCAAAACAATTATATATATATATATATATATATATATATATATATCATTGCACTTACTGGACAATGATAAGATATGCAACGTTGTACCCGGTATGCGCAGATTTCGAGGGGATTCCATTTAGTCTGTATTACCTGGTATATCGAAGGTGAAGTTGTAGGTTATTTTCAGTGATTGCGTTAGCGTCGAATATTTGATAAAAATGTTTCTACGGAACTATGTGTCATCATGCTCTCCAAAAACTGTAAGAGCACAGTAAAGAATGTATTCGTCAGACTTAAAACAGGGAAGAAATGGTAGTTGTAGTGCTTGTCTGATTAGTAGCGGTATTAGTTTTAGCTGTAAAAGAGTTAAGAGTGGTAGTAGTATTGATTTATTCAAAGTTCTGTCCAGTGATAGGTGGGTAGCGGGAGATTTCACCTTTGAACATCAAATTTATTCATACAAAACAGTAATATTCATTCAACAAACAATAGTTCAGTCCCACTGAAAACAGTTCACATGGAGTCAGAGGCTGGGGTCGTCTATATATTCCTGCACCTTATGTCTTCTGGTCCCTACGACAAAGTCGTGTTTATTTTCGCTCCAAAGTTGCTCATGACGGTTTTTGAGCAGTCAAGCACTTTCATATTCAGTTGGTACCATGCATATTCCCACCGCACTCCTCGATGCTGACAAAATAGCGATCCGAGTTTTGTGGACTCTCTTCAGAAACTCCTCAACTAGAGACTCTACACCCCTTATCCGTTCCATAGCTGTGTCGGCATTAGACCGAAAACCATCCTAGTGATAAGCCATGTTTTTTATGATAAACGTCGTAAAATGCAAGTGTAACGCAATGTGATACCTCCGAAACAGAGAAAATACACAACGGAAATTCGAAGCTTATGATGTATGTACTTACCACTCCCGAGTACCTTAACACAAAAACAGAGTGGTAATGCATAATTACAAATGTAGAAACCTGTTTATGGAATGTCTACACCAGCCACATGAACAAAGGTAAAATTAAATTGTTGGAGACGAGGTTTCCATTTGACCAGTTTGCCTAGAGTGTTCCTCGTTGTTTTGATCCCCTCCCGTGCTCCTGGAACAGTCTTATATGAAGTCGTTGGCTGTGAATACAAAGTATTCCATACTGCATCAGTCGTCACGCAGGATGATCAGGACCGCACTGACCATTGCATCTTGCGCTGCCGGCGGTGATATTTTGGCTACTGTTCCGTCTTTGTATTCTCCCTACAACCTACTTTCCTTCACCTTTCTTCCTACCTATAGTGTTCCCAAAGGTAACACACCCAACGCTCGCAACGCTTCTTTGTCGGATACGGGCAAAATAACCCTCAGTCAAACTTTCACATTTCCTCAAGTCTTGTCAGCCTTCGAATCTCGGCTTTTCCAAGATGTGAACATCATTGTGGGCTAGTCATCAGGCAAGCTTAGAGCTCTAGCAATTGATGTCTGCTTCGTTGGTCAAATGCGTACCCAGGGTTCGAGTAGTGTGATCCACTCACTGCTCCCCGTATCTCCTCAGGGAATTTCCTACTCACTCCAGAGGACGAAGCAACTAGAGATGGCTGCAAGTTGACTTTGTGTTAGACTAACTTTGACTGACAGGACTGAAGCTGCTCTTTTATATGGGCATCTTCTTAAGTCGTTTATATGATGTACTACTCCAGAGGTCAGTTTGCTGGTTTTATTGAACAAGTTTGCAAACGTAGCGCATCAGACGCTTGTTTAAGTGGGCGTCGTGCCTTACCCGCCTAACGCAAAGATAGAGACGATAGGGTTCTCCAGTTATTCCTGTCTATCACGAACTTCCGACACAGCTACTGTCAGGTAGCGACATGACACTCTAACTCTACAGATACTCTGAGCCACGTTGATCGCAAAGCTTCAAGCTACCGGAAGCAAAGTTTCGGTTGGAACTATAGATCCTACTAGTCCAGGTACGGTATAATCACACCGGCACCATGGTCAGCAAAGCAAACCGCAAACCCGGTTAGTCGTGAAACGTTTGTCTGATCCGGGAGTTTTCACCAGTGAGAAACCTAACTTATCGCATCAGCTAATTTCTGCGATGAACTGTAATATAGATGAGCAAAATGCCAATATCCAACAGATGATGCATGTGGCAGCAGGTTTCACCTGTTTTCCTACATTCGATATCAATGAGAAACAATGGGTTTCACAAGAGTTTCTGAGTTTGTTTAAAGGATAGAGTCAGCTCTCGAACTTCAAAGGGATGAATAAGATACGAGAACATCTACAAAGGCAAGTACAAAAGCCTTGAGAGGGATCGCGAGAATTAGTAAGTCAATGTGGCCGAAGAAATGGAAGTAGTGGCTATTCCGTTTTACCATCGAAGTCTTTTTACACATATTGGCGTCACAGGTGGATGTGATGAAAATCGAAAGCCTATTCATGGTAAACAGCAGTAACATGGCCTTTGAGCCGACTGCTTCAAGGATCATTTAGCTGACAGCGTGCTAATGTGATAACTCCAGCGTCAACAACGGGGATTTTTTTGTAGAGTATCACTCCAGCCTCAATCGAAATGTTAGGTGAAGTGATGTTTTTGATTACGAAAACGATGAAAGCTGCCAGTCCCGACGGATTCCCCCCATGTTTTCCTTATGTTGTTGATGGAGCTGTTAAAAATGTCACTTTTCACGTTTATCCGTGACTTTTGGAGGTGGGAATGCAGTCCGGTAATATGGAGCGAGTCATTGGTTGAACCCATGTACAAGGTAGGAATACGCGGGGAATTTAGTTATCATCGGGTTAACAGATTATCTCCGATAGCCGAGGTGTTAGCTCCGATCTTACTGAGCTTTCTGACACTGGTACGCAAGAGAAACGCCTTCGAATAACTGTCCCGATTTCTCCAGGTCGGTGATGAATCGACCGAATCTTTACACTTACTCAGTTATTTGAAACGCGTCATACACACCGTTCACCGACAATCGTTTTTTCTCAACTTGAAAGCCTCTTTGATTCTGTTGGCTGGAGAGGGCTATTTAATGTTCTGTCACCAGAACGTATGCCATAGAAGTTCATGAATCTACTGAGATCATTGGACACTCATAATTCTGGCTGTGTAAGGGTTTTACTTTGAACTATCCGATCTATATGAAACGACCCGGGGTTTGTCGACAGGAACGTTGCATTCCCTTTTCCTGTTCAACTTCGTCATGGACGGGATAGTGGAGAATGCCATGCTAAATCGTTCGAAGGTAGGCGTAGAAAATATTGAACAAATAAGTGACCTGTATTATACGGACGAGCTTGTTTGCTTGTTTGAATCCACCGACATGCGCGCCTTGGCTTAGGCAGGCTCGCTAGAGTTATAGCTCCATTTGGCATGCACTTTGCATCTTCACATTGTGAAGCGATGTTGAAAGGCTGGATGTCAACTGCACCCACCTTGATGCGCGATACGGTGATATAAATTAGCTCTCGGTTCACTTACCTCATAAGCAGCGTGAATACATATGGGAGCACGGTGGTAGTGGTGAGCACACACATACCCAGGGCTCGACCGGCGTGCCCGGGACTGAAACATTTGTGGTGCCGACCTGATATTTCGCTGAAATTGATAGGTCATTTGTACTGTACTGCGCAGCGGTGCGGTCGTTTATGTTGAATAGTTGCGAGACTTGCGATGTACGTGCGGAATATATTCGCTGTCTGTGGTCTTCGATCATCGATGTTTGCGTAGCACCGCTAAGTGCGTTTGTGCAGTCAGACTGTGTATTTCGTTTTATCGCTATGAAGCCCTTTTACATTTTCTCATCTTTCTAGGTCTGCTCCCCTACCATCCTACTCATTCAATCTTCTCATTTCTAAATCCAACGTGCGGAGAAAAACAGTGGTCTGAAGGGCTCGCCCTGCTGGCAAGCGATGGACGATGATGACATTCCGGGCTTCCGAGAATTGCCGTGTGGTCTCCTGACGGTCGACCGGCGAGTCGAATCCTGCAACCAGGGCGTCCTAGATGGTGACCCATTTCGATAACTTTCAGTACCGCTTGCTCTCTGCCATGGAGCCCTCGAAGGGCCACAAACCTACTCCAGTTCAACCGAAGTCCCGTCCGTTTGGGCACGTTCTCGAAATCTTCAAAGATTGCTTTCATGTCCCCGTCCTCCAAGGGTTGCCACCAGATTATCTCTATCTTAGTCGTGGCACTTATTGCAATAATTCACAAGTTGTCCCGGAAAATAATTTGCTCATATGCAATAAATCTGTACAGTTTTTTGAAGACAGTCATCAATCAGTTGGGGGATGAACTCGTATGGGTGTTCTGTATTCCTTGACCTTATTTCCGTCAGTCATTCCGAAAATGTCACGGTCAAAATCACTTCAAAACTGTCCTCGTACAATCAACCACACTTGCAGTATCAGTAGTGGTAGTTGTGGCAGCATTACTAGTTATAAGGGTTATGGTAATAGTGATAGCATTAGTAGAAGAGGGAAGCGTGGCATCATTATTAGTAGTAGAGGTAGATATAGTAGTGCTTGTATCGGCAGTTTTTATAATCATGTGGTTATATGGATGTGTCAGGTATGAGAGAATGTGGTAATTCAGTGTTGTCGGATAGCCAAGTCGAGTCTGCAGTCAGCACTGGTGCGGTACCAAGCCCAACGCATTAGACAACGGAATCTCGAGAGACAAGATAGTCGATCGCTGGAGTGGATCGATAGATGAGAGATGAGTCTCGTCATTGGTGTTTATGCCTCAAGGCGTGGTCACCCACACCCGTTGAACCAATGCATTGCGTACAACGAGTGGGCGAATGTGAGAACAACTTACATGAAATAGTTCTGAGGCACATCTGCGTTCTCACTAAAGTTAGTGTGACGGTTTTAAACACCAGGTGGCGATTCAAGCATCAGGGAAACACAAACCAACAGAACATATTGGAAACAGAATGTACATCAAGCATACGCGGTACGATGAAGTGAGGACTTTCACCACATTTTACACTTCATCTACATCCTTTTTATCCCTTTCCATGCTGCCCATGTGACTTCATCACACTATGATTCATTCTGGAATGCGTGATTCTTGAGGATCATGCCTCAACTCATGAGCGCTATATAACACTCCATCGTATTACGAAGGGATTTTGTATCAATATGCTGAATATAGTTCATTTCATCCAATATTTTTGTCGCAGATTTTTGATTTGGATGAAATGAATTGTGATCGACCAAAGGTTTGTCGAGTAGAAAATTTCCCAGTGCCGTCCATGATTGAGCCTGTGGATTATAGGTGTAGCGTACTACTTTGTCTATCTGGTATACTAAATTATTGTCAACAATATTTAAGACGACACTAGCAGACTAAGATTGGCGGAGGAGCGGGCTGTGATGAAAAGGCCAGAAGGGTATGCACATTAGGAAGTAAAATGAAACCAAAAGGTGTGACACAAACTCACCGTTGTTCAGTGTTCTTGTGATCAGGAAATGAGCGCCAAAAAACCAATATCTGCCAATGTCTTCAGTTCAGTTCGGTCTGACAGCCATTCGTTGAACAGAACAGGCTGGTACTGAGCGAAGTGTCAAGTGACGCCGTGGAAGCTACTAAAACGTTTTGTTTCTCACAGTTAGATCCGACCGATATAACTCCAAGACACCCCAAATCAGATGATGAGACCGTGCCAGAATGATAGATTAACTGACCGCCTGTTTGCATTGCGCGGTGATTACGCTCTAAAAAGTTGTGTGTGTTTTACATTAAAACGTCGGTACAACAAATGAGTGTTGCACCAAGGGACATTGAAAATCATGAAAAAAGTCGGAAATGTACAGGTACATGAATAGGTCAGCAAAGCACTACCGTGACTTGCTATGATTTAACGAATTCTCGCGGAAATTGTCTAAGAGGTATATATATATATATATATATATATATATATATATATGTATATATATATATATATATATATATATATATATATATATATAAATCGACGCTCAAGTGAATAGGTAGAACGTAGTTAGAAGTGACAAGTATCTTCATCATCAATGAAGAGAATCTCTTACTTTGAAGACAGTATTGGAACGAGATAAATGATATTAATTTTTGGATTAAACATTTCATTTGAACCTTTCATTTTTATTTTTGAGGATGATACGTAGAGAACACTGTGCCGCTATTGTTTCCTTCGCAAAAACGGCAGACAAATTGACATTGTTATCATGTGACGTAAAACCGGTATCATAAATTATCCACGACGTAAAATCATAGATGCGAGCAATGTAAATGATCTTTCAGGTGTACGTTTCAAGTCGTTCGTTCAGTCGACCGATCGGTGAATCTCTCGAAAGAACTGGACATCAGGCAGATAAAATTCTTAGGATATGAGGCATTTCCTACCCACAGTCCATAGACAACGTTTTTTGGAAGAATATTTTAATCAATAAAGCGCATATCACAGTATATTCTTTCACACTGAAACAAAGTTTCTTGAGCTTCTTACTTCTGATTCTTCACCGGTAGATAGCCTTATATTTTACTGAGTAGTGATCTGGTTTTATTCAGAAGAACGAGAAAGAATTCTACAGGTATTGGCGACCATAAACCTCCTGTTTGATAAGCTCATCGAAATAACACTGACAATTCAATGGATAACACACGAACATCCAGCGATTCAGAATCGTGAGTTCAGTGGGAGGACTCCTACCTGGAATACGTTTCTTTAACGAATGTCATTGGAACACACAAAAATACACAGGTCCGAAAACATTTATACCTCACGCTGTGTTTCATTTCATAAATTCTTCTTTTTTCAAAACAAACGCGCTGAATTAGCATCTTCTGTTTTATTATGAACATTTACACGTCCAGTTTGTGTATGAGCACACGTTACTGAAGGCTACCGACGACCCACATGAAATAATCAACCTGCATGAGGATACTTGCTGCTGAAATATTCGATTTTGTGTTTAGAGTGAAGGAAATGTTTTTCGTGAATTAAGATTGGATGTGCAAAAGTTCAGCATGATAGGTGTCGTAATGTACCATCCAGTTATGGGCACAATACTGTGCAAACCCAACTTTCATATTTGCACTTATTCGCACTAGGAAATACATTTAAAGTTGGGGTGGTATTTTAAAAACCAATTTCATGATATTTTCCCAGATGAATTTGTGATTCAATAGTGCAACCACCCAAATCACATGGATTGAATTGTTCAAATGCAACCAAATTCAGCAATGCTTGGGGCTCGGACGGTTAAGTTAACCAAATTCCTGTAGATAATACGAGCCATAGGTCAGGGTATACAGTCATTGCACGCGGTAGTCAGCTCCCGTATAAGGTTGATGTCCTATGTGTCGTTCAACGAAAAGGCAATCGCGGAGCAATGATTGGTACTGCTCACCTCAAGTTCTTCGTTGACTCAGGGAGAATAAAGATACAGAGGTGCGATAGGGATTTTTCTTTGACACCCTGACACTAGTTATGTAGCCAAAACAAGACTGACCGGGCTACCTAAATAAAGCGTAACAGTTCCTGGAGTGACAAATGCCGAACGGTTTACCTGGCTGCTGTCGTTCATTTGCCGTATTTGTTTGTACAGTGTTAGTATTTGTTCATCTGGACAAACGAATGAAAACCAAAGAAACCAGTTGCAAAGGCAGTGTTTGTTCCGTCTGACCTATTTGGATTGAACATTCAGTTACCCGAGTGTGTTTAGCGAACTCAATAACACCGACTTATTAACCGCACAAACATATCCCCGCTCTATATGGCCAAAATAAATTGTTCAGTAGAGTGGTGATATCTGAAGACCTTATTTTAAGTATGCAGGATACTGTTCTTCCTAATGTTGGCATGTGTCATTTGACTCCTGGTCATCACAATCATAAAAGAGCAGAATACCAAAGAAGTCACATTCCGCACTTTTTCTGTGATAGCCCCTTGGCCTCCAACCCCGTCCTTCACTTGTATTTACAGCATACTGAAATTTCTTGGAACTGATCTTCATAAACTGTGGCTCAACAGTCGTTTGAAGTGAATAAAGTGCATTTTTGAGACCTGTCAATCACGAGTAAAAGGCTACGATAACGGAAAAGATATTTGAGCAGCCAAACACTTCCAGTCGATAGAATTTGTGCAATCGTCTATACAGCGGATTTCCCTGACCGCGATATAGCAACATCGATCCTCTGACAGACCGACTATTTCTCATCAATTTTGTTAGGTGTCCACCGCTTTCGGGCTAGTTCATTTTCTCCCCATACCCGTTTAGTTGGTCTGATCTATCCATTTCGTAGTTAAGTAGGTAGCCACTGACATCCTTCAGATCCCGTTTAATTATTTATGTTACTACGCAATCCTTCTTTGGTCTGTTTCGGGAATCTTGGTATACATTACCGTGAATTGCAATTTTCGACTGAATGACATGATCAGCCAGATGATAGGTTTGATCGGTGGCCACAGCCTCTCCGTTACTCTATGATGAAAACATGCAGGTAATTAGTAAAAAAATACATTCCTGGTTTATCAACAGTGCATTTACGATAACTTCTTTGTTCCCAAATCCGTCACTGGAATCTATCAATCACGCTGAATGCGCACCGAACAAACGGATAATGGACTTTACCTATAAAAAATAACTTTCTCCTAAAATATTATTTCACTTTTAGACGATATAATAAAGAATCAGGAAAACATCTCAGTTAACGTGGGCAAACTGCGCTTCAAAGTAATGCAGTCCTAAAAGTAAAAGTGACTGGCATTCCATGCCCAGACGATATTGCGAACATATATCTCGACTAGAGTTTGCTCAGAATGATTCCACTTCTTTGTAATCTCATACTAAATTATATATATAAGTATATTTTGGGAGCTGTTTAGGAACAATGCATCCGGAATAATCGGAACTCCTTTGTGGATCGGATACGTGGACGACACTTTACAGATACTCAAAAGTTCCCACTCGAGGAACATGCTGGTGTTCGGAACAAAAAATTACAAAGAAAACAAAGTCTAAGCAAAAGTGCCATTTTCGGACATAGTCATCTTGAGGCAAACAGACAGAAACCTGGAAAGTAAAGTTTATCAGAATCGAACGACAATTCATTTCTTCTATCTGCGCTTATGAACTGGATCGAGTGGACCCAGTATTCCAAAAACAAATGAATAGCACAAAAGTTTCAAAACATAAAGACATGATGCCAGCAATCACCGAAAGCCCATAGGTTTTAGGTTTATTCACTTTTATGTATTGCGGTGGAGAGAAGACATGTGGCAACATTTTTGGGCCGATTATATCATAGGAAAGGAAACACACTCTCTATACTAGTGTCTATTTTTCCGCCAAACAGTTAACATCTTTGTGATGTTTTTCAGTTTGTGTTAGCTGAGTGACCAAAAGCCAAATGTGCATTTGCAGTAGTCAACAATGTTGTCAATGGCTGCCAAACAATTGAACGAGCACATCCATACACACATCGTAGGCAAAATTCCTTAACAATCCTTGACGCCAATTCTCAAGTGCTTCTAGAACTCAGTAAGCTAAACAAAGTAACATCAAACCCACACGTTTCATGCAAGTTTCTATGAGATACATAAATTCTGCTAACCGTTTTTATGCTGCCTACATGCAAGAGAGTAATGTTGGACGCTATCCTCGATAAGAAAGCTGAATTTACCAGGATCAAGTGGAGTCCCCTGTAAATGTGTTGGGATGGAATCCTATGGAATTTGTGTTAGATTTTGAGTGGTTTTGGTGGGAAAAACTGTTTGGGATTGCGGCAGCGTGCTCGCACGAATTATTTGTGTTCCTTCCCCGGAGGTACCCTGTACGTGGAGTGGGAAATTTGCGTGCGGAACACAGATAATATGACCAGCTGCTTGCTGAGACCAGCCAGTGCTCTTCAAAGTAAGTACGAAAAAGGAACCACGGGAATGAACTACAAAAGTGAAAAATGGTAGTTTGTGATTGAAGTGTGACGAGTGAAAATAAGGAACAGCGATAGCCTTATAGATTATGAACAAAATATAGTGCTGTTCAGTGCAACAAAATTTGAACGCGACGATGGGGATAATGGTACTCACAGAAAGTGAACTAAATAGGGTTTGACAAAAACATCTGAATAATTGGTCAACAACCCACTGCAGACCATAGTGATCTCTGCAACCAGGAAAGGAAACTGGGCGAATTTTGTGGTAAGGAAAATGACGGCGCAGTATTATAGAGGAACAAGTAAAACGTTTATTTTGATTCAACACGAAGTGCGTGGTGGGCAGAGAACAAGCTCACAGACAGCAAAAATATACCCACAAGGATAGTGGCATCCTCAGAAGAAAGAGTGAGTTTGTGCGGAGTAACCCGTAAACCGGCCGCAGATGACTTATCAGGTCTTTTATTCTGACAGAGTTGATACGGTAATGCCTGTCATGCCTTGTCCAGCAGTTCCGATGAGAATATACTGAGATGCTCAGAAAGGTGTCGTTATTGGGTCACACTCCATAATTGATTGGAGAATAGCAGCTTGCTGTTAGACCGTTTGGTTTGTGATCGTGAACGCATATTGTAATGAGAGCTTGGCTATCCTAGTGATCCATATGATTCTTTGGAATAACCATGAATATGATAGTAAGAAATGATGCACATGAACAGAATGTTGGTGGTTTATCTTCGATTTTGTATTTGTTTTAACTGACTGAGGAGTTTTCGGATTCATTGAAAAAAAGTAAAAACTGCTAACGATGGAAAACATCCACTGTACATTTCTCCCAAATATTCTGGTGTCACCCATATTCAATCATTGTCAGTAGATATTTCGTGAGCCAGGTCAAGACTTTTTTCGTTGGAAAATATATCGCTGCAACATGTGATAAAACAACGCGAAAGAAAGGTACCATGATGTCGCGTGGTCACCGGTTGTTTCTGGTTACTAATAGGTCTGGTCATTGTATAAGCAAATCAATAACATTCTGTTTATTCTCGCATTGTACATTTGATTTTGAATGTTATCAGTTAAGTTTGTCCTGATTGAGGTTATGTGGACTAGATAATAACTAAGTTAAATACGTAAAACGGAATCTGCTCGCAGCAACCATCGACTGGCAACCTGTTTACTCATAACAACAATGCATCGATCTGATTCCCGGTGGTCCTCCAGTCTCCCTTTGTAAATGACCAACGTACCGCCGTTGTGCTCCCACTCGAATGAGACTACTGGATTGATGAAGAATAATTTGAAGACCTTCGTGAAAACCGTATTTTAAAAACAAAGAACATGTTGTTTTATCACGGATACCAACGGAATTATTCTGATCAACAAACACGCACACCTTTTTCGAATAATGCACATGGTCGAATATAAATATATCGGGAAGTTATGAACACAAAATCGACTGCAGTGGGCAGAAGCATGAATAGTTGTCCAACCAGGACAGAATCGATTTGCGGAAGTATAAGCCATATTTAGTTTTAATATAAACAATTTTCTATAAATGGAGTTATCAGAATTTTCCGCAAAATATTGGTTCGGAAATGTCTCTCTAATACTATGCAACTTTTCTAGTTTCATGTGAACAAACTGTGTTAGAAAAAGAGGACTTTAAAAATAGGCAGCACGAGTTTCTTGTGAGAAGAAAGAGAATAGACCAAAGAGCGGAAAATCGCTTAAAGTGTAGTTGTTATCCGCAAATACGTGCACGCCTTTATAAAGAAGAAAAAGGTAAGTTGAGTTCCTTGATATCTAGGTTGATAGCAAGCTACCGTTAATCGACCGATAAAACTGTTCACTTGTTGAAATCTAAACTAAATTCAAATTTGATTGTAATTTCTCTTCTGTTTGAATCCCCCTCCGTTGCTTTTGAGCGGGCCTTGGTGATTCACAAAATGTTATTTATGTTCCACAATTGAAAAATCTAACGTCATCAGTGCAATTTATTTCCTTGGTTGATACTGGGTATGGGAAATCCTATTCGTGCAATCAATACTAGTATCATCTCGAAAACTGGGCAAAAGTAATTCAGTGAGCTGAAGCAGAACATCTCACAAATCCTTCACACTAGATAGTCTTTTTTGCTGTCAGCTAAAACTTCAGTATATGCTTTATAAACGTTCAATCATCCTTTTCTTTTCTGTAAAGTTTCGCAATGACAAAACTATGATTCTGTCACATAATTGCTAGTTGAAAGCCTAGATTCGTTTGTGGTGGTGGGTTTTTCGAATGTTGACAAAGTACCTTGATGCATTTCCTGCAAACGCAATGGGGTTGTTTGTATCAAATCATCAAATTTATTGCCAATGCTTTTATAAGAATCTGGGTAGTACCCCAATTTTCTCATTATGATTTTTTTCTAAACCTTCCTAGAAATCTGATATCAAGCAGCGAGGTTTTTTAACGGCTTAATTATGTAATAACAGATTCCCATAAAAATATTTGATTCGCATTTTAAACGGCTCCGTGATATCAAGACCAGTATCTACATAGATTTTCTGTAAGTGCTTTTTAGCTAGAAGAATTGAAGGCGTTGCTAGTTATCTAGTGGGAACTTGTTCATTGCGACCGCATTTCCCAATCATTTTAGACTAACGTCGTATAACTACGTTTATCCCGTTGTCTGTTTGCATGTAAAAGTGTAACAATCATGATGAACTGAACTGACACGACGGATTGAAATTGCGCTCACCCAAAACTACACCAACGGAAGTAGTAAGAATACCAAGGCTGCGGGATGACACGTTAGTTTTATCGCAGAACTGGTTTGAATCAATATGTCAAATGGTAGGAGATAATTAGTAGACTCAAGGATCACCTATCATGGAAAGCTCCCGTTACACTTGTTCAAGACGATCTTGATTGATTGAGGCTCATCCGCGTGCGTGTCTGCTGTACCTGGCCGTATCACTTGTGACAGCTGTTGAATCTCCGCAGAAAGGCATCCGGACATAAAAATGGATTCCTTGTAGCTAACGAGGTAAAGGGTCGATTGCTTTATCAAGAGACCCATGCTATTCGTTCAGTCACTGATTTCCACGACAACCTCATTGCATTGGATGACTGATTTTGATTCTATAACGTATAATGAAAAATAGGACTATGAGTAACTCAACGGAGAATCTGTTTACTTCAAAGCAATACAATGGGCCAGAATGTGTACCCCGCCATGCTTTGTTTGGAGGGACACCAGAGCAGAAAATGAATGTTTGGTGATCGTTTACAAATTGGAAATCTGTATGTGGATTTTCGTAATAACACATACAAACCGAGAATGTTTTAGCTCATCTTCTTGCTGTTAGTGACAAACCTTCAATTTTAAATGTGTATATATTCATGCTGAAATTGCATCGGCTAGTTGTACACATGAGTGTTGGATAGTTTTAGTGACATCCAAAAACCATTCCTACAACGTGCCACGGGGCGTTATCCTGAGAAATTTGTGACCATCAGGCATTCTCTTTTCATTGAATTCGAGGACACGTTTGATACGAACAGTTAAAAATGTGAGATTGTTCAAAGGGAGTCTAGTTTCAGTGCACCACAAAATCTAGGTTTATTTTTTTATCCAGATCATTGCCGTTGTTGGTTGAGTATTATCGGCAATCTGTAGGATACATTGTCGGGAGAACGTTTTATTAAACATTATTTATCTGAACCTTTCATGGCTCCTTATATCAAGTTTTCGTTTAGGGAGAAAAAATCGTCACCAAATTGCTAGGTGAACTGATTTCAATTCCATGTGAAATCTTTGCGTGCAGTGTTTGAACAGTCATCGTGATATACATCAGACCTTGCCGTTTCTGGTTATAATCCCAAAACCACCTTTGTTGTTTTCTATGCCAGTGATAAATGGGCCACAATCAAACACTCTGGATCCAGCATCCTGTTCTTCGTAAGTGTAAATCGGGGTGAGACATTCTTCGATATTGGATGTTTACCGCGTCATTGCACGAATTTTAGGCCACGTATTTTAGATTTCCCAACCATCAGGCAGGTTCTAGCGGAATGAATACTTTTGTATACTTTCATGACTCAGTAACTACAGGAGCAAGAATTTATGAAACATTACTTCGGTGGAACTTAAAGAGCCGGCATTCAATTTTCTAGCCAGATAGGAACTGTGAGGCTGACGATGCAGCTGCCTTTTCACATTTCAGAGAGCAGTTTTTGAACCCAGATTCAAGAATATAGATGAAGATATTATGTGAACCTGGAGAATGATGGGCATCTTAATCCTGGTATTAGCCTTCACCGTTAAAGTGTTGGATATGCGCATCCAAAAAACGTTTGATGAAATCCTATCCGACACTTTTCTGTACACCGAAGACAACGGATTTAAGAACAGTCAACAAAATACGTAGAGGTATTCAAAAGTCCGACTAATCTCGCTGGTCCGAGAACCAATTTGCAGGACAAGGTGAAATAAAAATGTAATTTTAAAACCATCACGGAAGTCCAGTGGCGCTGCAGCAGCACTTGCATTCTCCGAGAACAATAAACGTCATCTATTCTTTGCAAGTTATGTTGCAAACAGAACATTGTTTTCGTTTTTTTTCTGTCAGTTACGCAACGTTCCACCGAAACTCGGTACGCATTCAATAACGGGAATCCCACTGGTTTGAATTATTTCGGTTTCCGTTGATCTTAACTTATAATAGTCTAGCAATTTCCAAACTTATCTCGTGTAGTCACTGCAGAAATTATTACTGCTGTACGCGGTGTGCTCGTAAAAAAATGCGGAACAGGGCCTGCTTTGGCGGTTGGTATTGTTTGGCTGTCTGTATTTGATCACCGTAGCCCAAGCAGTATCTCACGAATTTGGAGCAAATCAGGGATACACCATTTCGCCATTCGAATGTCTATCGAACGAACCGAGTGTGCCGCGTAGCTTTCCCGTGCTATCATTCACTCCACCGGCTCTGTCGTCTAGGGCGTGTGATATGTATGCCCCATGCATATTGACTTCTCATCGTGCTTCACTTCCTGAGCCCGGCTTTGGTTGGAAAAGAAAGCGAGGAGGCCTCTGTAGGTTTCTCACTTTTGCGTGACTGTGGAATGCGAGATACATCACATGGTAGACAAATTATGTTGGAAACCCAAGAGGATATGCCCTTCGATTCCTCGCCTATATAGTTGCTCACTTGTCTTTATACCACAACGCATTTTTACTATGTACCGGGTTATCGGTGAATGAGAAACCTGAATGATGGCTTCTTCATTGGATGTATATACATTTTCATCATTTGTTGTAGCCTACTACATGTGAGACCAATGTTTATTCTCACAGCTGACTGACACCAATTGGGATTTCATCAATTGTTCATATTTTCTTCTGTGCAAAGCGAACGTTCTCTAATGTGATTATTCAACGCTTCACCTTTGGAGCCTACATCAACGGGGAATATTTTCACCTACTGGTTCTGCTAGAAGTTTCAAACTAGGATTTATCGTGCACCGTCTAGAAAATTACCCTTAGCAATACGAAGCAAATTTCAGTGTTTGGTTGGCCACGGAAATTGGATGAGTGACTGCACGCGCCGGGTACTTTCCCTCAAATCACATGAGGGTGTGAAAGAAGAAAATTACTCACATGCTTGGATGAACTACATGAAAAAACCATTACATCTCACTTCAGCTGATACACTGAACATTGCATTTGGCTGAACTGACACGCCCTACCAAATTGAGATGGCTGTGGGCATTTTTGTATTGTGTTAGGAACGTCTGTCAGGTATGAAACTCAAATCGTATTCAAGGATGATGGGAACTGGCTGCTGTCTAATTGAAATGTGCAGTTGAACGATGGGGGAAAAACACGGAATCAGCCATTGAGGTCCATGCGGAAGTTTTTAGCAAAGTTTCATGTTGTCTCTCAGAGTGTGTGGAAACATGGTAGATTTTTAGTTTGAGAACCATTTTTATACGGGTAACGGGTATGCGTAAACGCGTACGAAGCGGCGGGATATGAACGATACATAGATGATACAAGGTAAAATGAATGCTCGACTTCCACAAAGGTGGCGATATATCGCGTTAAACTGATATTATGGAGATATGATTGTTCAAAGGCGTCAACGAGACAAGACAGGCGATAGCCGAGCCACCTTTTGACGTGATTTAGTTATCCTTAGGCTGACCATGTTGAATTACGAGAAAGTATTGCTGTATATTTGGGAGAGAAAACTGATGGTCACGAAATAATAGCTGTTCAAGTGGAACCAAACTTCCTTCTCCTACAAATCTCAGTATTCAATCTCAGTAGTTATTTTCAAGACAACAGTTATATCAGCAATCGGACTAGGTGTTTGACCAAGGCAAATCAGGAAAGAGCATATGTTTGATTAATGACTGTTCATTGAGTTCAGTTGAATGAAACGAGGAAAATGTAGTTGATCCATAAGCACGTTTTTAAGTTTGTCCAGAGTTGGGCGAGCATTTAAGAAGGTCGCATAAGTGTTCGGAAAAACAAATGACCTCCGACTGACTGATGATGGATTGATAGAGTAACACTCAACTAGCTAACTGTGAAGGTCAAGTTTGTGTATTGCTTTGAATAAGTTGGTATTGTACTTTGATAAAAAATACGGCAAAAAAGAATGTACCCTAGAGCTGTTCGAAAACACGTTTTGGGTCCTTTGAAGAAGTGAGCTATCCACATTGATAATATACAGCACAGCCAAATGGCTGGGGATACTGAAAAAGAACAGATTCGAGGACAGTAGCGTGGTCGAGTGGTGTACGACGAACTGATTTCACGGACTCATGCAAGCTCTGAAATGGATTGGTAAACTGAAGTAACTACCTTCAGAGTGTGTTGTGTTTTGTGCGAAATTCGCAGGGTCAATAGGAACGAAAACGACTGGAACACAAAATAAAACCATTGGGTACTGGAATCACTCGAGGTCAGCAAAAATAAATATGATATGCCAATGCCGTTGTGACAGAAATATAAAAGAACAATATTAGAGAATAGGAACAACTGTTTTGGGTAACCAAGTGACAAAGATGTGACCGATGCCAACGGTTTACTAATGACGGAATTCAACATTCCACATGAGACAAGTGTGAAAATTCAATTACCAGGATCGGCAGAATAAAGCAATTTTGAGTTTTCAAAAAAAACATGAAGTCTTCTGAGGAAATTGGGTCGATTTCTGAGTACACAGGATGGTTATTGGATAAAAAAGTATACGAAGACGAATAAATATTCGTGAAGTTTGCACAGTGAGCAGCTATTCTGTTTTTTTTTCTATCTGGCTTATTTCCATCAATGAAGCCGGGGACTACGCGAGGAAGCTTGTTGTTTTGGTAACAGGAGAACTGGAGGCAAAATACTTATATGATATATGCAATTCTTGGCTGGTCTAGAAAGAGTTCCGATTCGCAGAAGTTTGGTCGTGCAGATCATGGTATATACGTTTTGCCTCTTAAAGAATTTCTGTTTTGAAGAGAAAAATCCAACCGTTGTTCTTAAACAGTTCACTAGAGAAACTTACAGAACATCATACTCAGTGTCTTTACAATACAATACAAAAATACGTAAGCAGTAAAACATGAACGTAATCAATGCGGATAACCATTTGTCAGGAAAAAGGCTGATACCCTTCTAAGTCCAAAGTGGAGCTAAAGAAAGGTTATTAATCACAGTATTTCCAGATCGAGAGAAGTTCTGAATACATGAAACAAGCATATGGCAATATGAGGACAACGTGGGAATGATTAGCTCACCGGGAAATTATGTATGTTGCCACAACACCACCTACGTTTTCTTGCTTCTTTTTCTCTATTGACCAAAACGTTTGGTTTCCAGCTAGTGGTTCCATTCATACTGGTTTTTCTGCCCACTTGAACTGCAACTTTCACGTTTGCGGTCTGTCTGAATAATAACACGCCATACACTTTATTCAAAACCTAACATGTATTCATGTTAGTTTCATTGTCGACTGGCATTCAAGGACTCATTGGCTAGACAAACTTTTAAACTTGTATTTTTCGGAATGACGTAGTCTTTCGGTTGAACCGGTTGGCTGGTAACGGTTTTGTATATATCCGCAGCGGTGAATCTGATCTATAGGACTACGAGTTAGAAAACATTCACGGGGAAGACCAAAATATTCATGAGTGCAGGGTGTTCCCTTTATAGTGGATTACCGACAAAGGAAGGAATCAATAAATGTCCCTGTATACAGTGTGTCCCTCATTCAGGAGTGCGTTACTGAGATATTCTGCTGTTGATGGGACTGACATTTATGGTAGTTGGGAGAAAGTCATCGGACGACGGATGGCAAAGATCAAGGCGGAATCGTCCACGGTGCTCGTAATTCAGACGGATCAGGGTAATCATCTGACTGTTTAAGAACACTTCCACACTGAGGAGTTATCTTCAAAAGATGAACTTCTTACTTAACAAAATATTCAGAATTAAATCCGGTAAATGACGTTCATTTCTAAATATGATTTCTATATTTGGCAGCGGAGTAATCAAGAGTCCATTATGAACTGGAAAGCCGTGACAGATTTGAAAAATTGCCTCAAATGGAATAGTTCGAAAGGCGTTTCATAAGATAGTTGGGGGGCTGGTGGTTTCAATAGATATTCAGGTGATCTCAATTTGTCAACAGACACTAGTTTGGGGGTATACCTAAATCAAACTCTGCAAACATCACTCGGGTTCCGGGAAAGAATTTGCTGAGTTTGCCATCAATGTTCCGTACGAATTATTTGTGGTTGGCATTGTTATAGTTCATGGGAGTAGTTTCATCAATTGCTTTAACAGAAGTCCCAACAGGTGGGAGGAGCTTTGGGCAAAATACTTTTTGTTATTCGACAAAAAATCTCATTATGCATCTTTTCCAGAGGGAGAATCCAGAGTGCGGTATGAGTCCACAATGCAGCTCGAGACATCACTATTTTCCTCGGGAGTTTTTGCGAACGTGTGAGAGAAGTGCTCAAACTCAGTTAGGGGATATGAGGGAGATATATGGGTGTTGGCAAGAATGACAGATCTGAAGTTTGCTCTGGTGCAGAGATGTAGTCACATTGCAGTTAGGATGCACCAGCCTGCGTTGTTGCAAATGATAACAAAACCGCCCCACTTGCCAAATTAGACACAACGATCGAAACGGTAAACCGATGAAGCTATCTGTTAATTAGTACACATGCCAATGTACTCGGGGAGCCAAATATGGGGATGGTAAAAATCACTCATAAACGATGAATAAATGGTTTCTATCGTTGGTCCCATCAATTATCGGATAACTAGAGAGAAATAGGTTTTCTGGCTTCGTGAACAGCGCCTGATGAAATGTGAAGTGCACACATCGGTATATACGTTTGAAGAACACTTCCTGGTTCCCTTGGTAGTAGTTGAGTGAAATTCCATTGAAAAATGCACAAATTTGGAAGAAGAAATGAGAGATATTTGATTAAAAACCAGTATTGGATGGAATTTTGCAATTCGTTATGTACATCCGAAAAAAAATCAAATATGAATAATGACTGGCACAGTGACACCGTAAAATGCAATAGGTTTTCCCGTTTCATCATTGCTTGCGTAGCCTTAGCTTCGACGAGATTACGACTATATTTTCCACTAGCATTTTATGACAGAGTTCGTAAAATTTGTTTTTGTATCACACTAGTTCATCACTGGGATCATACAATCTATGTGGTTATTCATTCAAGAGTCTCACCTGTCAGAAAGCTGAAGATGTTCTGCAGCTATATGAGGCTTTTATATATTCAATAAACAAATACTGGCTGACATGTATATGATTACGAAAAATTCCCACTAACAAGTGTAACCATACTCAAGTTAGATTTCGAATCGATTATACGGATGAACGGATGAATGCCTTAGATCATCCAGATTCTCGGCCATGGAAGCACGTGTTCATACTGTGCCCAAAGTCTGTTGAGATTTTTACAAAGAGCTTCTTTCATAAGAGAATAAGAATGAACAATTACATCACTATTATAATTAATACCCATCAGGGTAATGTTTATATAATTGGATAGGAAACTGATATTCATCAAAAAGTACTGAAGCATTCGGTGAAAGTAAACAATGAAAAGGTCTGAGATTATTTGCTTCACACACACACACACACACAAACTAGGTAAGAGATTCTTTTTTGTTTGTATTCATAGTAAACACGTGAACATAATCTTGTAGAACATGTTTGAAGTCACACTTAGTTTTGATTACCGAGAACGAAGGGGGCTCACAATTACACTGTGGTGATCCAACTCATTCGTAATAAAGCAGAAAATATTCGTGGAACTACCACCAATGCTGTCGCTGGGGAGAGTCAGTAGAAGTATTTAATCGCACTTTTTGAGCAACTATTCGTCAATAACTATCAGCCACCGGAGCTTTCAATAGCAAATGTAAAAAAAAAGAATTCTACGGGTAAGCAGGTTATCCTTGATCGTGCCATTGTTATGGTAATTATATACACCGTTCAGTTGAGAACACCCTCCCAGGTGATGCTGTTTTCATGCTTCTGCATAACTGAAACGGGGAAAATGAAGTCCTCCATAACAGGAAAATATAGCGTGTTTATATTGCTAATACAGTTACATCAGCGTGAATAAATCTTGCTTCATTCCCCTCAAAGTTTCATTTTGCGTTTCAGTTATGACCGGCTAGTATTTGCAAAGTGGGATTTTTTCTGAATTCGGGACACGTTGGCCCACTGCTTGAAATCAATCCACAAGGGTTGCTGTCTATAAAATTCCTTACGTTTTGCAATTTAGAGTGTGTGTAACTCCGCATCATTTTATTCTTGGACGTGAACCTGTAGTGTTTATCAGATGCCAGTATGGGTACGTTTGGACGATACCGGTGTAACTAGGAAATGGTTATCCAATTCTAGTTTGTACACAATTATAATGGCTGCATGTTCTCGTTTTTTTCAGGAGTCTTGCGTTAGTTTGGAATTTTGACTGACAGCCTTATTCCGAATTTGAAACATCAACTGAGCTGTATTACTCCTCAAGTTCTGTAGATGTAGCGCTGGTAGTTTTTTGATAGAATAATACTTCTGAGTTATCCTGAACTGGTGCATGGGACATATCTACCACTGAACTATATCAGTGTGCTAAACAGTTGGGTTTGTGAACAAACGAATGTTTCTTGGAAGATTTATGAACTATCGGAAATGATACTAGTAATACCAAATTTATATTGGGAACTAACATCAGAGCTACACTCATCACCTAAGCATTCATTGAAAATAATGGTCACAAATAAGCCACTCACATGGTAGTGCCAGGATCAATTCAGCGACCAAGCTGGATAAATGAACTACTAGTTATCTGTGTGAATGTATGGATGGGACAGATAAAACACCCATACATGATACGGGGAGTTTTGGACTTAGTGAACAAAGAATATCAGCTGGTCTGACTTGTATATAAATTTACTGAAGAATTGAATAAAATATGCCAAGAAACCAAGTCCGGGATATGAGTTGATGCCGTAACTATTTGAACTTGAAAAATAAAACCAAAATCATTTGCTCGGGTTTTGTGATTTTGCAGATATTTTGGTGATGAGTTAGGATGTATTTCTTAGTTCAGTCAGAAGCCTCAATCGTGGCAGATTTCGTCAAATTTCTTTTCGGAGAAGTCTAGGAATAAATACGTTATGTGGTATCCGTTGGTGATTGCGCCAAATTTGTGGTTCAGGTTAGGACGAAGGTGGATAGGAACTCACAAGCTACTCACCGACGCAGAAAGCTCCAATTGTTACTTGTTCTGAATCATATTTTGGTCGGAGAAATACATACAGGGATTGAAATTTTTTAAAAAAAATAACCCGCACATATGCGGTTGCAGATAGAGAATTGAACATGTGACACAATCTGCATTCGGTGACGGTCTATGAGACAGGAGTCGTGTGAAACCCTTTAGTTGTCTGTGTTGAGAGCATCCTTCCTGATCGTGCTGAGAGTACTTCGCGCTTTCTTTCTACATAGTGTGTGAATTATTCAAAATGCGATAAAATTGAACATCTCCCATGCATAGATAATCCTTAGTGAGTACATGAAGACTAAACGACTACGTAAGTACAGAAGTTTCGCTGAGCTAAAAATAGCGACATCCACAGTGCGGATACACAGATTCCATTTTTTAGGAAAGTGCAACAGGGTACATTCGTGTCATGCCAAAAGTATCTGACTAACTCGAAAATAATGTTTCGATACTGCCCTTTTGGAGAGAACCGGCAACCGGACCGAGACACTTTGGGAAAACATATACGGTTCAGGAGGTTCATGTGTGGTGATGATGGAAAAAAGTAGAATACGTTCTACCAATAAAGTAATCAGGATTAGCCGGGATCCGAACCCATAAACTCCGAGGTGGTAACATAACTTTCTGAAACCACGCAACCACCATCGGTTTGGTACGTTGCTGCAATGAATGCTTTTCATTAGCACAGGCTGAATCGTCAATCTCATATTGGTTTACCCTTTTTCGGTCAAGCTATTCTTATAAGTCGTAAATTGATCATGGAATCGAATTTATTGTTGAAGCCATTTCCAATGAATCGATCGGTGTTGATTAAATCGATATTTTGCACTGACAGTCGAATGTGAAAGCAATGTAGTTAGGATTTCGTGAAAGTAGATGTTCAGAAAGACAACTGAAGATAACGAAAAGAGTTAAAACAAAAGCTCGTTCCGTGCACTGAATACCATTACACGTTGCCATCAAAATGTGTGAAGAACTTTTACAAAACCCATTCCCTGCAGCTCATTAGGTTAACTATCCTCAGCAAATGGCTCAAAAATCAACCAATAGAAGTACTTCGAGCAAAATGTTCGACAAATTTTATCTCATATTCACTCAACTTGTATTTATTCACAATTTCCAACGGTGCTGACTGGAACCAAGTTGAAGAGCGTAACACATATTTAGAAACGATTGAAATAAAACTCAATAAGTAGATGGTAACTTCAGTGACAAACAGGTTGTGCCGATTAGATAAGTGATGATAAGGTAGGAAATAAACGAACTGAGTTGCCTACACAGATTAGTGGTCAGGTACACAAGTGGACCTGCCTAACTGATAAGTAAACTGGCGGAACATGCGGAATCAGCTAAATATACAGCTCAGTTTAGTAAACATTCAGTTGATGGATGTTGGCCAAGCAAAGGTTCTGTTTATGTGATTTTCGTCCGTTACCCACTACAAGCCTCACTTTCGGCAGAAATTATTGGTTGTTTCTATGCGGAAAGTGGGCACTGAAAAATGTCCAAATGTGACAAATGATACTTTACTGTAGAATTCACTGGATGTAAAGTCTGCCTGCATTTCTATAGTGATCTGAATATGGCACATATTTTGAGCAGCAAAGAATAAAATGTTTGATGTGAAAACACTGTTTGTGGTCATTCATAAAGTTCCAAGTGAATTATTGACGTATTGTTCTTTTTATTGGTTTTACTGTTGGGAAATATTTTCTATTTTGCCTGGTCATTTGATTTTAATTTATTTTCACTAATGTTTTTTGTCAATGTTTTCACTATTCTCTCTGAGCTTGGTGCAAGAAAGAATATTTATGGTGAGTTAGGTGAAACAGGACATTTTTTGGAAACAAAATCCCAAACAGTCATCAGAACCTCGACAAAACGCACAGCTAAAGTTGAAGAGAAAATATGGCTGAAAATCAAATATAAGTAAGTTTCGTTAACCACAAAAAGCCCAGTTATTTATTCAATAGGCGCTGGGGTCGACAATAAATACAATGGTTTGTAGGAGGCTATTCGACTCAATTACTAGTAGTGTACACTTCTATTCATTTTAGGTTTTTATCTGCCTATTCGATGGCTATGGTGAGCGGATCATTCGCAGTTTATTGGGTGAGTTTTATATAGTGAATGGCTCAACAAATGCATCGGCAAAGTAAAATTATATGAAGTAGTGGGTAAATATTCAGAGGAAATTTCATCTTTCTATGACTCGTTATTAAACCGAGTGTAAGTAACAATCACACGATAGCTCGTTGGATGTCGTCAAAGGAATTTCCGTCTGTGTTTTGAATCAAGTTTCTTTCGAAATAAGGTGTCAAGACGCCCATGGCAAAAACCGGCATACATCACTTGGACTTTCATGCTATCTGCATTTTGACTGTGGGGGAAAACACATGATTACGCGTACAGCAGAACACAAAATAGATTTCTCTGGAAATTTCTGTGACAATTGAGAAACGTGTGCAAAATATGTGGTGTCATTTCCCAAAGTTCCGAAAGCTGTTGGTCAAGTGATGCAGTGGTAAATACCAATAATTTCATCGCAGATCAGTCCAGTTATCTATTTGATTTGAATCTCCCATTTCACATCCAGAGAAAACATGAAGCACGGAAATTTCGCACATCTCAATACACCGAATTTTTTGAGCTCTTACCAATAAAGATTTGTAGTGTAAAACATGTTCTTTTTTCAAACAAAATCAGTTGTTATGCCCTAGTGTTGAGCTTAATAACACTTTTTCAAGGGCAGAGTTCATCCTTTTTCTGAAGGTTCAATACACAGTGAAGCACGAATTCACTGTTTGAATAACTGTTATCACTATAAAGCTTTGCACGCAATATGTGAAACTTTATATAATAAATACTGATAGTTTTGCAGATCGGATCCATAGAATGGCTATTGTGTTACCATTTGTTACATGAAATATTTTGCTGACTTGAGTTGGTTTCATACAACAATCTTTGTCCTCTGATTGGGATTCATTTTGCTCTATGGGCAAAGCGGCAGATGAGAACAAAATGATACTTCCATGAACTTGAGGATAACAAAATTATCCTCTTAAACTGGAACGTGATGTGTTTGCATTTTGCGGCGCTGTTCCAAAATGCAGAGTACTCTTGCTTTCGGGTAATTTCTTCTATCAACCAGTTGGTGTGAACTTCACGAGAAATATATATCAGCTCAGTAGTTCCCTACAACTTTCATCCTCAGAGTACACTTCAACAAGCATCAAATCCTCTGTTTCGCACCAGTGTTCTGGGCGAGACATGGCAAAATTCGTCTCTGGATATTTATCAGCGGCAAATTATTTTCAAACTCTCACTAACTGAAACTGAATTTTTTTCAGAGTAAAAAATCCACACTGATTCTGCCTTCCTGTTAATTCATCCTGATGCTTCACAAGTGGGAGCCAACTAACACAAGCATTTTTGGTAACCATGGGCTGATTTTCGAGTAGACAATTACAATTCAGGTTTCGCGAAAATCTCCTACGTATGCGGTCATTCTAACGAGACCCGTTTAACAATTGTTTCGAAGTTTCAAATAACGTTTCATTTGGCTGATGAACGAGACATTCATTCCTATGCATTTGTTATCCTTATTCAAATAGGCTCGCTTTCTTGGGATGAGTAAACGATTTGACTGACGTTGTTCATTTCTCTGTAAAATGAATACATAAAAATGAATGGAAGGCACGATGAACAGTGAAAACGGCGCTTTGTGCGTGGGGGATTGAAACACTAGACACGAACAATAATTGCGGTTGATAACGAAATCACAAAGGTGAACTACAAATTACCCACACATTTTCAGGGATGAATCAAATTCAAAATGTGATAATTAAGATGCTTTATATGAGAGAACCCAAACGTATACGTTACAAACAACGAGCAGAGCAAGGTCATTTGGCCATCTGGAAGTTATGACATCTGACTTGATTGACCAGTGATCTTTCATGCCGCAGCAAAGCCCAACTTGCAGCTGGAAATCATAGAGTCATTGTAAAGCTCTGTCCTGTGGCTTAATGAAAAATACTCATAGTTCTCATTTCTCTCACAGGGATCGGGGCCGATGTATGAGCGAATTTGAGCGGGACCGCTGACTAACACGAGACTCGGGCTGGCTCTCAGCGGTAAAAGGGTCATTTTTACTAATTTTTAAAGTGGTATTAACCCGTTGGTCGCACAGGGATCGCCTCCTATCCAGGTAACAACCTTGTGAGAAACAAATGCACACAAATCGTATAGGTTAGGGCAACCCATGGTGATCGATAACTTGATCAGCGGGGGTATTGGGAACTGTGAATCGATCATCCAGAGACTTTCCATATAAAAAAATAATCTACACTCACCAAAAGTTAGAGAAAATAGTGTCTTGATTACATATTCCGTTCATGTTCAGGTTTTACTTGAGGGAAACCACTACCTTCAATGCATATCAAAGTTTCGCTAGTTGCCGGCATACTGACGGTTTCAGCCGTTTTTGTCAGCCTAGGCTTTTAATTCTCCGGAATGTTTCGAAATTCCATTTCAAACTGCTTGCGGATCCTTTTCTGAACTGCAGCTGATTGTCCGAATAATGTTAAACGGGCGGTATTTTCATGAAAACAACATGAATAACTGTTTGAAAGACAGCTACTAACAGACTAATGGGGATATCCCCCTGTTCTCTCTGTCCCAAAAGAGAAATCGATTTCAGAGTCACGGCAGTATGAAATGGGGATCATGTTTTCGATAGTATTGAATACTTCGATCTGAACAATGGTTCGAATGAATGGATTTCGAAATTACCTTGGTAATGCTCAGCCAAATGCGAAAGCTGGGTTATCCAAAAAATGAACCCCGTAAATTATGTTTCTTACAAGATTTTTACGATCGCCACACATTTCTGAAATTGTGATCGATTTGTTTTAGTCCGTTGTGGTTTGCCCCTTAGGGAACAGTGAAAAACGTTTGATCGACCAAAATATACTGCATCCTTGAAAATGCATATTTCTATACAGTCTTCTAATTGTCACTGACCGACTCAGGTCGCCAAGAATATTCATTATCATTTTTTCATCGTCACATGATAAATTCAAAGTTGACCAAACTGGTAGAAGTCAGTTAGGAAAGTAGTTTTGAAATCAAATTAGTTACACCTTGGACAAGAGCGATCTTGAAATCAACATGAACAGATTGAGAAGATGGGAGCAGAACGAAGGGGAAAAAGACGCTCGCGGTTGCCGATGATTACGGACACCCACTGAGCGAATCTATAATGAGAACAAAGAACGTTCTGTTCTCAACAAGAAAACGGGCGCGAACTCACTTAATTTATTTTCGCATAAATGGTAATCCATTTACCTATCATCCAACATTCATTTAATTTTTCATTCTTTCCTGAGTAAATTATTATTAGCTTCCAATAACAAGTTCCTTCACAGCAAGACCGATTTTCTTGTTGGTTTCTTGTTGGGTACTTCATAGAAATGATGTATAACCGAATGCCTTACCCTACACTAGCAGTAACACAATATCCTCAGCAAACACTGCATTCTTTACTTACCAACCATGTGACTGACCACGCTTAGAATGAATATAATCACTGTATCAATGTGGAGAAATAAAATCGCATACAATGGAATAGGCGAAGTCGAATGGGAAAATATGATTTATTCGAGGATAATACATCGGCAAGGACATTGGAAAGATTTACGTTAAATGAAAGGGTGTACAGTGTCCAGAGCACCAACCTCAAAACTGGCATAACCAAAATCAGAAAACGGGGCAGAAGAAAGAGGTACAAGAGGTTTGTGATTGAGGGAACACAGTTGAGCGAACAAGCTCGTTTTCTGATTTATGATCACGCCATAACATCACAATAAATCACGACAATTCAAAGGGTTGGACCAATTAGATAAGGGGAAAGTGATAAAAATAAATAATGAAAAACGGTGGTAGGAGGGAAAGAAAACGATTGTAGTCCCGCTTGTGGACGTGAACTATTTTAGCATTTACTAAACAAATATTTATCAAAGTTGTGAATCTTTCACTTTGAGCTGAAACATTGACGTAGAACCTGTTTGTTGTATTTTCGCCTAAATCTATTCGCAATGACCAACATGCAATCAGTCATTCAACTATTTATTCATTATCAAGTAACTTTACAAGAAATGCCAATTACAACGGTACTTACTAAAACAAAGTCGGTTTACAAAATCGGCTTCCCCGTTCAATTCTTCGTAGAACACAGAGTAGCATGTTTTCCCTTGGTCTGAAAAGTGGAAGCAAGGAAAGGATAAATAGTCAACGACCGCCAGTTCTGGGAATAGAGGAAAACTGTTATCTCCATTAGTGATATTCAACGTCGACTAAGCTTAAAGTATCGCAGTCTTATTTACTCGGGCAATACATGTCATGTCACTCAAAATAATTCATTCCACGAATTCCTTGTCCTTTCTTTCGATTTCTGCTTGTGCTTTCAGTACCCGTGTTATTGTGGTTTTGACGAAGAGGGAAATTGGTAATTACAAGGTAGCTAACTAATGTTTGTTGCAAAATTAACGCATAAGGGTCCGTCGTGTACGTATGAGCCATCTGTGACGTCTCAGTATACATTTTTCTCTAAGTGACGGTTTCAAACTGCAAACTTATCATGGGTTGTCGTGATTACCAGATTACTGATCAGTAGCTAAGAATGCTATCTACGTCAATCACACTATGGATACGCACTTACATAAGAAAATGTTATGATGACTGAATAAAAAACAAAAATAATTGACATAAATCACCCTAATCATCAAGAACAGTTCTTTAGTCGGCCTCATCAAAGGTTCGGCACAATCCCATGCGATTTTCGCGATGTCAACGGTCAAGTGCGCAGGCATTGCAGAGCACTTCAAGCCGTGTGACACGTACAAAACATGTGCTCGCTCTCCCGTTGAGCATTGAATGTTTCGTATTTGATCACCATTCAAAGTGGTACCAACCTTCAGGTGCGTTTTTACCAATGTGAGTGTAAGGGCATGCACAAGATAAGCGATGGCTACGGACGAGCACTTCATATTACATTCTGATTTCTGACTAACAAATTCAAACCGAACAGATCATTTCAGCTGACGGTGATGTCGATGAGTGCATGTGGCTATTATTCATTATTATCTCGTCTACCTCCTGACTGACGAATCACATAACCTGACCAAAGTCTGTTGGACACAAGCCAATCAAATCAGCTGTTGTTTCAAGTAACTAGCATAGGCTATCATAGAATCCAATGAACCACGCGGACCAAATGGAATATTTTCACTTGCTGATATTGGAACTTTCAACGAGAGACTTTTGCAACTTTGTTTAGGCACACTTATAGGCGTATTTTATTGAAAGCTGAAACAGTGTTGTCCACATGCACGTCAAGAAGCAATATTCTTAAAAGTCAGTGTGGCTGTAGAAAGATGAACGATCATATGGATCAAAATAAGAAATCACAAACTGTTATTTTGCTTCCAACCACACCTGACTGATGCGAATCTCATGCAAACCAACAACAATGTAGACCGAAAATGATAACGCCATTCTCATGTACTTTTCTCAGTACTCCGACACACTTTTCCTCCTGATGATGGATGTCAAAATATTATGGAATCATAAACCACTCAAACACAGAAACAGTTAGCTCTGTGAAGTTTCTTTCTCATATCCAACATCAATTCTTATTTACACAATGTTCTAATAAGCTTTAACTAGATTCTGTAACTCCAGTACTCTAACAAACCTAATCCTGCATTGAAATTACATTGAGAAAAAGAAACTGCAGTTTATCAAGTGTATTTCACTTGTTCTGATGTAGGTATGATTCAGCTTGTCCATTTTTATCAACAGCGATATGTAGAAACAACATTTATCAAGCTCCTGTTTATCTGTACCTTGGGTGCACTGGATTGGGCACGACATTTTTTCAAGTTAATATTCACGATGAGCATAATGATACTTTCCGGTCAGGGCTGACCAATTTTGTGTTCGGGTTCACACGATTTGGAGAAAGAAAACCCGGATCCGAAACCTGAATGCAACTGGGATTGAGTCATGGAATTCTGGCGGGTAACACTTGCGCTCCCATGGTTTGGATGCAATGAACAATAACAGTGCGTAATGCATCTTCCAGCAGTCAATATGTAGAACCTCAACTGTATAAGCGATGGAGTGCGAGACCACAATAAATGCCCATAACAAATCTGTTTTTCATATTGACTTACTCTCATAAACTGAGCCTAATTCAGCTTCTGTATTTTCTAGCGGAATCATTTAGTAGTCAACACAAACAAATACCCATCGTAGTACAAAATATAATGTTCCATAACAAAAGTAAGAATATTAAAAAAAGGATGGTGAAACTATAGGACCCACCTCAATTGAGCTTCAATGGTATTTAAGTGAAATCCTGTGTCACCACTATTCTGCCTAATATCCTCCTTATTTTGCTCAGCATAATGGTTCCAAAACCCAATCGTCCTTCAGTCATTATTCACCTATCCTCGTCGTCGTCTTCGTCGACTGAAAGTTCATTGTGTGATTCTGATATGTTACAAGTAACAACCCCGAGCATTCGACTCATCACAGGACGTATTTTGCATCTATAAGGTAGAAATTTGCGCACTTATTTTTTCATACTACGTATGTTTCGCTCCATGATATGGGTTACTTCAAATTACTGATATGATAACAATGTACCTTTGCATGGAAACGTTCTCAGACTGTATCCCGCTTACCATTACATAGGAAAATGCTCACACCCTTCCACTTAAATAATCCACCACCAGCAAGTAGTTGTGAGATGTATATGAATGATATTCGACCAGCTTTGTCCGAGTACGCTTTGCATGGTGTGACACAGATCACTCTGGTTGAGTTTCGTACATTGACGAGCAATATTGAGTAATCTATTTGGTATATGATATATGTTAAGCACGTTTATTTGATAAGAGGCACGGGGAAAAAGTCATAATAATTGATATAGAACTCCAGTTTGCGAAAGTGTGGGACAATAAACTTGTCGTCTTCATGTGTGCAACGGAAAGCTGCGCAAAAAATACTCCAACACGATAGGTTTTCTGCCACTATTGGGCCACAATTTTGACGGAATGAAAGCCTCCGAATGGAAATTTCACACTGTTTCTTGACGTTGAATATACTCAAACAATATCCAGAACAAAAAATTTAAACACAGTACCGAACAATTGATTTATCTTCACTTATCAAGACTTTTCCCAGTCTCATTCGCATTTAGTCAATCATGTTGATGATGACAAACTTCTTTATTTTGCCCACCATCAGAAGTTCCCCTTATGACTTCCATGGTCTTCATGTAGCTAACAGTTTGACTAGCCTCCCCGGAACAATGACGTTCTACGATTTCGTCTGAATCACTCGTGAGCAGTGATTTAGGTCGTATTCTCAGTATAAATATTTATTCTAGGTTTTCACAAGTAATGATCATCCATTAGTATGCTTGAGTATCTATTTGTGGTCACCTATTTTAAAGTAATAAAGCAATCGCAACTGGTGACCAGCGTTGGAACTGTGCACCTGGATCAGTGTGGAATTTAACTGAGGAAAAATGGATCAACTCCTCCGCGAAACAATTTGCTAAATGAACATACAGGAAAGTGGGCAAACATGTGTGCCGCAGCTGGAGTGAAATTCGGGAATTATGTTATTTAGCAGTACTCTGTTAGGCATACGTCTGAAACTTCTACAAAGTTTCTTCGATCGTGGCAATCACGATTTTCTGAATCAGAGTCAACACAAACAGGATCAGTCTAACCAGGAATGGGTTCGGGAGTGGGCACAATATAAGTAAATCCACCTAATGTCCATAGTGTAGAGAACCATCGTCTGAGTGAAGAATAAAACTAATCATAATTCCGCCTGATTGAGCGAACTTCCTTTCGATAGTCTCAGTTCGTGCCCTAAAATGGTACGTTATTTGGGCAGATCGCAATTTCAACATATTTGTCGTCAAAACTCGTTTTTGTAGTTATGAAATAGAATTCTTGCCTGGATTCCAAAGGGGATCATTCTAGTACTGGATGGTGCATGCATAAACAACTGCACCTCTTACCGTTCCGTTCGACTGTGGTTGCCTAGCTGGAGTCAGCACATGACGACAATCCATTGGCCTAAACTAATGGGCCCCACTTTTGCTGCAAAAATAATTCCGTTTTCTGAAATTCAAAGAGTGAGCTGCAATTGTGGAATTGCTGGTTGGAGTGGTTGTGAGGTACACATCTGGCCACCGGGGGAATAAATCACTTAGGACCAGTGTTCAATAACTGCCCAATGATGGGCCACAATAGTTCGCGTAAATACGCCTCCAGGTTTCTGAGGACATTAGCCATCGGGTCCATTTTAGAGGTTGTGAATGTGTGGTACGCCTGTGGTTCCCACGTACCATAACAATAGGACTGACATCGCGGTTCAGCTCCGGCCACCTTATAGCAAGTTGAGCACAGGAGTTTGTCTCCACACCACATTGTCCGGGATGTATGCTCACCCACACTTCTGAGCATAACGGTGGAGGCTAAACATGTTTATCTCTGAAAAATAGAATATCATCGCCAGTTGCAGAATTTTCTCCAAGACGTTTAAATAATTTCAGTCTTTCATTTCAGATATCAACCTTACATGCTCCTAGAACTCAACCCATAGTATCTTGATGTCATTTCTTTGCCCCGAATAAGGGTTGACCGACTAGCCGGTAGTGACTGTGCGAGCAAACATTCGAGAGAGACAGCCTCATTTGACTGAATATAACGAGATTCCTCACGTGATATCGCTTGGTGTAGTGAGAAAAATCCACTTGTGTTTCTTTTGTATTTCTGAATAATTATTCTGACTAAAGCCAGAAAGGCTCGGGAACCATTCCTATCTGACAAATGAGGAGCTGGTTTCGTATATTTCCAGTATATTTTTATATAACTTATTTATGCGGTTATTGCGTCCAGATATGCCATATGATACTTGCAAAGTTCACGTGTCCTCAGTGGTACTCAGCTGGCGAAGTCATTGAGTAAAAATGTCGGTTGCTCGATTGGAAGCTCGGAGTGTGATTCAGAAATAACTCCCAGTTTGATGTTCTCTGATACAGCGTATAATCATATGATCCCTTCTAGTTCGTTTATGATGAATATTGGTTTATTCAGAAAGGTTCCAAAATCAGGTAACACAACCTTTCAACGACAAATGTATACACTGAGTGACAATCACTTGCATTATAAATAAGTTAATATACTGTCTATCTACCGAGACTGTGCGCAAGTCAAACAACTCGAATCTATCCGAAAGGTCATGTTGCCGCTGGGCTTATTCATCATCGGCCAGAATAATATGATATTTTCTGTCCACGTACAATCCAACCCGGCAAACAGAAATCAACCCGACTATCACAATGATTTTCAATGTTATCTCTAGAATTCACCGTGAACCCCTATTTGAAATACCGAAGGGTCATTCAGGCGTGATGAGGAACATAGTGAAACCGAATTGCTGTTTGATTCCAGTATGAAGTGCCGTGGTGGATATGAAAATGCGAACATCTTGTTTCTCACACCCTGGCACTGCCCGGTCACGACTTACCTATTTTTGTTTCATACGTTCCCAGTCATAAATTCTGCGATATTTCTGACCCATATTACTGAATTTGGAGTCGCACACCTCGGGCAAAACAGCTTATCGCGGTTTAGTCTCTGAGTAGGGGGTTTCATACAGTAACGTCAACAACCGAAGAGGTGATAATTTCAAATTCTGGTAATGTACGAAATCAAGCACCCATGGCAGAGATATAAGGAGCCGAATTACTGAAGAACATGGAAGTTTGTAGCTGAACTCTTTCAAGACCCCATTGCAATTACGCACTTTGGATTTACTCACGAAAGCTCTGTTATATTCGGACTCACGATTCCCTTTTGGAAAACAATATTTGAAATGACAGTGCTACCATGCCAAATTGTCCCGATCGACAAGAACACCGATAGTTATTGGACAAAGCTTTGTGCCATTGAATCGGTTGCTCATGTTTTATTGTTTCTTTATTTCGTGGCAAAAATTATATGCTTTCCTGAGCTTTGAGCACCATGACCAACGAAGAACGCAAAAATAACCCTGTTGACACCTAATATCTAATCACATAAAGCTCACCATATACAACAAAATATTTAGTACATTACCGTTTACCTACCGTACCCAGTGTCAGATGACCAATCATTTGAATACTCCCCAAAACGATGTTTAGTGGATGAAGTTGAACCGTTGTGTTTTCAGTCATCAAGGAGCAAGAGTCAACTAGAGCCCGATAATAATGGAGTTGTTTTGCATAAAAATTTGAGCTTTTTTCACCCTTATTGTGTCCGGAACTCATTTCAACTCAGCTCTCCTGAAATCATGGCCTTATTCAGTGGATTCACAAATCACACGGAAATATGTTCGAATTCGTTCTATCATACGCTGGTAACCCAACTGATAACTCACTTGCATAACGAGTAGGAATAAAATGAATGGAACATGTTCTTCTTGACATACGCTATAGATTAATAAACTCATTCAAATAAAACTGGAAAATTTTAAATTCATGATAATCTGGGACTCCATATCAGAATCAATTCAAGGATCATTTTTATTTTCCTTTCCCATCAGATTTTGTACGTCTGGCTCTTCCGGTGGTGAGTATATAGATATCGTATTTACAGTTATGTGGCCAGAATATAGCTTGGGCAACTATTTGCTGCAAATTATGAAAGAAAATGGATTCAGAAGAGAAAGGTTTTCAAAGAGGAATTGTAAATGGAACTTAGTAAAATAAACATGATACCTGTTCTGATGTGGTTAATCAAATGTGGAATGACGCTGTAACAGTGAATCAATATTTCGAGTGAAAATTTCGTTAAAAAGTGAAATCATCATGGTACCATAAAATGGTCTTTCAAATACTATAGAGATTTGTCTCAATTATTTAAAAATTTTGTATCCGCTAAATAAATACATTTTTTTGCCTAAACAAACGACGAGAAGCAGAAACTCTTAGATTCAGCATAGGTAAATAATTTCCGATTGAACATTCATGCGGCCACAAAGATGAATTTCACTTAGCTGTACGAAATATATATTTCATTGATCAATTTTGCGGTAAGCCAATCAACCGAGACGGGTGTCCTAGAGCGACAATTACGTAACCAAATGAATGAACGCATTTCGAAATGTGTTCAGTGTTCAATGACGCAATCATGATTAGTTAAATACATGGAGGCAACACTGAGAACCATAAGTTCTCGTCTCGACGTTTGCTCGTCTTTTCTGATGGCACAACGGCCAGTTGACTGCAAGACCGCGTTTCAGGTTGAAGACTTGGCAAGGAATGCCAGATTGGTGTGGTTTTCCGAAGCCATGGAGTTGAAGCAATAGGAGCTTATATTGTGTTGACAGAAAGAACTGCTTTTCAACTTGCTTTATCCGTGATGATGTAAAAGGATCCTTGTATTTCTTTCGATTAATTTCTGACTGTCCTAACTTATCACGAACCTACACAAAAACCCACTGTTCTATTGGTGTGATATTCATATAAAAATTTCATTATTTGTAATTTGGCCCATTGATGTTACCGTCAGTTCGGAAGCCGTGAGTCGGAAACTATTTCTTTCTAGGAGCACTTGAATGATGTAATATGATTGTATTGTTTGAACCAAATCTCATTCATCGGATTCAGCCGAAAAATGGACTTCCATTCAGTTCGAGTGGAACGAAATTGATCAAAAAGATACCAGTCAATCATGGACCATATTTAACAGAGAATGGTTCAGGTTTCTTCAGTTTGGGATCTGACTAGTACTCACTAAACATTGCACCATAGCCTCAAGAAACAAAGCTCAGAGACGTGAGTTCATTCTGAACCGAAGGGATTTCCAGATTGAGAAACAGGATGACATCGTGAAAAATGTTCGCAAACCAAGTCGATTCCGTTGACTCTCAGTGAGGCTAAAATGATAAACACGACAATATCTTCATAAGTAGTTCAAATCCGTTTCAGAGGTTGTCATAGAAAAGTGACATGTAGGGTTACCTCAGGTGGGAAAACCAAAAGGTTGATGAAAGAGAGCTTATTCGTTCGCGGTAATCTGTAGAGTTCAAGGTGGTCATTTCTCAAGCTGTTATTCAACGCATAACAACGGTAGCCAAACTGATAAATTTCATCAACGTGGGTTTGGTCGATTAGACGTTTTTGATTACATTAGGAGCGGATCATCCAGAGGCGCTTCAGACATGTTGGGGCACCTCACTGCGACGAGTAAGAAACCACATACAAATTTTTTTCGGCTGTACGACTCACAATTATTCGTGCTCAATAATGAATATATGTTGGTTTAGCAGACGGTCATTGCCATTCACGTCACTGTCCGTTGTATGCCGGTTTGGCAGAGTATTTCTAGTCACGCCTAATTCAAGTTCAGTATATACTATGCTACTATCGGAGAATACAATAAATTCACACTTGGTTCAATAATCATGGGATTTCAAATAAATTTATAACTACAAACAACTAAGGGAGCTCTCCATTGAGGCTCCTTTTTTGTCACTTTTGATGGTTGTTTCGTCTTTTCTCCCTTGATAGATAGAAAATAGAAAATGCCGATTTGAATTCATCTGGATGAACAAGATTACTTTTGATAAATGAGGTCATCACGGTTACTACCCTTGATAATATCATGGGTGTATTTTAATTATTCTTCAACAAGGTAGCTCGCTTCTCTTCGATAAGTGAAGACCAATTTGACTTTCTCGTGATATTTAGGTTAAATGGAAAAGAGAGTGTGAGGCCCTTCATTTGGTGTCATTAGTACATGGGTCATGTCTAATTGTACAGGTTCCATGTTAGTGCTCCTTAGTGTGAAGAGGGTACGGCCAGGATTGTGCTCTCCAGGCTTCGTATGTATAAAGACGGCCAACAAACAAATGTTACGATCACAGAAGAGGGCAGTCCTTCGGCTTTAGTTGTACCCATGAATTGCTTTCAAATTAGTTGTACTACAAAGCTCAGTGTTGTGGTAATGTTTGAAGCATGTCCAGTTTCAAGCCAATAATTTCTGAACAAAATTTCACTTGAAAAGAAATATTTTTCTCTTCATGTTCTATTTGCAGACCGATACGGATCTCACTCACTGATGATATAATCAAGTATGCTGGTTGGTAACCGAACAGTTGTTCACGAGGGATATTCTGAACGAATATCTGTAAAACCAAAAACAAATGTATTCGAAAGCACTGATGACGCCGAAATAAGTTGGTTTAGTTGGACGGTATTCAGGTTTTCGTTCGGGAAGTTATAATGATAATCCACTTATGCGGATGACTACAACACAGTGAGGCAACTTGCAAAGCTCTTGAGCCGTAGATTTGGTTCATGCATTATTAGATGTCCGCGTGATTACCCAGGCTATTTCTCACGGTTGGGAATAAAGTTTTCTGAAACCAAATAGTAGATAGTTGAATGGAATGGCGAAATAATGAGAATGTATTGTACAACTTTATGCTTAATTCTTTGTTTGATATTTCCGGATAATGCACACTTTTTCATAATGTTTCGTCAAAAGGTCCCCACGTTCAGTGTAGTGTGAAATCAAATTACCAGGTAAACAAAAAACCACAAAAGCAAAACGATCAGCCCTCATGAGGGCATACGCGTCATAAGTGGGGCACGGATCTTGAAGTAAGCAGAATCAGTTATTACACAATTGAAACAAGCCCATGGAGGTCACATTTTCATCTTTCTACTGGAGGCTTTTGAACATGCGATTGCTTTCTTTCAGTTTTCTAACGTAACGTAGAAACAGTGAGTTTCGTGATTTTTGGTGGAGATTTATATTTTTTTGAATACATGACATATTGCATATCTTGAATCGAATGTGACAAGAAGAGGAGGTTTTCCTGTACTTAAGATGAACAAGACTAATTGATGTATCTCAAGCAAAGATGGTCGTTCAACTGAGGAATGGCATATTTGAAAAGAGAAAGGAGAGTGCTGGTAACCTCGTTGTAAAACAAGGTTTTGTGCCAAATGGACATCTCAATTCTTTATTGAGCTCCGCATTGGCACATCAGATAACAGTGTTAACCCCGTGGCTGCGTTTTCGTGGTTTATTCACTTGTACAGGTAATGCATTTAGTTGGTTGGGATCATCAAATGGACACCATGCATACATTAGTAATGCTTGTGAATGTCCGATTGTGGGTGTTAGACCATTAGCCGTGGATCTCAATTTCATAGTGCGCGAGTTACCTAAGAGAATGGCGTTTCTCAAGTGTGGTGCTCGGAAGCGAGCAGCCACATTTGGAATTCACAGGTGAGGTACAGGCGGAAGGCACTGACTTAATGGAACCGCAAAACAGGTGTTATACCGGATTATGTAACGACATCCAGTTCACATGTCGCACAAGTACTTATCAGACGTTGAGCCTTCGGGATGGACTAGCTTTTATCAAAAGCTGACTGACTGAGATACCACGTCTGTGTGTGCATACATTATGGCACACACCATGAACCGGGGCACCGTTGTGCGGGTTGATCCTCGATCGGCATGGAACCAAAAGGCCCATGAACATATATTGGGTCCAGCACTTCAGAATCAGTTTTGTGTTTGCATGTGCCTCTAACCATAGTAAACGACTAAGAATGAAGTTGTGAATATGGTCAATCAAACATATATGGAAATTCCGAAGGTTTTCTGGTGATTCCAAATGGACTGTGAACAGCATTGTTTATCCATCTTTGAGACTCTTTGTACTACTACTTTTCCCGCTAAGCCCATTCAATTATCCCTTTGAAAGATCGGCGTATGTGAAGTGATCACCACGTAGAATCCTGGATACGGAAACCCTTATTCGAGTCCTGCCAACTTAGGTAATTTCGCTATTCGGCAAACCTGAATTGGTCTAGACGAGCCGCCCAATTTAGATTCGAATAATTTAAGTTATTTCGACTGTGCATCACAAAAGCACTAGCAACAGTAGTGAAATATTGTTATCGGCTAATCTATCAGTTCACAAGAATAAGTTCAAGCCACGTGGAGTGGCCGCCTATTGAGTGTGTAATTTACCGAGTTGTTTCATAAAGTAAGCCTTAGGTGAATATATGTTAAAGTACAAATAGCTTTAATTAAGCTTGGCTTATTGATCACTCTGGTCAAAGCTGAAGGCAGTAAACTATAATTTTCGAAAACAATAACTCCATGTAGTTTGTATGTTTATCCACCAACTAAGCTGAGCGGCGGTAATTGGGATAGGTACACATAGTCACACAAATATCCCGAGTACGTTTTACCAGAACAAGGATTCCGAATATAATTAAAAATTGTTTGCCTTGAGAAGATTGATTGTCAGGCAACGCAGCTGGTATTCTAGCAAACATATTCTTAAGCTACCATTCCCTTCGGCCGTACCATCCAAGTACATTACTTCTGGTGTTTGATTTATTTCGTTGAGAGAGACCGAACATTTTCTCTCCGAAAACTCTCATCATCCATTTGAAGGCTCTTGGAGTGACCAGTCAAGCTTAGTTCACGCTCAATACGATTCCCACTTTGGTCTTACGGATTGGCATAAAACGATGCCATGAGGCTGATCTGTATTACCAGTGAATAACATCGAAGGAAGACCGTAGGTACTTGAACATTCTGTGAAGAAACGGATTTGTAGTGTCCACCTTCAGGTCACCTAATGAAACCATGAAACTAGGACGAAGTCTGCGGTCCCAATTCAAACTGCTGAAATGTTTTCATTGGTAAATACCACGGGTTAAGGATAGAGGATTTGAACGGTAACCTACTACAAAAGATCAGCAACACGGTTGCTTCATTATTACGGCTGTAAACGTATTTGATCATAACTCCTTAAATTGCCATGTTGATTTGGGGAGCTATTTAGTTATTGTGCTACATTCATTCATTTGGCTTCGACCTGCGTAGAACGTGAGAGAAGTACGGCGCATTAGGATTTGAACTCTATTTCTCTCCGCATCTGGACCGCATATCGCATGCCCATTCATTCACCTTTATTTCATATATCGGTTCTATATTTCCGTCATCTTTTATAAGTGTATACATGTGAAATCCACTTCTGCTATAAAGATGAACAATATGGAAATTAGGGGACTTTCTTCTTACATTTTGTATTTTCGCAACCAAATGAGCCCTCATTGCAGCCTGTTATTTGAATACCCAGCTGCCTTTGATATTTTCCAACTAGAATAGAAATGCTGTTGCCACTTGCTGACAGTTAACAGAGAAGAATTTCTCAATTGTATCATTCGACAGTGTGGGATTTTGACCGAAAAAGCGCAAGAAGTTAGCTGAAATTTGTGAAAATAGGCATTGAAATCTTATTTGGCCTAATGAACTACAGATCAGTACACAATCTAAACATTATTCGAAACGGATGCTTTTACAATTCACATATAATTTGGTAAGCTTGCATTGCGGTTGTCTTCCGCTGACCAGATATGTAAGGTTTTGGGAGGAGACTCCGCCTCTAGGCAATACGTTTGCCCTGAAATGTCGTCTCACTTATTGTGCCATCATCTTTAAGATGATTTTACAAAAGCATGGTTAGTCATAGGATAATCGAGAAACGTCCGAGATCCTTATATGATACAATAGAGGAACTGCTTGACGGCACAACCCAGTTTTGTGATAGTGATAATCTCCGTGTGTCTTTCGGTCACAGCGATTGCTTTTTCCTTTCGTGGATGGTATTTCCGTTTCAATGTCACTGCATCTGATCAAAATCCGGGTCGATTATTTGATCTGACGCAATAGCCATTTCAAAATTTCATAATGGTATCAATGGTCATCCAAGGACTTATTCATGAGTGTTTAAGCGATTTGCTTTAAGAATGGAATGCATGCACGGCTGCAAAAATCCAAAAATACACAAGATTTCACTCATCCATCATAGTTCTAAGCATGAACGTTCTATGTGTATACAAATGTTTGATGACGATTGGAAGTACCGTAAACGTGCCCAAGAGGCTTCATCTGCTTACACATTCTTCTTGTTTCACAAAAGTCGATCATTTATCCTTAAAAATAGTGGAACCTGACTCTATTTGTCTACTCTCCTAATTGGGAAAAGAAACACCTAGATGTGAAGTATAGTAACAAAAATAGCGGAAAAAATGAGTAGCGTGAAAGGTTTTACTCCCAAGTGGTCACACTACATTGTAACTGACAGGGAAACCAACCGAAATAATGGACTACCACCGCAAATTCACTATCGCAGCACTAAATGCTGTGCAACAATCCGTCATATGGAAGCAATGTATCCTAGCCCAATCGGCCCTAATATAAACGAGTATTTATCAAACTGTACGCCGAGATTAGTTTAACCGTGGCGAACCACGTAATCTAGCCCGCGGTTTTTTCAACGCGGACACCACGCGTCGGTTTCTAAATAATAAATGGGAGCAACCTACGATCAAAATGTTGGTTGTACAACTGCACTGAAACAATCACTTGTATACTGTTGAGTAATTGGATCGTAAACTGTATTCACGAAAGACACCTTCATCTGAATTACGAAGGTGATTTTGATAATCAGATTTATTTCTGCCTGCCTAAGTTTATCCGAGGACCAGCAAATGCGTGATCGCATGTAAATGGCAGATGCGTTGTTCTGTACTTAGTACCCCCTCAAAAACATATACTCGGAGTTCGGTCATTTATCTTAGGATGAAATCTGTTGGGTTCATTGCATGTGATGCCTGCTTGGCAACTGGAAGCCCTGTGTGGCTCATGCTTGGTTAGTGTTTTGGGAATGACGGAAAACAAGCTCTTTGATGGAATTACTCAATCACATTTCTAAGATATGCTACAGTGTCGACATTTTACGATTTTTAAATGACGATAGATATTTTCATTTCCGTGATATGTTCACTGTACTCATTCCCATTTATTCGTTTCGCATAAAAAAGGAATCCAATATGACGTTCTCCAATATTTGTGCGTATGATAAAAAGCGAAGTGGTTTTAGCAGAATGGAAACCTGGTTTCGGACTATCTTGGAACGGATATCTGTGCACCTATAACGAACGCGACGTCGAAATTTGAAGGAAGCCAGGATTTCTGTAATACGAAACAAACCTGGAAAAGAGAATACATATGACTTGCTGAAAATTACAGGTACTTCTCCATAACTAGAAATGGAATTAGCGGCGACTTTACCTTTTTAATATTGACGGTTCAATTCTTATTGATTAAATCTGCGGTGGCTTGTAGCTCAAAAACTGTCTGACAATCCTAGAAAAGCGTGTTTAATAAAACTCAAGTTATATGGTGGTAAATATAGTGACATGATTTTGTCCATATCAGTCTACGGAAAAGATTTGAAGACCTTTCCCAATTCCACTATCCCATGGGCTTTAATTTGTTTTGTCCAAATGTGGACACATGTGAGAGGATCTGCGGTAACAAATCGAGGTGATTGATTCTGCTTTATTGCAGTTCTTGTGCTAAGATTTGACCTTCAAATACAGAACAGTGTTTTCAGACTCGTGCACTAATTCAATGAAGAACATTTCATCCATATGCGCTTATATCTGGCATAAATTCAATTGCTTGTCACAGTTAAAAAATGAATGATAACCTCACAATGCAGCTTTACGGAAGATTTGCTTTGATGACGGTTTTTTCTCTTTCCCAGATGCGTTTCTCTTCAACCACTGAATGATGAATTGGTCGGTCATTTTTGCTTCTGATTGAAAACTGCCAGACTCAGTTAAAATAACTGGTAGAAACCCTCTGTAATCTGTTGGCGTTGGCTTTGGTCGGAATAGTGAATTCGTAGCAGTGTTTTGTGTTTCCATCCCCCTCAGTTGATGCACGGATGTGAGACTCTGGACGTTGGCTATAACAGAATGCTCCGTTTCTAGGGCGACAAAGCGAATGGTCAAAGCTACTTAGCTTTTCCCATTCAAGATAGAACTCTCAAGCTTTTATATATCCATATTCCTAAACATCATTCTATTGATTTTTGCCATGCAACCTAAAGGTTTATTAGATGAACAGCAGCACTCAACTAGATCTTTCCAATAGCCACCATTGTTATTTTGATGAAGATTGGCTCCCAGGTCAATAATCGTGTTCAACGTTATATTCTAACCTTTGTCGAAACTCTCTGACAAGGTTTACTCATCGAATTTGACGAAGGAAAACGATCGCTTTCTCTCGTGAAGTTGTGACAAAGTTTTCAAAAATAGCAGCACACTATATTCCGAATTCAAACCAGGGCCGGCTATAGAAAATTCAAAACAACTGAGTCACACGAATTTCCATTTGCTTCACAACTGTAAAACCGCACGTGACCAGAAGCGATTTGAATCCGTTCACTGAATCAAAAAGAGCCACTCGGGGTTTTTCTTATTCCTGATTTCTGATCGGCTGGAGATTACCAAAACCCATTTGAAGGGTATCATTTTCAGTCTCCAATGATAATTCGCCAAACAAATATATTTAACGTAAACCAGTACTTATTTAACACTGGCAAAATCTACCTCTTTGTGAATTCCAAGCAAACTCGCTTACCCTTGGATCTTATTCGAAGAACGAATATTATTTCTTTTGAAATTCCACAGATGTTATTATTTAAAAATTAAGATACGCTACAAATAGACGGAGGAACAAATTGATAACGGAACTATTTCTTTCCAGGCGAATTTCCAAACCAAAACAACCGATACTCGGCTATACGTGATTGATGACCTTTATTTATCACGGGACTGACCATGGGTAGTTACGTGGAACTGTGTTCCAATTGAATGGCATAGAGGATTACTCAATATGAATGCTTCCATTATATTCCTAGCCCAATGATGATTGTTACCAACATCTGAAATTCATAGACTATCTCGAAAGGTTTGGGATTGACTTTCATTCATTTATCGCACGTGGTAATATTAGGCAGTTGCTGTTACTACACGCTTAGATTTATCATCATATTGATCAATATATATGATATTGTGTTCAACGCCCACGTCAGTGTGATAGCGAGAATGATCTTTTACCTGGAATCAATGAATTATCATCGATTCATGAATTTCTCCACAGAAAACTGTTTTCTAGTTCGCATCAGCGGTCTCAATTCAAAAAAATATTTTTTGGTAATGTGGATTGTACAATAATTTGTTTGATAGAAACAGTCATTTCACTTCAATATGGCCATAACTGCACTTCTGTCATACGACAACAATCCATAATTATCGACAATCTGACGAGGCGAAACCTTCAAAACGCTATTTGGCAGGTCTGATATTGTAGACTTATCAACATGATTATTTTATCCCTCACGTATCTATGGTCAATCCAACCCGACGTGATGAACCTTTTCCGTTGTGTTGTGGGAACAAGTTCATTAACCATCCGGGTGAGAAAGTCAAAACACAAGAAGCCGACACTAAGTTGACAGAGACCTTGAAGCAGCTAAAGTGACAAAAGTTATTACCAAAACGCCGTCCGACAAACTTGTGCCATGCGGCTCCTAACAACCTAGACTCTATGGACTACCAAAAGAACACAAACCATGTATATCCGTAGGACCAGTGATTGATATGAGCACCTCAGCCTATCAAGCCACAGCTCAGTTGATTGCAGAAATTCTTGAACCTGTGCACAAGTCACTAGCGAAGTGTAGTGTTAAAGATTCGTCCTGTACGATGGAGGTGACAAACCATCAGAAGCTATCTGGATGGACTACGCCTTGCCTAGATTTGGCCAAACCAAAATGACGATTTCTTATAAGTGCATGCAATTTCTGTACAATAGAAAATACTTCAAGCCAAAGGGACGGAGTAACAATGTGATCACTGCTTAGACCCTTTCTGGCGGTTATATTCTTAGCCAAACTAAACCAGCCACTAAAAGCACCATCGAAAATCTTGATATGTATACCAGATATATGGATGACACTTTCATATTATTTGACCCAGCAAAAGACAATATTGAACTACTGAGGACATTCAACAATGCCCACGCATTGACCACATTTACATTGGAGATGGAGACGGACAACTTTCTCGCTTTTCTCGATATGGGATAATGTAGAATTTTGGAGCTGTGCACACATTTCCCAAGTTTTATCCCCCTACGATACAAAAGATACCTAATGAGCTGACCTACGGAGCATAAAACACACAGGTGAAACTTAAAAAAAAACGGCTTTCGAGAACGGTTTATTCGTCAAACTAAATCAAAGGGGAGACACAAATTAAATGTGCAAACGCCGAAGAAAAGGATATCTTTCTAACTGTCACCTTCAAGAGTGAAAAACCTTAGAAATAATGAAACTACGCATGAATATGGTCCTCGGGAAGTCCTTCCTCGCTGCACCTGTCAGAATCCAAACAACCACCATGTACTTCATAGTTCAACAATCCAAGGACAGATTGCCTCTTCCATCTCAAACGTTTGTTCTATATCAATTTATGTGCTCTTCCATTGCATAGTATATTGGACATAGGACGAGAAGCCTGGCAAAGAGGGTATCAGAACACGCCAAGGCGTCTTTACGCAAAGGAAGAGCTTGAGCTAACAATAGCACAATCCTACAACATTTGGTGGATAGCGGACATCAGATCGACGCAGTTACAGCTTTCAGACCAGTCCTGACAGAGCCCGGAGTTCATGTAAAAGGATTACGCAGGCGGGTGCCAATGACGTCGAGAACCATAGCAATTCGACCACTGATGCCGGAATTGTGTAAGCACCGTAACCTCGTGCAATAGTTCTGGTTACCGAGGCCGTAACAAGTGATTCTCCCATGGTTCCTGTTACGTTCCGTCCCAGTACCTCTAGTGAGATCTCGGTTCTGCCTCAGAATCAATTCCATTTTATTCACGCAGAATACATTGATTATATAGAATATGCGCTCGTCATAACCAAAACCGTGCAAAATAGCTTACGGGCCTACTGATAGACTTGAACGGGCCGTCTGTATAGTTCATTTAGTTCTGCCCGGAATGGTTGATTTGGCTCTGGTCGAATAACAACCGCTGACTGATCCATTGATCGGTCATAGGGTTCTGATCTTGTCGGTGATTCTGGTCAGCCGATCATGAGCTGACTGCTTTCACAGTTCCCATGTACTAATTCTTCCCAGCGTAGCACCTCTTTTTTCACACCGTAGTTCACACGTGTCTTTTCACGCCCTTTGGTTGCTCATTTCACACTAAATATCATTCATGAAACGGAGATACTTTATCAAAATGAAGCGTGTTGTCTTGTTACCGCAGTTGTTGCACACTCACTCACTAACTGCTGTCTATAGCTGAAACTATACTCTCCTTTACCCAGTACTATATACGTAAATTCCTCTGATGATCTATCGAAAATCGTCTTTACCTACCCCCTTTGATTGTGACATAATTAGACAGAAGACCAAACTGCAATTTGAGATTTGTTAGAAGAACGGTTTCATACTCACTGGTTATAAACTAGGCGATCAGTTACCTTTTTTGTTTCTGTAGCTTTCGAGTACCTGCAACGCCTAAACCTTAACTGTTCCACGATACGTGATCTATCAAAGTATGCTCATATTTCCTTCTCAAGGTAAACTAGTTTTTAGGGCCAAAACTATCTCACCACGTCTCATTCCGAATTTGTAAGCTTTTTTCCAGCTCAACAACGAATTCAATCTCTTTCGGATACTTTCGAAAATCATGTGAAAAATCTGTCTGAGACGACACTGTACTCAAATGAACGTCGTGCACGTTGAGGAGCCATTTTTAGATGCAGACTTTGTCGAAAATTTGTTTAAGCTTTTGTTCTGTTATGAGAAAAGATGATGAAGTGTGAAAAACCATCGTGTGAAACAGAATCACAAAAGTCATTACGATCCCCTTGGAAGAAAGTCGATCGGTTAATTGTAATATTGATGATATATTCCACATTGATGCATGCAGTATAAACAAATTGTGGAAAAGCCAGTCAAAGTCCCGGTCGATAGAAAAATACAAAATATCCTATCTCAAGGAAGGACTAGGTTTTGTGCATCTGCGGACGCCCGCATATGGTAATTACACAATTGATTATATACGAATGTCTACGGAATGCGGAGGAAACGCTGATGGAATTAGGTGTGCAAAGTATAAATGCATTCATGTTTGAATTCCTTCTGCTACAGTTATTTACTTCTTGAAGTCTCTCCCACCCAGTATCAGCACTTTGCTCCAGAGTAACCATAACTGAAAAATATGGATGAAAATTTATGTAAATCGTTCGTTCTGATAGTATGCACAAGCAGTTTCGGTACAAAAACAAACATGTGAGATAAAAACTATTTTTGATCACTCTGGCTCTCGCTGTTTCATTCACGGACCTTGGGTTCAGACGTCTTCCGAAATCGTATATGGACCAAGCATGCCAAGTTCCGAAGTCACATTCTGTAAAATGCAGGAAGGTTGTGGTCGAGCTAGTCAATCCTCTAACGTTTCGTTTTTAGGAAAAACAATGACCTCGTTCCTACTTTAATGCGCTGACCATTCAGAGAGAAGCAAAGAGCTCCACAAATTTTGTTGGCAAAACACCGTGATTGATAAACGTGTGCAGTTGGGAAATTGAAAGGCTGAATGAAATCAAACATCAGAACACGGGAAAGGCAGTTTTTAGGCTGGAAGTGATTTCCTTCCTTAGGATAATTATGATACACGTGTATGTTTCTGGGAAAATTACATGAATATCAAATGATGTATATTTTTAAATAAACATCATATAACCAAGTGAATTAGCTTATGAAATACTGGCTAATCCATGTTTCATTTACAATATGTGATGAAAATGCCCTACTGAACCAGCGTATATTGCAAAAGCGAGAGTACTTACCAGTGTGCACTAGTGTGCGCCTTCATGGGATTCACGCCCATAAAGCCTCATGGTGATCATGACGAGGAATGTAACTTCGGAACCTGCACATTTTGACCGGTAACCTGTTTGATACCACACTGACGTTTCCTCAAAATCTTCCTCGACATGCTCGTGGACAAGAACGTTTCGTTTTTAGGAAAAACTTACAATCAATAAGCCTCAAACGGTGGTGCAAATGTCTCGCTGGAAAAACCTATATGAGCGATAAAAATAATTTGCCTTCAATCGGCTCGGTACAAAGCAACCTGTGATTGAATTCTGTTGGTTACGTGGAATAATAGCTGATCTGAATGGTTTGAATCCGATAGAATTCAGCCATGAAATTGGATTTATAAGTCAGGAAATAGAAAGGATTTCAATAAACTAATAGTGACGTGTCCTCACCTTTATCACCTCCAGCGGAAACGGTCTGCTCAGTTTAAAGCTGCCATTCAGAATTCAGTAGCTGATATGAGAACCCGTCCGTAGCTGTCCTATACCTTGGGCATGTTCTTACGCTCGCATTGGGTGAAGCGCAATTCAAGGCCTATACCGTCTGGTATGCTAGTGGAGAACAACAAAATCGAATGCCACTTGGGAGCGAACGCGCATGTTTTGCGTTTACCAACTTCCTTTGGAGTGATCTGTGAGTGTTTTTTTCATGATTGACGTGGATAGCATTCAACACTAATGGACAACAATGTAGAGTTTACAGCAACCCATACTAGTTTTTGGAGTCTAGATCTATCATTTTTAGGATGAAACGCACTAGGAAGCCAATTATCCTTCCCAATTACACGACTGGCTCACCAGAGCTTATGTTTTGGAACAAAAACTGATTAATCGTCTTGTCACTTGAAATTTAACCTTACATCAACACCACATGAAAAGGAGTATTGAGCACAACCAGCAGTCGAACTAAAGAGTCCGCGAACGGATATATTTTAGTGAAAATACAAGCATCGCCGAGGAAAAGTAGGAACGCTAATGTGAGTCAGTTAGCACGGAAATAAGAACGAGTACAACCGCTCGATTTACAACAATTGTCCCAGTTTACAATTATTTGTTTCCACTTTCTCAGACCGAAGAGCAATTTTGCCAAACTTTGTTCTACGAAGTAGTCAACGGGCAAACAAATTCGAAAGGCCAACCGTTTTATATTAGGTAGTGTTGAATTATCGTTTGTGGGAATGAATGAATAGCTGGATGGCGGTTTTGATTATAGGAACTGCGATTACACTTATACAAAAATACACAAAATGCGTTTACCATCCAAATTTTCTCCAAAATTAGTAGTTTTTAAACTGCATGAAATATCTTCTCGGTACATTTTCGATTACACGACCATCACAAGCCTCTAGTCATTCTCCCTTCTCTCCCGTTTTCTGATTTCGGTTATGCCAGATTTGAGATTGTTCTTGTCGGAGCTGTACCATTTCAATTTTCCGATCATCTTTACAGTGTATCTGTGAACATATTATCTTCCAACAAAGCATATTTATTCCACATGACTCCGACCTATCCAATTGTATATGACGTAACAGCGTCACGTTGATAAAATGGTTATATTGATTCTAGGCATGCTCAGTCATATGGCTGGTTAGCGTTGAACTCAGAGTGTTCTAGGGCTATTGTGTTACCAGTTGTGTAGGGTAACGCATCTGGTCGTGAATAACTTCATATTTTTCCGAAAAATGCAAAAAGAAATGATTAATTAGTTTTTCTCAGCATCTTACATTTAGCAGGATCTGGTAAAGTTATTTTGGTGACGTAATCAGCGACGGTCAATATTTCGGATGATTCCACTCCCGCATTCGGCTGAGCAAAAACATGGTGACCTCAAATCCCACACATTCAATCTCTAACAGATGAAAACATCAAGTACGCACAGATCCAATATGATAACCTCACGGCCATGAAATCAGTTACTTTGTTAGGCAAGAGGGAAAAAGAGGATAACTCTTATTGCTGTTAGCAAATGTTATTCAGACTGTCGTTGATATTGTTTCGAGGACAATTACTTGATGTGTATTATTATTCAAGCTTTGACTGGAGTTCGGGAAACGTATCGTGTGCGATTCGAAAAACCCTGTGAATAATCCTGAGAGTGTGAAAAACAGCTAGAGACATCTGTGTGTGGACTACCAGCAATTATCTCTGATTTGGATAAACGTTAGTGGCTGCCACAAGCAAATCCGGAAAACGGCGGAATAGAATAATAATAATTAGGCTCCAGCGAGCGTATTTTTTAAATCGGAAATCTTCTGAAAATCAATTCATAAATCCTGTTACTCCAACTGATCAAGTAACCGAGCACGGTGCGTTGTTTCTAATCCAATGTATTTGTGTTGAATAAGGCGTCCACAAGACTTTTCAATTCATAGAATGTGACCACTCGCTGTTGGACGAGTTATTACACTTCAATAGTCAGTGAACGATGAGCCTAAAATTATGCTGTGGTTAAGTTATATACACAGTTGACAGTCTGATCGGATAAAAGCGTTGTCAGCGGTTCAACTTACGTTCAGTCACACCCGGGTCCCAGTTGCAGCAGGAACTTGGTGTATGAGCACTGTTGGAGCTTTCTGACAAACCACAAGAGAGAGCTTTACAGTGCTGAGTATTAAGTTGATCTATGCCACAGCACTTGATAATCAAGTCAGATTTCTCAACACTGAAATTGGCCGAGTAGCCGTGCACTGTGTTGTTTGTGGGGAATATGTATATTTTGTCCTCTGAGATCAAGCCGTAAATTTTTGATATTTTTTGTTCGGTGAATTCGCGAGACATTGAGGGTATTTTGTTGTTCCCCTTTTTGATCCGTTCATGCTTGTATCTGTCGAAGTTTGTGCAGAATTGTTCATAAATTATACTGGTTGAACTGGTACTCCTGGTTTGTGTAGCTTCTGTATCCCAATCATTTTGTGGGTTCCCAACTTCTCTTTGGTTATAGATGATGAGTTGTTATCTCGCTGATAAAATATTCTTCAAGGAGAACATGTACTTCAGCAGATGTCATGGTCACTAGATTCTTAGGGCCATTGCAGTGGTCTTAGCATGGCAATGTGCTCGGATCTTCAGAACAATCTATCATCTCCTATGCATAATCACATTTTATCCATAATCACGACTACGAACCCGCTATCAGGGTGCGAAGTCAAAGAATCTGCTCATATTTCCTGAAGTGAATGGATATCGATTACGGACCGTTGTGCCACGAAGAATCAGCGGAGAGCTTGATCCAGTTTTCCCATTTAGATTCCGCGGGTGGCTGTTTAATTATATAGCTCTCGAGCAGGGGTAACTTTCCACGAGTTTGCTTCTACTATCCATGCACAAGACCGCTCGCGTCCTTCGCCTGATTACCCAAAAGCTGGAGTTTCTCTTGAAACCTACGGAGTGAATCGCGCCAAATAACTAATGCTGTGATGAAAGGCGTTGTTTTTTTTCCTCGTTAACGAACATTTCCGAAACCTTCCCAAGAAACACAATTACATCTCGTATCAATAGTTTCAATTCATCACTCATCAAGATTAACCCCAAAATCCCATTGTAACCTGCTTTTACTTCCACCTGTTCATTTTAGAGTGGAATATCTTGTATCACTAAAGACTACACTTATCCGCAGAAGGCAAGCTGATTTTGATAGCCGGGAAGAAGGTTCACAGATATTCGCCTCCTTCCTTGGCAAAACATTTCATCTTACCTCAGCGTTTGTGTCAACTTTCGTGTTGTATAAATCCAGATTTAACATTTTGAACTATGTGCAGGTGGGTTTTGTTGGTACTTCGACGGATGTAGGAAACTTTCTTATCATATCAGTTGTATTACTCTATTTGGATCTTAGTCCAATCGATCCTAAGTCACTCTTCATTGAGCGTACACAAAGGCGAGTAAGCGACAAATTCAAATCAGGTGTGATTTGTTTTACCGAGCAATACAGGTGAGAAGGAAACATGAGGTGAAAGAACTATTCTAGACAATCACTAGAAACGTTTTGCTGCTGAAGTTTAAATTGTAGATTACTTAGAAACGCTTTCCTTTGATTAGTCATGCAGGAGCAGCTTTGAATGTATTTCACTTTTGACATCAAGGGACGTTTGACTACTTGTTGCTATTTTGGAATGCATAATGAGTGTGCAAGAAAAAGGGAATACTGGGCTGATATACGTCATTCTCAAGGGTAACGGCACTTGGTTTAGGTTGGGAGTAATGTGAAAATGATCTCAATATTGAAGAATTCATCTGAAAAGTACTGCTCGTTGTATTTCAAATAGGAAACTGTATAGATATCATGACCTCGTTCTCCAACATGCTCTTACTGCCTCACGTCCGTCGACGTTTTTCTCATCCAGTCAGCCTATGTGCAAATCAGATGATTGTCCGTATACATAAAAAAGCGGAACCGTTGTGTTACAAACCTCAGTGGATTGCTGGACATTGTATAAATTTCCGTTATGGCAATCGCAGCACCGTGGTGGGCGCAATCAAGTGGCACTTGAAATCGTGCTGCAATCTGTATGAACAGCCACAAGCTGAAATTACCTCTGCTCTGAGAAAACTGTATTCAGATTTACCCTGGTCCTAATGAAATTGGGGTATGTGTAGGTTTTTATTCAAAAAACGAACTCAGGGAAGGTAGAAAACAAAGTACTGTAGGCAAGATGTACCGCGTCTGCTATGGATGTTTCGATTCCAAGTTTTGACCGAATATTGATGAAAACGTGGAACGGGCGACACACCGGTGACATCCAGTTAACTCTGGTGCAACAGCCAGGCACCTTTGAGACTCTCTTATTCTTGGGATCGTCGTGAAGGCAGATTTTGATGTCTGGTCACCATAAAATGACGGTTTTTGTAAAATAAGTTTCCGTGGCTTTGAATAACTTCAAGCTGTTCAGACATGCATTGAACAATTGTTCACGAAGAATGTTCACAGGCAGCGAAACACGATCCTATCATCACTATCGATAAAAAACCATTTACCATAAGTACGGAACTTGTTCATTCTCAGGAGTTTCTCACAACTGACTCATGAGCTTTATTTCGGTTCATATTGGTAAGCAACGCATCGCGTGGGACCAAGGACCACCACGGGAAGAAGCAAGAACAAATTAGTGTGAAACAAAAGTTCAAATTTCAAACCTTGGTTTGACATTTATAAGCAATACTTAAGAATTCCTAATCAAAAAACGCAAACAATACCTGGGATAGCAAACTCGACAACATTCGTGAATAATACTAGGGAAGATTCATTGGAGAAAAGGCTCATTCCAAGTGCCGTACAGGGTGTCATAAATGTATCCCGTCTGATATCCTTTTTTAACCGTGGTACCGTTCCGGTTTTCGTGTACTTGGCAAAAGGGGTATATCTGAGAAAATTACTCTTGTGAGTTCAGTACCTGCTTAAGTGCTTCCTTGGGATTCATCTCCCCCACAAACCAAATATGTTCCAAAGGTGCATTTTACCGAAATAACTAGAATTATTTTTAGCTGGTAATTTATTTGGACAGCCTCCTCTAAATTACTGTGTCTATTGAAGGTATTCGTTGTACACAATTTTCACTGATACATGTTGACTATATACTTCTTGCTGCTCAACTTTCAGCATATGTTTGGTCTACGTTCAAGCACTGTTCATGGATTTCTTTTCTGGAGATACACATTTTGTTTACGCACCTTCATAAAACCACTTGACAACTCCATTTTGTGGCCCAACCAACGAGTGAAAACGGAGCGACTTCGTAAAATGACAAGCAAATCAAGCGACCAGACTAAAGACAAAACGTTCGGGCCTACTATCGCTAACAAAGCAATTTTACCAATAATAATTTGATAGTTCTTTTGGAGCCTAATCTGTGAAAGCGAACAGGTTGGAGCCTGTAAATTTACTGTTATCATTCACCAAATTTTTGAATTGCATTGCTCTCGTTCTTTACCACATTCAGGTTTGTTTCAAGAAAAAGGGAGATAAGGCTACTGGTGAGTTCTTACCACGAAGTACCTTTTATCAGATTTGGAAATCTTATATCTATGTGCTCACTTTGCATCCGTCGGCATTGAGGTTGGAATTAGGTAAACAACGGGGAAAGCATGAATATAACCTGTACCCGAGCAAAGTCCTTGAACAGAATGTTCACTAAATTGAACTTTAGATTCACCTGATTCCGCCTGTTTCGCCATTTTAATAATCAGATAGTCAGGCCCATTTGCTTACCTGACCACTATTCAGTGTAGGCGTAAAGAATGGACAGAATTCACTAGTCATCAAGTATATTCTTGTTCTTGCTTGGGAAAAATGGGGACTGACTTTACCTGACGTACACTTCACAGGGCAACACAGATCACTTCAAAGTTACGGTATCACCAGTTATCTTTTCGGCTAATAATAATGTTCCATAAAACCGGAAATTTTTGGAGTTTTCGTTCGTGTTATTTTTTTCATGATGTTGATGGGAAAAACTGTATAGAAGTTGCCGCTAATCACCTGCATTTTATTTTAGTTGGTATTACCTTGTTTTTGTTCTCATCAACGAACCCTTAAAAGCTGACAGCGAACAGCTATTCAGTCAGCACCAGGTAAAAGCAGGTACAAGATCACGTTCAGTGAATGGGAACAGCTGATTCAAATAACGTGCTTGCATAAACTTGGATTGGCTGTCTTCGAAACTATTTGCTTGACATTCCAAACATCGGTGAAACGATGACAGTGCGTCATAGAATAGCTCTGTTCCATTTTGATGGCGGAAGGGATTGTTATTCAGTGCACACAATTCACGGTTGTTTTGAACTCCATTCACCTTTCCTAATTGCATTATTGAGTATTCACTTCTGCAAATCCCGATTTTCACTGATTTCCGCATTCGGCTACTAATGTAAATTGGCGATCAGGTTACCACAGATCAGTTTATGAATAGATGTTTTCAAAAAAACAAACTGATTTCGATTTACCATTTGGAAGATGTGTGTTTGAGAAGCATGCTGAAACCAAGCTTATGATAGCGGTAGAGATTGTGCGAATGGAAAGCTTTCAATGCAGCAAAACTTTAGCGGGTGGTATTCGAGTGGTTTAGAATGCTTGTTTACCACATCAGTGCTTATTAATTCAAATTCTCGCTACCACCAGTTACGTTACTGTTAGATAGTAGTCCATACAATCCCTCCTATCACCGATCATAAGCTCCGAAGACCTTATGTGTTTCTCCACTCCGAATCTCACGGTCAGGTTGCCGGTTATCTCTCAGTCCAGTGAATCTTTGTAGCCAAAGTTTCATTTGGTTCCACCGCATCCACGAGCAAGTATCTGTTAGAAAAAAGGCAACGGCTCATATTTGGCATCGACAGGTGGTAACTCACGCCTATGAAGTTATATAGATACATGACAAAGATGGATTTCACAATAAAGGAGCTTCACTCAATAGATAAGCTGATCCGAAAAAAATTGTATTTTTTTAAAAGTTTTCTTATTACTGGAATATATTGTAGGAACTAGGACAGCGAATCCTATGTAATGGAAAATACACTGAAATTATGACTATCAAGTAGTGCAACACCGCCATGCGAGATCGAACACGCGAAATTCAATTGATAGAACAGCTATCCGGTAGGCGGAGTGACCCTGGATCGTGGCGTTGAACATTTGGATATGAAAAGCGAGTGAGTTTTCCAATATGGTTAATAATCGTGTTGACCAATCAATAAAACTTCGAAGCGAAAGCTGGAAACTGCCGGTGTTCCTGACTGTCCATTCAGAAAAACAATTTCAGGCACATCTTGGATATCTGACAATATAAAATATGAACTACTGCTAGTTCAACACAATACCACATCCCTCCCACGGTTCACCGGAGCCCTACTACATCTCACCCATCGGGAGAAAACGTTTTATCCGTAATAATGGTAAAAGCTCTCAAATAAGTCCTCACGAAAGAGTGCTTGCCATTCAATAATTTTTCTCATGTGAGAGGTATCGCTCGGGATATGGAATATGTGGCATTGTACAATATTAAACTGGAAAGAGCTTTCAAACAGGCTTGAACATGGATATGGGCTGATGTTCCGAATGAAAGTGCCATGCTAGTAGGTCGCAATTATTCAATTCAATTCAGTCTCATTTACTTATTAGGTTACGAATATTCATTTACAAACTGGCTGACAACTAGCTGAATATGAGGATTTCCGATGTTATCGCTTTTTCAATCCATCACTCGCTAATTGAAAATTTGAAGACAAAGTGGAAAACACATTAGGCACAACCGAGTAAAACATACACAACATACGCAACAAAAGTGGTCGAACAGTGCCTTCACTATAAAACGTCGTCTTTAATTGATGTTGTCCCAGGTTTTTCTCTTGCACTGACAGCATTTACACGGATTGTTTTGCTGGAAGCTTTGCCCTTTTGTGTTTCTGTCATACCTTTGTATGATTCCGAAGAGACCATAATCGCAAGGTACTCCGTGTTTGGTAATTGTCTGTGGAATAATATCCATATCCGTCTTTAATTGAAATGCATAATTATTGCAACCAGCAATGAATTCCACATGATGCGATCGCTCCATGGATTTTTCCGAAACGAAACTAGACGAACACTGCAAAAAAACATGTTCTGAGTGAATCTCAATAGTTTTCCGTTCGGACGAAGTAATAAATCGTTGTTTAAAACAAAAGATCTGCAATTGGGTAAAATTTGAGCAGCTCACAATGAGTGTATTCTAGGCTCATATATTTTCCGCATCAGCTCACATTCGGGAATATCTTTCTTTGCGACTTTTCGCTCAGTTATACAATTATTGAAAACACAGTTCGGGCAAGCTGATTTTTAACGTTTAATATATACACAACCCCCAATGCAATGTATGGGTGTTTTATTTGCCACCCTAGCGAGCTTGTTTGTCGTAGTGATCTTGGAATTACCATATGAGTGGATTACGTGTGACCTTCCATTCCATATACCGAGAGGTTAGTGCGTTTAACTTGTCATGTTGTTTACCATTGTAAAGGAGGCAATGCTAGTATCATTTCCGGTAGTCGGTGAACCTATCAAGGATCATTTATCACTACACAGAGCAATTTTTGTTGCGCACTGATACCGTATTATGGTAGTTATGCCTGATGTGCTACCTAAGATTAACATCTAAGAATAAACTCATCAGGAAATCGCGATCGCTTCCTCTACACAACTTAGGGACTAATATAGTTCAGGTGATATTTCGAATTACGAAAATATTTGTCTGTCGTTATTCAACACCAGCAAATAAAAACATGTAGATATTGTATTTGCGGTCAATTCTGATTTGGGAATCCACACTTAAATAGCACACGTATTTACAAAACCTACCCATGATGGCCACCATTTGGTCAAGTGCATGAATAAATGATGCAGAGCTGCATATTTTTTTGTATAATGACTTGCAAGTAGTGTGGGAATTTATTTGACAATCACCCCTGTTTTCTGGTTCCCATCAGTGAACAGCTATATGTTCCGAATGCAGGCAAAATCCCGTTTTGCAAACGGCAGAAGACCACCAACGAAAAAGGATATCTACCCATGATTGCAATGAACCAATGAATATTACTATATTGATGTGACTAGATTAGTATTATAAACACACGTCATGTTTCCCAAGTTTAAAAGAATTCACTTTTACCGTATATCTAAGGCCCAACCGTGACAAAATATATCAGCTGACAAAGTGCGTCTCTACCTAATTATATGGAATTGCTAACCTACATACAGTACGGTCAGGATCAACGAGTGCACCCATAGATTTTCGTTCTTCTACTTTCGATAGAAATTGGAATTCACGAATAATTGCCTCAAACGTGCAAACGATAGCCCCGTTGTGATGGGACGGATATGGCTAACTCACGATAGGTATATGTATAAGTGCTTGTTAATTATGATCAAACTGGATCATCACAATTTGATTGAAAGCCCACCCCGTCCGTGGTGTTGGAAACTTATCCTGATAACCAGCATCTGCAACAATGTTAGGTTTTACTGGTAACCAATATTTTAGCTGAAACTAGACATTTTCATTGGTTTTCTGATTGTAAGCGACGTGAAGTAAATAGTTCAAAACATTTCCGATGGACGTCGTACATTTGCAATCATGGTTTGCTGTTAAGATATTTATTAGAACCTTACATAAGCTGTTCTCCCAATGCATACTAACATTCATCCTTATGAAATATGAAAGCTCACTGGTAACCCTTCCAACTGTCTCATTGCTCCTCAATCATTGTGAGTGCTCTCACGGACTCAGAAATAGATAAATATACAGATGTTTTCCCTGTTTATAAAAACATCCTCCGGATTAGCGATTTCGATGTAACTGATGTAATTCTGATGTGTTGTTTTCCTTAGTGAAGCAACACTTTCAGGAAATGCCCGCGGCTCTTGCCCACTCTCTGCAAACGTGCTCCCTCTCCGGAAGATCTAGATGGACTGAGGACATTTCCTGGCTCATCTGTATAATCAACGCTAAATCTACCGTGAAAAGCTTATTCCCAGGAACGGAAATTTCCCAATAACACATACGTGTCAGACGAGGTTTCATTACTGAGTACCCGAAGGTTAGATAAGGCTGAACAACCTAATCAGTTTTCTGGTTGTTCAGATTGCTAAACAAAAGCCCACATTCAGTTTATTCTTTTACTTAGCCGGATTCCTTAGAATATATGAGAGTACATCAACTACTTTTACTAGTGACGCAAAAACTGTCAATTGAAAATATAATGAATCATTCGTTTCGTTTCAGGTTACGTAAACTGTGACCAAGGTCGAGAATGTAAAAAAGATACAATTGTGTGCTATTTGTTGTTATTTATGGGCAATGACTCAATTTGAAGCGTAATAAAAAAACCTAAAGTGATGTATCGCGTTTCATATATATAAATATATATATTTATATGTATGTATATGCAAAAGTATTGATTATTAGTTCTCTGACGGCCACCCATTCAAAACAAAATGTCGAAGCACAGACGAATCACAGTCAACAAAGTGGAGTGCTGTGCAATCCGAACAGCGTAGGCTAGCATGTGCAGGTTTGACTCAAGCATACCAGCTACTCTAAGCTAGAATAACAGTGAATTATCAAGATCTAAAGAGAGTCTGAATCATTAGTCTGACGCATCGTGAGTGGTTGAATGTTGGGGCAATCTGGTAAACCCATGAGGTGATTGCACACTGTCTGATGAGCGCATGAGTGTATCAGGTGGGTGATAAATATATACCAAATAATCAGACACTTTTCATGGACTAGGCGTTATAAATGAGGATGCAAGCAGTATTTACAGCTGATAATCAATTGCCTACCAACTATCCGAACGAAGCATCTTCCAGTTATATGCATATGTAGCCCAATTCGAAAGGAGTGTTCCATTTAAGGAAAGATGGGTTTTTCTCTCGCCATTGCAACGTACTATATACTTAGCTTTTTTGGATGCTTCGATCTTCCCACAACAGTTAAAGGAACTCAGAAAATGTACCAAAAGGGCTGTTTGGAATGCACCAAGATCGACCATACATTTACAAAAGTGAACTCATGGTGAGGCAGTGAAGAAATAATTGGCTCCAATCAATCCCGATTTTAAAGAAATATTATGTAGCAAATTCATTTGCGATGATGACAGAGTTGGTGAAGGTTCACAAGAACCCTTCATGTACAAATCACATGAAAAATGGCAAAACGGTTCTGTTGACATGAATCTATTACTTCGGTCATATTTCCTAAACGGGTTATTCTTTCGTCCAGAAAACCCCCATCTCACTAACCACAAGACATTATAGATGCGGAAAGCTACATGTCGATTCTGGGGTACCACAGTTCCGAAAACCAGCTTTGTCTACTACGATTCGAGATTAACTATATGGGCTTACACTGTCCTCGGTAAATGATCGAACATATCAGCGGGTTATATATGCTGAACTGATAACTCACTTACACGATGTGTTCGAGGCATGACTGATCCCCGTTTTCATAAACTTAACTAGTCTTTCAATGCAAAACACAAGTGTCCACGCATCAGAATGAGTGAATAAAATACCACCGGTTGTTTATATGAATCAGTTTATCGGCATATATATAAAAAGTGAAACAATTTTCAGGTGCATCGACGATTTCAAAAAACCAAGACAAGCTTTGTTACTGCCTGGTGAAAAGTGTGTCATTTATTTCACATCTACTCAATTGCAATGCGTTTATTTTCTCACTCTAATAATTGACAAACCAACGGGTCGGATATTGCATCTGGTCAGTCAAAATATTTACTCCTGGAAGATTGAACTATTCAACTTTTAGGGCAGACATCGACAGAAATTGTATACATTTACGAAGGAAAGTCTGCAAATTGGTAACTTCTAAGACACTGCTCACAATCTACAGCACTTAGCATTTTCGCTGACATTGACACAATGACGCGCCCGAAGTTGAGGAATTGATTTTAAGCTGTTCAATATGAAACGGTTCTCTCATGTTTGATGAAAGTAGTCAGCAGTCTGTTCACCGAAGAAAATAATATTGCCACAATATTCATTCAAAAATTGGTCATCGTGTGGACTAATATAAAACTTTTGTCAAAAAAATACTGAAGCCGTGTTCGTACGCATAAAATCACTAGTCATTTGATACACCAAGCGTAGAATCGTACCCAAAAAATTAGGGTGTCAAGAGAAAAGCATTGGAAAAATTACACGTAAATGTAACTTGTCAGGAAGTTTTCCAGTCATTCACCTATTTACCAACAAAACCTGTTCGATTTCCTCCTAGCTTTAGTTTCCCAATGCTATCACAGGCCCATTTGATAATTACGCATGTGCCACGATGCAGACGAAACAACCCGAAAAACGTGCACATCGTTCAGCGGCGTCTTATTTTCAAACGCAGTATCAGTACGTCGTCAAATAGAGAATATCCTGAAATGAAAATATCTCCAGTCCTGCTCTACTGCGGTAGTCAAACGGGCATCATGTTGGATTTTCGGTATCGGGTCAAGCCTTGCCACAATTGCAGTCAGTCACTTTCCCAGTTTAAGCCCTCAGTTGAACGTTTTTTTTCCTGAATTGATCTATCACTGCAGTACCATATGCAATGTATGTTTACAGGATTTAGAGTGCGATACCCGGAACATAATCAAAAGTGCTCCGTACGATAAGCTGGACAGGTAAATTGGAGAATTCCTGAGTAGTTTGCACGATAACGTAACAAAGCTCATCCTATTTTTAGCTCACATATCCGGGCTAATAACTAGTGATACAAGAACATAACTTCAAATAAAACTGAACATGAAGTACGTGGTGCTTTTCGTGCACCGCATTCAGTCTGAGGCGACAAATTTTAGGTCCGTCTCGACGAACATATTGAGCTGTTATTTGAATTCTGTGCAGTTCTAACAACACTTGACCATCACAGTGGTTAGTCATCCGCTTGACACAAACAAACTGTATGCTCGTCTTATTTATATTGAATATTTTCAATATATAGTCAGAACAACTTGCATGCGCAATCTGCATTCTTCTAATGGAGATCTAAATTCATTTGGCCTGAACTACGGCTTTTTCCGGATAACTAGCACATATCTTTTTCTCCTCGTTCGCAAATCAGCATGTCATCTTCCATAGTGTGTGCGAAACTTGTGCACTGAGGATGCAGTACCACTAGTTTGTTCAACCTCTCTTACCCCATCGCCTCGAAATGCGCAGTCATGGATGGTTCAAACGCAGTTCAAACGCAACCACATTCGATGGTAAGCGGAAATTTTTATGATGTCGAAAATATCTTTTGACTTTACGTTCTTCGGTGCCGTCCATAAACAGTAGGTCTGTACAAAAAACTTCATATTTCTACACTTGTACTTGATTTGTGTGAAATCTTGGTCAGACATCTTTATTTTTGACTTGTATTTTACATGTATTCCTACAACTTCAAATTCGTCTCCCAAATTTACTTCGGCCAATTGTATTGTTGCACTTCGAGAAGGCGCCCATCCGTTAACTGGTAAAGCATCAGTGACTTTTTGGCGGGGCTGATCCCATTCGACTGCTCAGCACAAGCAAACCCGCCAGTCCTTCGCACGTCGACAAACCACACCAAATTGATGCTTTCACTAGACTAGAACATGTGTTCAGAACATCACCATGAAAGACAATTCATGTAATTGTAGGTAATGAACGATTCATCAGTACGAGGAATATAGGTGGAATGCATCTCGATGGAAAACTTTCCAGGGTGAGTATGAGCAACTTGACATGAATAATATTTTCGAAGGACTTTTTTCATCTTTAACAGTTGGCTACTTGTGCAACCCATCAGTAGCATGGTTTTCACCCCGGACTTGTAAAATGAACAGGTATTCACTTTATCTTCTTCGAGAGAATTCTTCAGCAGTGTACATCCACTCGAACTGTTCAATTCAGTAGTACTGGGCAAGGCTCAAACATTGACTAGTAATACAGTGTCTTGTCGTTATAGAAACCCTGATATACACAATGTTAAAAAATTATCATGTGGTTTGTACATTTCAACAGTATTTATCGGTTAGCAAAAGGAATACCTGAATTAGACTCCGCATGTGTCCCACATTTCTAACTTGCCAGACTTAGAAGTAGTCATTTGAGCATTCTTAAAGCAAGTCGTCGTCTAATCATACAAGAATCTGGCCGAGTTTTCAGCTAAAAGTTTTCCTTCTATAGTATGATGAAATGCTCAACCGCTAATGTTTACGGACAAATGCACATAACCAAATATACCTTGGAAACTAACAAGAGCTCCCTATCGGACCAAGTGATCAATTTTTTACCATAAGCCGCAAAGGCTGAATAAATATACGTTCACTGAATATTCACTATTACCAGATGACTTTTCAAATAGCCTGGGAAGTTGATGGTAACATGGGAAATATTGCAAAAGAGAACGCTTATTTGATCATCTCAGCAAAAAATACAGTTGAGTAATGTGTGCATGATGATGATAATTTCGCGGGAAGTAAGACATAATGGCTTATGACAATTTAGGGGAAACAATAATACCAACGGAAGATTGAGTGTGTTTTAACTACAGATAAACTTTACTCTATACCGTAGAATTTCATGCTCAATATTTCCAAAGATTTTCTGGCAGACGACGCAAACAGAAACGTTCAACATCTTTCTTATTTCCATGCTGGCAGAGTTTAACTCTAAGACGCCCAAAATATTTGTATAAAATGTCCGTTTACTATAGAGAAACTTCAGTAATTAGGACACCACTCATTTTATGTACGCAAACCGAGTGACAATGAGGAAAGACAGATGTGATATCACAGCCAGGGTACCAATACCAAGCTCCACAAGTCGAAGAGTGAACAGGATTTGGAATTGATGAACGCACTGAAAATGGATAAATTATTTGACGGAAATTTACAGGTGCGAGATATTACCTCATTTGCTAATGTGGAGGATCTGCAATAAGAGTACGGAAATATGTTTTATCCCATGTAAGCTACCAAAGCTTGTCTAGGTAAAACGGGAGAGTGTGTGATGTCATACTCGACATCATCAAGTACTACATGTAACTAAGCAGTCAAAAGGCATCTAAGTGCTATGTTGAAATCTTCGTAGATTGGTGTTTGGCTGTGAGTAATCGGCTGCTATATAGACGTGTTTTGCTTCTGCTCATGAGTTTAGGTTCATTCTCAGGTATTCCTGAATAGCGAGACTATCGATACTAAAAAATAAGGCTTGAATTCTTCACTAGACTCATAGTTGCAACAATAATTGGCTTCGCTCAACACCCAAAATATTTATCGCAGACCCGCCAATACTCTAAACAAATTAGGACTGCTGAACACAAACTGCACGGTTAAGGTTATGGAATCGTGTAGGAGGAACGTGTATTCCCTTGGATAGCTACGGGCTGAAAGAGGAAATATCGCCGGTGGTCCAAGGAAACGGCAATTCTCGCTGGAGAATAGCAGCGAAACAAAGTTTGTCACCCAACACCCTTTATCAGGGTGCAAAGTTGGAGGACGACAATGGCAAGCACATGGCATCCACCGAGTGTACAAAGGGAATATTTCTTCGAGCTATCATTTCCACAAGTCGTGCCTGGTAATAGGCTGTTTACTGCAAAGAGCTTGTTCAGACAGTGGCAAAACAAACCGAATGTTACAGACATGCTTGCTCGCCAAATCGCTATACCGTTCACTTGAAGACAGACATCATCCAACGGAGGAGCAATCTTATGGTTCGCAGGTCGTCGTTCACCTTATTGCGTATGGACTGCTGAACTTAGCGGTGTTCATTTTTCCTCCAGTGTCTATAGTTTAGCCTCCATCAATCAATTGGTTACTAAGTGGTATGCACACTCCACCGCACATCTTGTGATAACCGTAGCTCGACTGACCAGTTTATACTACTGGGAAAAGTGTTAGTAGTGAAACTTTAAGTAATAATCATGGGTGAGGCCAAAAAATAAACCTCAATTCTCAAAATCGGGATTTCGTGGGTACTGTTACTCATCACTTTTGACGTATACCACTCTCGGAATATTATATATATATATATATATATATATATATATATATATTTATATATGTATATATAGGCAAATGACTTCCCTGCATCTCAGCGCGATCGCGGTCCGAAGTGCATATCTAAAACCAATCCAATAAACTTTGGCTGACTGATTCAGCAACGGAATGGGTGGATACTCCGTCGTCACAAAATGTAAAAGAACTTTTAAAGTGTCAGAACAAATAGTTGTTATCTGGAAAACGGGGGAAGTGTTACATGTCAACATGATCTATTTTTCCTGGGAATGGGTCTATGTTTACTATGGTTAGGTATAGTGGATTGTAAGTGTAGTACATTGACAGTAAGGCTAGGTTTGGAAGCTTGGCCTTCCGAGGACTGTTTCCATGATTGGGTGAAAAGTCCGAAGGATTTTTTTATTGATGGGTGTGTACAACCCTCGGACAGTGGAGTTAGTAATGCCAACATGGAATATTTAGCTGATAGACAGATGCGATTGTGCAATAAATTTATCGTGGCACTCAAGTAGTACCAACATGAGAAATACACGCGAAGGAAATGAAAACAAAAACAGAAGGAAGAACAACTTATCTCGATGAATTTAGGCCATTTATTCTAGTAAGAGCGAGCAGTATGAAAAAGGATTCATGCAAAAACTGGTAGTACAAGAGTTGTCCCTGTGTTATCTTTTCCATTTCTGGCAATCTGGGACCATGCACGGTGATCACGGGATAGAGGACTGCTGAATAAATGTTGATAGGTACTACGCTTGCTTCTAGCTACTAGCAGATCAGCCGTTTCTCTTTGCTAATTTTCAAGGATACAAGCAAATGATTTATTTATAATGTGTAAGATGAGGTTTTTGAATGTTTCATTTGTACAGCCTTGCGCCGAACCTTACTCTTATCCTCAACCTGAACCGTACCCTGGAGTGCCACACATAGGTGGCTTTAGCAAATCGAACTCCGGGTATGCCCATTCAGGTTTCCACATGCTCTCGGCTGCCCAAATGGGTTCAGCCTGGCTGTACTCATTTACCAAAAACTCCGTTGCAAACAGCAACCGAAGTTTATTGTATTTGTTTCTTGATTCATTATTGATACGGCGAACTAATTGCTCGACGGATTTGTCCAGCTGCTCGCCAAGTAGAACGGTACTACTTCCTGCACTAGCCCGATTTTCGATAAGCTATTTTCTCTATGGTTTTATTTTCTTACCTTTCTGTTAGTCTATTTTACCCCATATTTACACCTATCATATTATTATCCATCCGGTTATTTCCGAAAAATATGCTTATAATGCTAGAATTTGTCCTGTAGTCCGTTAAGGGGGTGTGCCCGTATCCAGCGTAGAGCTAGTGAGACAAGGTTTCGACTAGATCGACAGCTCGAAACCACGCGGCAGACGCTACAAAAGTGCCCCGAGCCGCGTGCATTGACAGTAGCACAAATACCTTACCTATGCACCATTGTTGGATCCTTCCGAATAATGGAAATTGAAAAGAAATCTTTGGTTGGACATGTATGACCAAACTGGAGCCACAAAACAGTAACGTCGTTGGTTCCGCCCATTTAATGTAGGTGACCAGACCAACGAGTTAGTCCCGAAGGCCTGAATAGATTGCAATGCAAACGATAACTTTTTGGTTTAATTTTCCAGTACACAATGAAAACCAATAACATGAAAAAAGAGTTATCTCTACCTCGTCAGTCGGTATAAAAGTTATCAAAATAAAGAGATTTTTTAGACGAAGAAATAATAACTCGAATGGTACAAAGTACTAGGAACAATTCAGACAGCCCATTGCTGTCACAAACAGCTAGCCGATAATGGAACATACACCAAAAATTGTGGTGGGACAAACGAAGTGGCGTGTAACTTAGTGATTGTTTGCAACAAAAATCCAAGCCAATTTTACTACACGCACTTCGATCAGAAATGTGTTCAAGTTTGACACGAGTTTCACGTGGAGAGGGTTTAAATGACAGTGACACTGACCCAGAGGTGTTTCACTCAAGTTAAGAAATTTGTGGGCACATAAAGGTAGCGGCTTAGAGAACAGACAGTCTGTGGAACGTGACGCAAGTTGTGCATCTGTGTGTGTCAATGGGAGTTCTGCTAGCCCTTCAGTTTTATGTCAGAGCGAAATTGCAGTTTTTCGAAGGTGAAGAGATATGGCTCACATGCAAAACAGACCGAGAGAAACTAGGAAACAAATCCCAGTTCGCACGGCGAGAGGCATCTTCAGAAAGAAAACAATCAATGAAGTATCGATGGTCCAAGTGGCTCTAAACCAACCTTGCACACTAACCGCATTTTTCCTCTAAATTGGTGCATTTTGTAATTCTTACTATTTCTTCGCATACGCTGAATCCATGGAACCATCAAATAATCAAATCCCTCATTCTTTTTAGGGGCTGACTTGTTGGAAGCAGCGAGCAGCGCCAAATGGCGATTTTCCATCATGTGAGAGATAAATAAATGAAAGAATACTTCAATTACATTCTTTTAGTTGAAAACAAATTTCGAAAGACTCTTAAACATGTGAAAATATGTGTGAAGTCTTGCCGATGAACCGGCAACTGCATTCGCAACTACCCGTTTTTGAGAGAGACACTGCACATCCATGGCAAACTGAACGGAGTATAACAATTCAAATGTATGCTCAGTCGCCTACAATGATCGAACAGAAAAGCAGTGACAACATTGACATAATACATTTTAGGCGTCCTTCATAAGAGAATGCTCTAAAATTAACCATCCCCCGGATAAAGGCTAATCCAATCATCAAATACTCAACACAGTTATGAAGGCAAATATTGCGCCATTGCAAATGAGACACCCAAATCTATCTACTCGACTAAACATTCGAAAATAGTATTGTTTATGGAGAAAATGTCCGCGAGCACAACAGGCTATACTATCCAGATAGTGGAAGCTTGTGACCTATTTGACATTTATGTGTTCACCAACGATAGTATATAGCGTCTACTTATTCGATAGACATATTTCTGAGTGCGTCCATGTGGTTTGACTTCAGTTACTACCTTCCAGTTTCGGTTCTCTTCACTAAGCCAAAATCTTCGCCATTAAGTGCTCTCGTTTTTCTTCCAGCATCGACCATTATTGAGCAAAACGAACAGGAAGCATAATGAGGAAAAGATCACAAAAACTAAAAATATTAGGTTGGAATGGCGAAGATGAATGGAGAGTTTGATACTTTTGATCTACTGGCCGTGACACCCACTCATATGATTTATTGTCACTATCCATTTGCTTGGTGGAATGTGTGGACTCTAACCTGGAAGTCTAGCGCCCCCTACTTGACCAGGACCATCGGTCAAGATTTTCATACCGTTTTGCCTTCTCATTAACTGACTACCTAAAACTACCTTTCAGCCACTATCCGTTTCGGAGAACAGCGTACGTCGAATAAGTCCATCGACGCGCATGCACAAAATACTTTCCAGACTTCTTAACCTGTTTAGCTCCATTACTTGATCGAGAGACTGAGCTCTGGTTCCCAAAACCCTGTGTCTAACTTTAGCATTATTGAAACGTTGTTCACTCCATATTCGGGCAATGTCACGGAGACGTCGGTGCTCAAACACCAATAGCCTCAGCATGCCTTCTAACGTTACCGGCAATGTTTCTGAACCGTATAAAAGGACGGCACCACAGAAGGCAAATGCGCATTCAGTGTTATTGCTAACACTTCGTCCGACGTCCGTCCACCTGATGGATTTAACAAAAGTAGCACAACCTATCCACTTCCAATAGCGCTTTCTCTGCCAACACAATGAGAATTTGAAAATAATAAAGCATGATTCATTTACGTTGATGAAACTGTATCAGTATTATGTACAAAGGCTATGTTCCCCAGTTGTGAAATCTTCTTTTTCACCTTACCATTTATGCACATTTATGCATCAGCTGGGAAGGTGGTCTCCACTAGACTGTGTGTCTAGTTACCATATCTCTGATATGATCAAGGATAAGGAGCATACCCGTAGGACTATGTTCTTTCTACGTTCACCATTCAGAACTAGGGAGGGGGGGTGGGCAAATTGGTATTACACTCCCCCGCATAAAGGTGGCATATCGGCGTAGAATTTTCCTCACTAATTACCGAAATCCGTATTGACGAATCGTTACTCCAAAAGTGCAATTGAATACCCCTAATGACTCATCCCCGCGAAACTATTGGTGGTAGGTCCACGTATATGTGCTGCCCTACTATGAACGAGTTGGATCACCATAGTGTGGTCGTAAATCCCCTCCAGTCACGGTAGTCGAAACTTAGCCTGATTTCAGACATGTGCGACAAAGTTATTTTCACGTGTGTTTCATAAATACAAATAAAATTGTAGATTTCATTTAGTTTTCTATTTGTCAGATGTAGGGAGTAAATAAACTTGGACTCATTTCTGGTTAATTTCGCTTTTTATGCGTTAACGGCTTTTTATCGATGACATTTCGTTAGGGCCTTCGACAATTTTTTCTCGATAACACATACTGTTAGTCGCACTGATGACTTTTCAGAAGTTAGTTGATTTCTCTCACCAAACACATCAGTATCTCTTGATCAATTTTTGTGCACTGATGGGCTTAGTGTCAGTTTGCTATCCAAATATATAAGCACTGCCCGGAGGAGTAATATTGATCGTAGTGATGTAATTGCTCATTCTTTTTTTCTTGTGAAAGAAGCTCTTTTCTATAACTTTGCGGAGCTATTGAACATAATCCGCAAACGTGCTTCCACGCCCGAGAATCTGGACTAGCTGAGGTCATTCATCCGTTCATCCGTATAATCGATTCGAAATCTAACTTGAATAAGGTTACTCGTTTTCGTGGGAATTTTTCAGAATCATATACATGTCAGACAGCCTTTTTTATTGAATATATAAAGGCCTAATATAGCTGCAGAACATCTTCAGCTTTCTGACATGTGGAACTCCTGTATGAATAATCTCATTAAAATTCCTGATTCTGGTCAGCTGGCCACCTTATGATTTAGTGAAGTACGATAGCAAATTTAACGAACTGTATCATGAATGGCCATTGGATAATATAGTTGTATACGTGTTTCATCTCAGGCTATGCAACCGATGATGAAACGGGAAATCCTGTTGCATTTTACGGTGTCACTGTGCCAGTCAATGATCATATTCGATTTCTTTCGGATGTACATAAAGAATTGCGAAATCCCATCCATTACTAGTTTCTAACCTAATATCTCTCATTTCTTCTTCCAAATGTGAACATTTCCCAATACATATCATTGTTTTGAAGGAACTGGAATTTCACTCAACTGCTACCAAGGGACCCAGGTAGTGTCCGTCAAACGTATATACCGATGTGTGAACTTCACCTTTCATTGGGTGCTGTTCACGAAGCCAGACAAACTATTTCCCTCTATTTATCCGAGGACTGATGGGACCACCGATAGAAACCATTTATTTATCGTTTACGAGTGAATTTTGCTATCATTAACTCCACGTCAACGAGAACCTCAAACGTACCCGCTCTTTTCATTTCGTTTAACGGGATTCAGTCACATGAGCAACGTTTCACTGATTATTTTCATTCTTTGCTTAACTGGAAATAAACCTCGTATGGCTGTAATCGAAATAGTTGGTCGAAAGAAGTCATCATATCCAAATTCACGAAATGCACTATGGAAATCCTCATATCGTTCCATTCTTCCACAAATAACAAAGAGTCATTTCTCTTTTCAAAAGGCTTTACACAATAGATTGAAATGGCTCAATCAGAAGAATAATGGTAATGCATGGTAACTGCAAACTTTGACGAGCATCTTCGGGGAGTAAATTTTTCCAACCGTTGTCAGCAGCAATGCGCCTTCCTTAAAAAAAGCATACCATACCCGTGCACCGCACGGCTAGGCGCTTCGCCCCCTCCTTCCCTAAGAAACCTGGCTACACGAATATATTGGCAGCTTCACTAATAAAATTGAAGGCTTCACCGGTTTTGTCTCTTATGTCAAACGAGGTGGTTCTGTCATCATATGCAACAATGCAGGCTGGTGCAGTCTATCCGTAAAGTACCTGCATGTTTGCACCGGTGGAAGCTTGAATTTTTAACTAACTACAGACCTATCATTCAAGCCAACACCTGTATATCTCTTTTATGTCCCCTTACTGAATTGGAGCACTTTTCTCACAAATTCGCGAAATTTCCCGAAAAAAAATATGGTGTATTGAACTGCATTGTAGATTCATTGCACACTCTGAAGTCTCCCACTGGAAAAAAATGCAAAATGAGATATTTTTGGAATAATAGAACGTACTCTGCCTTGAGCTTCCCCCACCTATCGGGACTCCTGGTAGAGCATTTGCTGAAATAACTCCCACAAACTATAACAGAGCCAACCACAAATTATTTTCACAGAACATTGACGAAAAACTTAGAAGATAAAAATGTGAAATAAATTCTCTCGCGGAACCCGAGAGATGGTTGCACAGTTTGACTTGGGTATATTCTCACGCTCGTGTCTGTTGACAAATTGTGATCACCTTAATATCTATTGAAACTACCAGTCCCCAAATATGTTATCAAATGCCTTTCAAACTATTCCATTCGGACAAGTTCCAAACTCAAATTTGCTCGTACAAAAGCTAATAATTGTTATGTTACCCATTACCTTGCAATAGTTCAAGACATGGTTAGGGCCATGGTTCCGTGAATTTGTCCTTGTGTTTCTCACCAGCGTGGCTTCAATTCACATGCTTTGACGCCTGTCAAAGGCTTCGATTTCCGTCTTCCTTTTCATTATACCATGTGTTTGAAGACCCATCACAAGCCTCAATAAAGCTATCTGACGTGTTCCACCTGAAGCAGTTCCAGTTTATAATGGGTTATTTAATTAATGTGCTGTCAAATATAGAAATCATATTTAGAAATGAACGTCATTCACCAGATTCAATTCTGTATACTTTGTTACAGTAATGAGTTCATCCTTTTGAAGATTACTCCTCAGTATGAAAGTGTTCTGAACCAGTCAGATGGTTACCCTGATACTTCTGATTTACGAGATATATGAACGATTCTACATTGATCTCTGCCATCCTCTCTCCAAAGACTTACTCCCAACTACAATCCTTTCCAGTCCCATCAGCAGTAGAATCTCTCAGTAACATATTCCTGAATGGGCGACACCCTGTATACAGGGACATTCATTGATTCCGCCTCAGTTCTCAAATCCCGGATAGACGGAACACCCTGCACTTATGCATATTTCGGTCCCCTTCGAGAGTATTTCTTACGCATAGTGTTACTGGAACAAATTCACCTCTGGGAATATATATATAAAGCTATACGAATCAACTGGTTCGACCGAACAACTACGTTATTCCAAAAAATAGAAATTTGAAAGTCTGTCTAGCCAGTGATTCCCTTCATGCCAGTCCACAATGAAACTATCATGAACATATGCTAGGTTTTTTAATAAATTATAAGGCTTGTTATCATTCGGACAGATCGCAATCGTGCAAGTTGCAGTTCAAGCGGGGAGGAAAACAAGATAAATGGAACCAATAACTGGAAACACAATTTTTTCGTCCATACAGAAAAAAGAATCGCGACAACGTACGTGGTGTTGTGGCAAAGTACATCTTTTCCTGGTGAGCTAATTATTCCCACGTCGTCCTCATATTGCTATATGTTTGTTTCATGTCCTCATACCTTCTCTCGTTTTCGAAGTACTGTGATTAGTAACCTTTCTTTAGCTCCACTTTGGACTTAGAGGGGTATCAGCCTTTTACCTGACAAATGGTTATCCGTATTCATTACAATCATGTTTAACTGCGTACGTATTTTTGTATTAGGCTGCAAAAGTGCGCTTATGTGCTTGTCACGTGTATTGGGTAGAGTGTTCTCTGTCCAATTTCAACTAAAGAAATGCTGATTTGGACAGGATTAATACAAAGCGTCCTAGTCATCGCCGCTAAGATGGAAAACCTTCTATTTAAAAGGGTGACCATTTCCACTCTACCGTCAGACTCAATATAGATACCTGTTTGGCACGCTGTTTAATATTCCGATAGCTTCCAGCAACATGTCACTGATCAAAATTGCCCTCGTTGAAAAATCCTTTTCCAATAAATGGTAATGGTTTTTTGGTTGCTCCTATTTTCTTCGAGATTTTAATACGAAAACACGGAGTGAGATGTTCTGTGTGAGTTGTTTTATGTGAACTATTTGCAAACAACAATAGGATTACTTCTTCATGGCAAAATGTCTAAAAAGGCAAAATGAACATACCATAAACTACACGACCAAACTTCCTTGAAGCGGAACTGTTTCTTGACTAACCAGGAACTACATGTAATATATAAGTGTCTTTTCTCCAGTTCTTCTGTCACGAAAGCAGCAAGCTTTGCTCGCGTAGTCTCCGGCTTCTATGAGGTAAATATACCAGACAAAAATACCAAAACAATTTCTCACAGTACGATTTTCTCGAATATTCATCCGTCATTGGATATCTTTTTAACCAATACCACCCTGTGTACTCAGAATTCAACCCAGTTTTCTCAGAAGACTTTGTGATTTATTCAACTTTCTCATTCACCGATAACCCGGTACATGGTAAAGAGTCGTTGTGGTATAAAAACAGGTAAACAACAATATAAGCGAGGAATTCAAGGGCATATCCTCTGGGGTTCCAAACATAAGTTGTCTACCATGTGATGAATCTCGAGGTCTACAGCTATGCAAAAGTGAGGGACCTTCAGAGACATGTTTTGACGTAAACTGTTTGATAAGCTGATGTCACGTCACTTCTTTCCTCCTTGCTGTCTTTCCAGCCACTCTGTGCTCAGGAAGTGAAGCACAACGAGAAGTCAATATGGATGGGGCATACATATCACACGTCCTAGCCGACAAAGCCGGTGGGGTGTATGATAGCACGTGATAGCTATGCGGCACACTCGGTTCGTTCGATGCACGTTCGAATGGTGAAATGGTGTATTCTTTATTTGCGACAAACTCGTGAGATGCTGTTTGGGCTACGGTGATCAAATACAGACAGCCAAACAACATCGACCCACAGTGGTCCTTTAACAGCACACCGCTCACAGCAGTAATAATTCCCGCAGTGATTACACCTGAAGAGTTTGGAAACGGCATTACTAACACAGATCAAAGCCAACAGAAACCGGAGTAATTCAACGCCAATGAGGTTCTAGTAGGTGATAACGCAGTGTCTGCTTGAGGGGTTTTCTATGTAATTGAACACGGACCGAGTTTCGGTTGAACGCTGCATACCTGACCGAAAACAACCTGTAAAGAATATATGAGGTTTGTTGTTTTTAAAGAATGCAAGTGTTGTTGCTGCTGAACTTTCATGATGGTTTTAAAAAAGCATAACCATGTCTTTTTCTGCTAGTAAAACTACATTTTTATTCACCCAGTTCCTGCAAATCAGCGAGATTAGTCAAACTTTTGAAGACCTCTACGTATTTTGTTGACTGTTTGTAAATCCGTTGTCTTCAGTATAGAGAAAAGTATGGGACAGGATTTCATTATCAGTTTTTTGAATGCGCATATCCAAAACTATAACGGCATTTACACTACCTAGCCTAATAACAGGCTTAAAATGCCCATCATTCTTCCGCCTCGCGTCATGTCTCCAGATAAATTCTTCCTTTTTATTTCAACAAATGCTGTTTGAAATGTGAAAATGCAGCCACCTCGCTAGCCTCATAGTTCATATCTGGCTAGAAAATTGAATGCCAGCTTTTTAAGTTCCACCGAAGTAATGCTTCATAAATTCTTGCTCCTGTAGTTACTAAGTCATGAATGTATACAAAAGTATTCATTCCGTTGGAACCTGGCTGATGGTTGGGAAATCTAAAATACGTGGCCTAAAATCCGTGCAATGACGTGGTAAACATCAAATATCGAAAAATGTCTCACCCCGATTTACACTTACGAAGAACAGGATGCTGGATCCAGAGTGTTTGATTGTGGCCGATTTATCACTGGCATAGAAAACAACAAAGGTGGCTTTGGGATTACAACCAGAAACGGCAAGGTCTTATGTATATCACGATGACTGTTCAAACACTGCACGCAAAGATTTCACATGGAATTGAAATCAGTTCACCTAGCAATTTGGTGACGATTTTTTCTCCCTAAACGAAAACTTGATATAAGGAGCCATGGAAGGTTCAGATAAATCATGTGTAATAAAACGTTCTCCCGACAATGTATCCTACAGATTGCCGATAATACTCAACCAACAACGGCAATGATCTGGATAAAAAAATAAACCTAGATTTTGTGGTGCACTGAAACTAGACTCCCTTTGAACAATCTCAAGTTTTTCACTGTTCGTATCAAACGTGTCATCGAATTCAATGAACAGATAATGCCTCATGGTCACACATTTCTCAGGATAACGCCCCGTGAAAAGCTGTAGAATTGGTTTTTGAATATCTCTAAAACTATCCAACACTCATATGTACAACTTGCCGATGCAATTTCAGCATGAATGTATACACATTTAAAACGGAAGGTTTTTCACTAACGCGGGAATAGGAGCCAAAACATTCTTGGTTTGTACGTATATTTACAAAACTCCACATTTACGCGTCCAATTTGTAAACGATCACCAAACATTCTTTTTCTGCTCTGGTGTCCCTCCAAACAAAGCATGGCGGGGTACACATTCTGGCCCATTGTATTGCTTTGAAGTAAACAGATTCTCCGTTGAGTTACTCATACTCCTATTGTTCATTATACGTTATAGAACCAAAATCAGTCACCCAATGCAATGAGGTTGTCGTGGAAATCAGTGACTGAACGAATAGCACGGGTATCTTGCTAAAGCAGTCGACCCTTTACCTCGTTAGCTACAAGGAATCTATTGTTATTTCCGGATGCCTTTCTGCGGTGAATTGAGCAGCTGGTACACGTGATACGGCTAGGTACAGTTTCATAGCCACGCACGCGGATGAGCCCTAACCAATATGGATCGCCATGGACAAGTCAGAAAGGAACCTCCTCGTGATTGGCCATTTTCGATTCTACCAATGATCTCCCATGATTTGGCATATTTATACTAACCATTTCTGCAAAACAACTAACGTGCCATTCCGCAGCCTTGGTCTTCTCGCTACTTCCATCGGCGTAGTTTTGAGTGGGGGGGAAATTTCAATCCGTCGTGTTCATTATGATTATTACACTTCCACATGCAGACAACGAGATAACCAAACTGGTATGACGTTAGGCTAAAATGATTGGGAAATTCGGTCGCAATGAACAAGATTTCATTAGATAACTAGCAACGCCTTCACTTCTTCTAGGTGATATGCCCTTAAAAATCTTGTCTGTATATATTGGTCCTGATATCACACCCATGATCAAAGCGAATTTTCACGGAGCCGTTTCAAATGCGAATCAGATAGTGTTACGGGAATCTGTTATTACAAAATTATGCCGTTATAAAACCTGGCCGCTTGATATCAGATTTCAAGGAAGGTTTGGAAAAAATCGTAATGAGAATATTAGGGTACTACCAAGATTCTTATGAAAGCCTTGACAATAAATTTGATGATGACGTTTGCAGGAAATGCATCAAAGTACTTTGTCAACATTCGAAAAAACCAAAAACCATCAACGAATCTAGGCTTTTATTTAGCTACTATATGACAGAATCATAGTTTTGACATTCCGAAATCGTGCAGAAAAGAAATGGGTGATTGAAAGTTAATAAAGCATATACTAAAGCATTAACTGACAGCATAAACGACTATCTAGTGTGAGGGATTTGTGAGATGTTCTGCTTCAGCTCATTGAATTACTGTTGCCCAGCTTTCTAGGTGATACCATCATTGATTGCACGAATAGAATTTCCCATACCTAGTATTAACCAAGGAAATAAATTGCACTGATGACGTTAGATTTTTCACTTGCGAAACATGAATACCTTTTTGTGAATCACGAAGGCTCGCTCAAAAGCAAGAATAGGGAATTCAAAGTGAAAACAAATGAGAATAAAACTTGAATTTAGTCGCAATTTCAACAAGCGACCAATTTTATTGGTCAGTTAGTCGTAGCTTCTTATCAGCCTAGAACTCAAGGAACTAATTGTTCCTTATTCTTCCTCTTGTTGGCGAATTTGCGGATGATAACTACAAGTTGAGATACTTGCAGCTCCTTGGTCAATTCTTCGTCTTCATACAAGACACACCCATGCCAGTTCTTCTTGTTCTAACACGGTTTGTTCCCATAAAATCCGAGATATCGCATAGTATTAGAGGTTAAATTTCTGAACGGAATTTCAAGCAAAATACTCTGATATATGCATCTATTGGACCTTGTTCATATTAAAACTAAGTTTAGCCAATACTTCCGCAAATAGATCCTCTCGTAGTTGGAAAACTATTCATACTTCTGCCCACTGCGGTTGATTCTCTGTTCATAACTCTACAAAATATTTGAACTGAACCGTGTGTATTATTGGAATCAGTGTGCGGGCTTTCTTGATCAGAATGATTCCTTTGGTATCCCTACTAAAACAACAAGTTCTTTGTGGAAGACACGGTTTTCATGAAGGTCTTCCAATTATTTTTCTTCAGTCCGGTAGTCTCGTCCAACAACAACCACAACTGCAGTACGATGGTCATTTACAAAAGGGAGACCAGAGGACCACCGAGAATCAGATCAATGCATTGTTGTTATGAGTAAACAGGTTGTCACGCGATGGTTGCTGCGAGCAGATTCCATGTTGAAGGGATCAGTATGGTCTGCAAAACGTGTTGAACACTTATCCAAATATTTCTATCAAACCCTCTTTGGTTCACTTTCTATGAGTACTATCAACTTATTCGTCGCGTTCGTGTTATGGTACACTGAACCGTAGTTTATTTTAGGCACAATATACCAAGCTATCACTAGACATCAATTAGACTTGTCAACTTGGTATGCTATTCACTATTGCTTGTCTAGACCAATGCTCACTCGGGCGCTGCATGCATTTCAAAGGTGATTTGCATTAGCTTCTCTCTACTAAGTGCATTTCTTACTGATTTCCTCACATCCGTACCTAATTACATTTACTACACAAAAACTACCATTTTCTTTACTAATGTAGGTCGATCTCGTGGTTCCTGGTCATGTCATCTATGTTCCGCACGCAACGTTTCCTCTATAAATGGAGAGTACTCCTGAAGAGAGGCCACGCTTTATCCCCGCGAGCAAGCTGTCGCACTCCCGAATAGTTTTTCTACTAAAACCACATTAGCGTTCCTACTTTTCCTCGGCGATGCTTGGATTTTCACTAAAATACATCCGTTCGCGGACTCTTTGGTTCGACTCCTGGTTGTGCTCAATACTCCTTTTCATGTGGTGTTGATGTAAGGTTAAATTTCAAGTGACAAGACGATTAATGAGTTTTTGTTCCAAAACATAAGCTCTGGTGAGCCAGTCGTGTAATTGGGAAGGATAATTGGCTTCCTAGTGCGTTTCATCCTAAAAATGATAGATCTAGACCCCAAAAACTAGTATGGCTTGCAGTAAACTCTACATTATTGTCCATTGTTGTTGAATGCTATCCACGTCAATCATGAAAAATACACTCACAGATCACTCCAAAGGAAGTTGGTAAACGCAAAACATGCGCGTTCGCTCCCAAGTGGCATTCGATTTTGTTGTTCTCCTCTAGCATACCAGACGGTATAGGCCTTGAATTGCGCTTCACCCAATGCGAGCGTGAAGACATGCCCAAGGTATGGGACAGCTACGGACGGGTTCTCATATCAGCTACTGAATTCTGAATGGCAGCTTTAAACTGAGCAGACCGTTTCCGCTGGAGGTGATAAAGGTGAGGACACGTCACTATTAATTTATTGAAATCCTTTCTATTTCCTGACTTATAAATCCAATTTCATGGCTGAATTCTATCGGATTCAAACCATTCAGATCAGCTATTATTCCACGTAACCAACAGAATTCAATCACAGGTTGCTTTGTACCGAGCCGATTGAAGGCAAATTATTTTTATCGCTCATATAGGTTTTTCCAGCGAGACATTTGCACCACCGTTTGAGGCTTATTGATTGTAAGTTTTTCCTAAAAACGAAACGTTCTTGTCCACGAGCATGTCGAGGAAGATTTTGAGGAAACGTCAGTGTGGTATCAAACAGGTTACCGGTCAAAATGTGCAGGTTCCGAAGTTACATTCCTCGTCATGATCACCATGAGGCTTTATGGGCGTGAATCCCATGAAGGCGCACACTAGTGCACACTGGTAAGTACTCTCGCTTTTGCAATATACGCTGGTTCAGTAGGGCATTTTCATCACATATTGTAAATGAAACATGGATTAGCCAGTATTTCATAAGCTAATTCACTTGGTTATATGATGTTTATTTAAAAATATACATCATTTGATATTCATGTAATTTTCCCAGAAACATACACGTGTATCATAATTATCCTAAGGAAGGAAATCACTTCCAGCCTAAAAACTGCCTTTCCCGTGTTCTGATGTTTGATTTCATTCAGCCTTTCAATTTCCCAACTGCACGCGTTTTTCAATCACGGTGTTTTGCCAACATAATTTGTGGAGCTCTTTGCTTCTCTCTGAATCGTCAGCGCATTAAAATAGGAAAAAAGTCACTGTTGCCAGCGGATGATTCCGATGGTCGGAATGAGACCTCAGGTAAAAGCTAAGGACTTCTGCCTTTGTGTTCATGAGATTTGAAGGAATAAATTCCGGATAAGAAAGCTGAATGCAACTGGAATTTAGGTGTAAAAGGCTGAAAAGAATTCAGTGTTCGATGAGTTGAACATTGTCGGTGTGTGATGCATCTTCCAACGCTCCACTTCTTGAACCTTAGTCATATAAACCGTCGACTGTGAGACCGCAACAAATTTCTAATTCTAATCTTGACATTAGGTCTGGTTTCTCCTTTGACTTCCTGCTATACACGGTGCATAAATCCAATTCTGTATTCTCCAACGACACCTTTTCAGTTAAATAGGACTCAATACCGATTTCATTGCAGCATATAACATTTCACAGTAAAATAATTTGTTATGAGCTAGTTCAATCAGAATATTCGAAAAAGGGAATGAGGAAAGTGTAGAATTCACCGCGTGAAATCATGTGCCACCACCATTCTACTAACAGATAGTTAACATATAATATCAGAGTATACAAGCATGCGGACGAGTGGGCAGAGCAGTATCGGGTACGCACTCTTGACGAGCGGGAACAACCGCTAAGCCGGTAGTGTGCTTCCGGGGAAATTTTGTCCAAACGTTCACATACTACTTGCTGTCAATGTATATATAAATATATATATATATATAAAGTATATATGTATATACATATATATATATATATATGTGATACATTTTCACCTTATATCTACATAGTCAACTATAGTTCTGTAGACAGACTTGATTTCGTTACCATGAGCATTTAACTGATAGAAATTATGTGTAAGAGAGAAGTATCTCATCGAAAGGACTCGATTTAGGTGGTAGTTGTTCAAGTGAATGCGTGTTATGAATAGAACGCACAATGAACGTGTATCTGTAAAGCCAGTTATCAGACCAATCACCAAAGCAACTGCATGCTATTGTTTTGCTGTTTTCACTACCTTAATCAAACACGCGAGTAGGCGGCGAAAAAAAACCTTGAGTCAGGTCAATGTTGCTGCTGTTCAACGTCATCAAACAAGCGGGAAATATTTTCTGAAAAATTATATTTTACCTCGAAATAGGTTCAAAAACAATGTCAACGTAAAGTGTTTTCATGGTGGTTTAGTTTTACTGTGGAAAAATGATAAGCCATGCATTCCCAAAAATAGGTCTTCCGGTATATCATGTTATTCACCATAGCCTCGTGGTACATCCATATATAATGCAGAAGCACAAACCAACGGCAGGCATCAAACGCTGTGCCGAGCAACAGTCTTACTTGGCCAGATGGTTCAAATTAGACGATTGACTAGCCCGACCACAACCTGCCTGCATTTTACAGAATGTGACTTCGGAACTTGGCATGCTTGGTCCATATACGATTTCGGAAGACGTCTGAACCCAAGGTCCGTGAATGAAACAGCGAGAGCCAGAGTGATCAAAAATAGTTTTTATCTCACATGTTTGTTTTTGTACCGAAACTGCTTGTGCATACTATCAGAACGAACGATTTACATAAATTTTCATCCATATTTTTCAGTTATGGTTACTCTGGAGCAAAGTGCTGATACTGGGTGGGAGAGACTTCAAGAAGTAAATAACTGTAGCAGAAGGAATTCAAACATGAATGCATTTGTACTTTGCAAACCTAATTCCATCAGCGTTTCCTCCGCATTCCGTAGACATTCGTATATCATCAATTGTGTAATTACCATATGCGGGCGTCCGCAGACGCACAAAACCTAGTCCTTCCTTACGATAGGATATTTTGTATTTTTCTATCGACCGGGACTTTGACTGGCTTTTCCACAATTTGTTTATACTGCATGCAACAATGTGGAATATATCATCAATAATACAATAAACCGATCGACTTTCTTCCAAGGGGATCGTAATGACTTTTGTGATTCTGTTTCACACGATGGTTTTTCACACTTCATCATCTTTTCTCATAACAGAACAAAAGCTTAAACAAATTTTCGACAAAGTCTGCATCTAAAAATGGCTCCTCAACGTGCACGACGTTCATTTGAGTACAGTGTCGTCTCAGACAGATTTTTCACATGATTTTCGAAAGTATCCGAAAGAGATTGAATTCGTTGTTGAGCTGGAAAAAGGCTTACAAATTCGGAATGAGACGTGGTGAGATAGTTTTGGCCCTAAAAACTAGTTTACCTTGAGAAGGAAATATGAGCATACTTTGATAGATCACGTATCGCGGAACAGTTAAGGTTTAGGCGTTGCAGGTACTCGAAAGCTACAGAAACAAAAAAGGTAACTGATCGCCTAGTTTATAACCAGTGAGTATGAAACCGTTCTTCTAACAAATCTCAAATTGCAGTTTGGTCTTCTGTCTAATTATGTCACAATCGAAGGGGGATAGATCATCAGAGGAATTTACGTATATAGTACTGGGTAGAGGAGAGTATAGTTTCAGCTATAGACAGCAGTTAGTGAGTGAGTGTGCAACAACTGCGGTAACAAGACAACACGCTTCATTTTGATAAAGTATCTCCGTTTCATGAATGATATTTAGTGTGAAATGAGCAACCAAAGGGCGTGAAAAGACACGTGTGAACTACGGTGTGAAAAAAGAGGTGCTACGCTGGGAAGAATTAGTACATGGGAACTGTGAAAGCAGTCAGCTCATGATCGGCTGACCAGAATCACCGACAAGATCAGAACCCTATGACCGATCAATGGATCAGTCAGCGGTTGTTATTCGACCAGAGTCAAATCAACCATTCCGGGCAGAACTAAATGAACTATACAGACGGCCCGTTCAAGTCTATCAGTAGGCCCGTAAGCTATTTTGCACGGTTTTGGTTATGACGAGCGCATATTCTATATAATCAATGTATTCTGCGTGAATAAAATGGAATTGATTCTGAGGCAGAACCGAGATCTCACTAGAGGTACTGGGACGGAACGTAACAGGAACCATGGGAGAATCACTTGTTACGGCCTCGGTAACAAGAACTATTGCGCGAGGTTACGATGCCTACACAATTCCGGCATCAGTGTTCGAATTGCTATGGTTCTCGACGTCATTGGCACCCGCCTGCGTAATCCGTTTACATGAACTCCGGGCTCTGTCAGGACTGGTCTGAAAGCTGTAACTGCGTCGATCTGATGTCCGCTATCCACCAAATGTTGTAGGATTGTGCTATTGTTAGCTCAAGCTCTTCCTTTGCGTAAAGACGCCTTGGCGTGTTCTGATACCCTCTTTGCCAGGCTTCTCGTCCTATGTCCAATATACTATGCAATGGAAGAGCACATAAATTGATATAGAACAAACGTTTGAGATGGAAGAGGCAATCTGTCCTTGGATTGTTGAACTATGAAGTACATGGTGGTTGTTTGGATTCTGACAGGTGCAGCGAGGAAGGACTTCCCGAGGACCATATTCATGCGTAGTTTCATTATTTCTAAGGTTTTTCACTCTTGAAGGCGACAGTTAGAAAGATATCCTTTTCTTCGGCGTTTGCACATTTAATTTGTGTCTCCCCTTTGATTTAGTTTGACGAATAAACCGTTCTCGAAAGCCGTTTTTTTTAAGTTTCACCTGTGTGTTTTATGCTCCGTAGGTCAGCTCATTAGGTATCTTTTGTATCGTAGGGGGATAAAACTTGGGAAATGTGTGCACAGCTCCAAAATTCTACATTATCCCATATCGAGAAAAGCGAGAAAGTTGTCCGTCTCCATCTCCAATGTAAATGTGGTCAATGCGTGGGCATTGTTGAATGTCCTCAGTAGTTCAATATTGTCTTTTGCTGGGTCAAATAATATGAAAGTGTCATCCATATATCTGGTATACATATCAAGATTTTCGATGGTGCTTTTAGTGGCTGGTTTAGTTTGGCTAAGAATATAACCGCCAGAAAGGGTCTAAGCAGTGATCACATTGTTACTCCGTCCCTTTGGCTTGAAGTATTTTCTATTGTACAGAAATTGCATGCACTTATAAGAAATCGTCATTTTGGTTTGGCCAAATCTAGGCAAGGCGTAGTCCATCCAGATAGCTTCTGATGGTTTGTCACCTCCATCGTACAGGACGAATCTTTAACACTACACTTCGCTAGTGACTTGTGCACAGGTTCAAGAATTTCTGCAATCAACTGAGCTGTGGCTTGATAGGCTGAGGTGCTCATATCAATCACTGGTCCTACGGATATACATGGTTTGTGTTCTTTTGGTAGTCCATAGAGTCTAGGTTGTTAGGAGCCGCATGGCACAAGTTTGTCGGACAGCGTTTTGGTAATAACTTTTGTCACTTTAGCTGCTTCAAGGTCTCTGTCAACTTAGTGTCGGCTTCTTGTGTTTTGACTTTCTCACCCGGATGGTAAATGAACTTGTTCCCACAACACAACGGAAAAGGTTCATCACGTCGGGTTGGATTGACCATAGATACGTGAGGGATAAAATAATCATGTTGATAAGTCTACAATATCAGACCTGCCAAATAGCGTTTTGAAGGTTTTGCCTCGTCAGATCGTCAACAAATATAGATTGTTGTCGTATGACAGAAGTGCAGTTATGGCCATACTGAAGTGAAATGACTGTTTCTATCAAACAAATTATTGTACAATCCACATTACCAAAAAATATTTTTTTTAAATTGAGACCGCTGATGCGAACTAGAAAACAGTTTTCTGTGGATAAATTCATGAATCGATGATCATTCATTGATTCCAGGTAAAAGATCATTCTCGCTATCACACTGACGTGGGCGTTGAACACAATATCATATATATTGATCAATATGATGATAAATCTAAGCGTGTAGTAACAGCAACTGCCTAATATTACCACGTGCGATAAATGAATGAAAGTCAATCCCAAACCTTTCGAGATAGTCTATGAATTTCAGATGTTGGTAACAATCATCATTGGGCTAGGAATATAATGGAAGCATACATATTGAGTAATCCTCTATGCCATTCAATTGGAACACAGTTCCACGTAACTACCCATGGTCAGTCCCGTGATAAATAAAGGTCATCAATCACGTATAGCCGAGTATCGGTTGTTTTGGTTTGGAAATTCGCCTGGAAAGAAATAGTTCCGTTATCAATTTGTTCCTCCGTCTATTTGTAGCGTATCTTAATTTTTAAATAATAACATCTGTGGAATTTCAAAAGAAATAATATTCGTTCTTCGAATAAGATCCAAGGGTAAGCGAGTTTGCTTGGAATTCACAAAGAGGTAGATTTTGCCAGTGTTAAATAAGTACTGGTTTACGTTAAATATATTTGTTTGGCGAATTATCATTGGAGACTGAAAATGATACCCTTCAAATGGGTTTTGGTAATCTCCAGCCGATCAGAAATCAGGAATAAGAAAAACCCCGAGTGGCTCTTTTTGATTCAGTGAACGGATTCAAATCGCTTCTGGTCACGTGCGGTTTTACAGTTGTGAAGCAAATGGAAATTCGTGTGACTCAGTTGTTTTGAATTTTCTATAGCCGGCCCTGGTTTGAATTCGGAATATAGTGTGCTGCTATTTTTGAAAACTTTGTCACAACTTCACGAGAGAAAGCGATCGTTTTCCTTCGTCAAATTCGATGAGTAAACCTTGTCAGAGAGTTTCGACAAAGGTTAGAATATAACGTTGAACACGATTATTGACCTGGGAGCCAATCTTCATCAAAATAACAATGGTGGCTATTGGAAAGATCTAGTTGAGTGCTGCTGTTCATCTAATAAACCTTTAGGTTGCATGGCAAAAATCAATAGAATGATGTTTAGGAATATGGATATATAAAAGCTTGAGAGTTCTATCTTGAATGGGAAAAGCTAAGTAGCTTTGACCATTCGCTTTGTCGCCCTAGAAACGGAGCATTCTGTTATAGCCAACGTCCAGAGTCTCACATCCGTGCATCAACTGAGGGGGATGGAAACACAAAACACTGCTACGAATTCACTATTCCGACCAAAGCCAACGCCAACAGATTACAGAGGGTTTCTACCAGTTATTTTAACTGAGTCTGGCAGTTTTCAATCAGAAGCAAAAATGACCGACCAATTCATCATTCAGTGGTTGAAGAGAAACGCATCTGGGAAAGAGAAAAAACCGTCATCAAAGCAAATCTTCCGTAAAGCTGCATTGTGAGGTTATCATTCATTTTTTAACTGTGACAAGCAATTGAATTTATGCCAGATATAAGCGCATATGGATGAAATGTTCTTCATTGAATTAGTGCACGAGTCTGAAAACACTGTTCTGTATTTGAAGGTCAAATCTTAGCACAAGAACTGCAATAAAGCAGAATCAATCACCTCGATTTGTTACCGCAGATCCTCTCACATGTGTCCACATTTGGACAAAACAAATTAAAGCCCATGGGATAGTGGAATTGGGAAAGGTCTTCAAATCTTTTCCGTAGACTGATATGGACAAAATCATGTCACTATATTTACCACCATATAACTTGAGTTTTATTAAACACGCTTTTCTAGGATTGTCAGACAGTTTTTGAGCTACAAGCCACCGCAGATTTAATCAATAAGAATTGAACCGTCAATATTAAAAAGGTAAAGTCGCCGCTAATTCCATTTCTAGTTATGGAGAAGTACCTGTAATTTTCAGCAAGTCATATGTATTCTCCTTTCCAGGTTTGTTTCGTATTACAGAAATCCTGGCTTCCTTCAAATTTCGACGTCGCGTTCGTTATAGGTGCACAGATATCCGTTCCAAGATAGTCCGAAACCAGGTTTCCATTCTGCTAAAACCACTTCGCTTTTTATCATACGCACAAATATTGGAGAACGTCATATTGGATTCCTTTTTTATGCGAAACGAATAAATGGGAATGAGTACAGTGAACATATCACGGAAATGAAAATATCTATCGTCATTTAAAAATCGTAAAATGTCGACACTGTAGCATATCTTAGAAATGTGATTGAGTAATTCCATCAAAGAGCTTGTTTTCCGTCATTCCCAAAACACTAACCAAGCATGAGCCACACAGGGCTTCCAGTTGCCAAGCAGGCATCACATGCAATGAACCCAACAGATTTCATCCTAAGATAAATGACCGAACTCCGAGTATATGTTTTTGAGGGGGTACTAAGTACAGAACAACGCATCTGCCATTTACATGCGATCACGCATTTGCTGGTCCTCGGATAAACTTAGGCAGGCAGAAATAAATCTGATTATCAAAATCACCTTCGTAATTCAGATGAAGGTGTCTTTCGTGAATACAGTTTACGATCCAATTACTCAACAGTATACAAGTGATTGTTTCAGTGCAGTTGTACAACCAACATTTTGATCGTAGGTTGCTCCCATTTATTATTTAGAAACCGACGCGTGGTGTCCGCGTTGAAAAAACCGCGGGCTAGATTACGTGGTTCGCCACGGTTAAACTAATCTCGGCGTACAGTTTGATAAATACTCGTTTATATTAGGGCCGATTGGGCTAGGATACATTGCTTCCATATGACGGATTGTTGCACAGCATTTAGTGCTGCGATAGTGAATTTGCGGTGGTAGTCCATTATTTCGGTTGGTTTCCCTGTCAGTTACAATGTAGTGTGACCACTTGGGAGTAAAACCTTTCACGCTACTCATTTTTTCCGCTATTTTTGTTACTATACTTCACATCTAGGTGTTTCTTTTCCCAATTAGGAGAGTAGACAAATAGAGTCAGGTTCCACTATTTTTAAGGATAAATGATCGACTTTTGTGAAACAAGAAGAATGTGTAAGCAGATGAAGCCTCTTGGGCACGTTTACGGTACTTCCAATCGTCATCAAACATTTGTATACACATAGAACGTTCATGCTTAGAACTATGATGGATGAGTGAAATCTTGTGTATTTTTGGATTTTTGCAGCCGTGCATGCATTCCATTCTTAAAGCAAATCGCTTAAACACTCATGAATAAGTCCTTGGATGACCATTGATACCATTATGAAATTTTGAAATGGCTATTGCGTCAGATCAAATAATCGACCCGGATTTTGATCAGATGCAGTGACATTGAAACGGAAATACCATCCACGAAAGGAAAAAGCAATCGCTGTGACCGAAAGACACACGGAGATTATCACTATCACAAAACTGGGTTGTGCCGTCAAGCAGTTCCTCTATTGTATCATATAAGGATCTCGGACGTTTCTCGATTATCCTATGACTAACCATGCTTTTGTAAAATCATCTTAAAGATGATGGCACAATAAGTGAGACGACATTTCAGGGCAAACGTATTGCCTAGAGGCGGAGTCTCCTCCCAAAACCTTACATATCTGGTCAGCGGAAGACAACCGCAATGCAAGCTTACCAAATTATATGTGAATTGTAAAAGCATCCGTTTCGAATAATGTTTAGATTGTGTACTGATCTGTAGTTCATTAGGCCAAATAAGATTTCAATGCCTATTTTCACAAATTTCAGCTAACTTCTTGCGCTTTTTCGGTCAAAATTCCACACTGTCGAAGGATACAATTGAGAAATTCTTCTCTGTTAACTGTCAGCAAGTGGCAACAGCATTTCTATTCTAGTTGGAAAATATCAAAGGCAGCTGGGTATTCAAGTAACAGGCTGCAATGAGGGCTCATTTGGTTGCGAAAATACAAAATGTAAAAAGAAAGTCCCCTAATTTCCATATTGGTCACTTTTAAGGCAGAAGTAGATTCCACATGTAAACACTTATAAAAGATGACGGAAATATAGAACCGATATATGAAATAAAGGTGAATGAATGGGCATGCGATATGCGGTCCAGATGCGGAGAGAAATAGAGTTCAAATCCTAATGCGCCGTACTTCTCTCACGTTCTACGCAGGTCGAAGCCAAATGAATAAATGTAGCACAATAACTAAATAGCTCCCTAAATCAACATGGCAATTTAAGGAGTTATGATCACATACGTTTACAGCCGTAATAATGAAGCAACCGTGTTGCTGATCTTTTGTAGTAGGTTACCGTTCAAATCCTCTATCCTTAACCCGTGGTATTTACCAATGAAAACATTTCAGCAGTTTGAATTGGGACCGCAGACTTCGTCCTAGTTTCATGGTTTCATTAGGTGACCTGAAGGTGGACACTACAAATCCGTTTCTTCACAGAATGTTCAAGTACCTACGGTCTTCCTTCGATGTTATTCACTGGTAATACAGATCAGCCTCATGGCATCGTTTTATGCCAATCCGTAAGACCAAAGTGGGAATCGTATTGAGCGTGAACTAAGCTTGACTGGTCACTCCAAGAGCCTTCAAATGGATGATGAGAGTTTTCGGAGAGAAAATGTTCGGTCTCTCTCAACGAAATAAATCAAACACCAGAAGTAATGTACTTGGATGGTACGGCCGAAGGGAATGGTAGCTTAAGAATATGTTTGCTAGAATACCAGCTGCGTTGCCTGACAATCAATCTTCTCAAGGCAAACCATTTTTAATTATATTCGGAATCCTTGTTCGGGTAAAACGTACTCGGGATATTTGTGTGACTATGTGTACCTGTCCCAATTACCGCCGCTCAGCTTAGTTGGTAGATAAACATACAAACTACATGGAGTTATTGTTTTCGAAAATTATAGTTTACTGCCTTCAGCTTTGACCAGAGTGATCAATAAGCCAAGCTTAATTAAAGCTATTTGTACTTTAACATATATTCACCTAAGGCTTACTTTATGAAACAACTCGGTAATTTACACACTCAATAGGCGGCCACTCCACGTGGCTTGAACTTATTCTTGTAAACTGATAGATTAGCCGATAATAATATTTCACTACTGTTGCTAGTGCTTTTGTGATGCACAGTCGAAATAACTTAAATTATTCGAATCTAAATTGGGCGGCTCGTCTAGACCAATTCAGGTTTGCCGAATAGCGAAATTACTTAAGTTGGCAGGACTCGAATAAGGGTTTCCGTATCCAGGATTCTACGTGGTGATCACTTCACATACGCCGATCTTTCAAAGGGATAATTGAATGGGCTTAGCGGGAAAAGTAGTAGTACAAAGAGTCTCAAAGACGGATAAACAATGCTGTTCACAGTCCATTTGGAATCACCAGAAAACCTTCGGAATTTCCATATATGTTTGATTGACCATATTCACAACTTCATTCTTAGTCGTTTACTATGGTTAGAGGCACATGCAAACATAAAAATGATTCTGAAGTGCTGGACCCAATATATGTTCATGGGCCTTTTGGTTCCATGCCGATCGAGGATCAACCCGCACAACGGTGCCCCGGTTCATGGTGTGTGCCATAATGTATGCACACACAGACGTGGTATCTCAGTCAGTCAGCTTTTGATAAAAGCTAGTCCATCCCGAAGGCTCCACGTCTGATAAGTACTTGTGCGACATGTGAACTGGATGTCGTTACATAATCCGGTATAACACTTGTTTTGCGGTTCCATTAAGTCAGTGCCTTCCGCCTGTACCTCACCTGTGAATTCCAAATGTGGCTGCTCGCTTCCGAGCACCACACTTGAGAAACGCCATTCTCTTAGGTAACTCGCGCACTATGAAATTGAGATCCACGGCTAATGGTCTAACACCCACAATCGGACATTCACAAGCATCACTAATGTATGCATGGTGTCCATTTGATGATCCCAACCAACTAAATGCATTACCTGTACAAGTGAATAAACCACGAAAACGCAGCCACGGGGTTAACACTGTTATCTGATGTGCCAATGCGGAGCTCAATAAAGAATTGAGATGTCCATTTGGCACAAAACCTTGTTTTACAACGAGGTTACCAGCACTCTCCTTTCTCTTTTCAAATAAGCCATTCCTCAGTTGAACGACCATCTTTGCTTGAGAAACATCAATTAGTCGTGTTCATCTCAAGTACAGGAAAACCTCCTCTTCTTGTCACATTCGATTCAAGATATGCAATATGTCATGTATTCAAAAAAATATAAATCTCCACCAAAAATCACGAAACTCACTGTTTCTACGTTACGTTAGAAAACTGAAAGAAAGCAATCGCATGTTCAAAAGCCTCCAGTAGAAAGATGAAAAGGTGACCTCCATGGGCTTGTTTCAATTGTGTAATAACTGATTCTGCTTACTTCAAGATCCGTGCCCCACTTATGACGCGTATGCCCTCATGAGGGCTGATCGTTTTGCTTTTGTGGTTTTTTGTTTACCTGGTAATTTGATTTCACACTACACTGAACGTGGGGACCTTTTGACGAAACATTATGAAAAAGTGTGCATTATCCGGAAATATCAAACAAAGAATTAAGCATAAAGTTGTACAATACATTCTCATTATTTCGCCATTCCATTCAACTATCTACTATTTGGTTTCAGAAAACTTTATTCCCAACCGTGAGAAATAGCCTGGGTAATCACGCGGACATCTAATAATGCATGAACCAAATCTACGGCTCAAGAGCTTTGCAAGTTGCCTCACTGTGTTGTAGTCATCCGCATAAGTGGATTATCATTATAACTTCCCGAACGAAAACCTGAATACCGTCCAACTAAACCAACTTATTTCGGCATCATCAGTGCTTTCGAAAGCATTTGTTTTTGGTTTTACAGATATTCGTTCAGAATATCCCTCGTGAACAACTCTTTGGTTACCAACCAGCATACTTGATTATATCATCAGTGAGTGAGATCCGTATCGGTCTGCAAATAGAACATGAAGAGAAAAATATTTCTTTTCAAGTGAAATTTTGTTCAGAAATTATTGGCTTGAAACTGGACATGCTTCAAACATTACCACAACACTGAGCTTTGTAGTACAAATAATTTGAAAGCAATTCATGGGTACAACTAAAGCCGAAGGACTGCCCTCTTCTGTGATCGTAACATTTGTTTGTTGGCCGTCTTTATACATACGAAGCCTGGAGAGCACAATCCTGGCCGTACCCTCTTCACACTAAGGAGCACTAACATGGAACCTGTACAATTAGACATGACCCATGTACTAATGACACCAAATGAAGGGCCTCACACTCTCTTTTCCATTTAACCTAAATATCACGAGAAAGTCAAATTGGTCTTCACTTATCGAAGAGAAGCGAGCTACCTTGTTGAAGAATAATTAAAATACACCCATGATATTATCAAGGGTAGTAACCGTGATGACCTCATTTATCAAAAGTAATCTTGTTCATCCAGATGAATTCAAATCGGCATTTTCTATTTTCTATCTATCAAGGGAGAAAAGACGAAACAACCATCAAAAGTGACAAAAAAGGAGCCTCAATGGAGAGCTCCCTTAGTTGTTTGTAGTTATAAATTTATTTGAAATCCCATGATTATTGAACCAAGTGTGAATTTATTGTGTTCTTCGAGAGTAGCATAGTAGCGGTGACGTTCCCCAACATGTCTGAAGCGCCTCTGGATGATCCGCTCCTAATGTAATCAAAACGTCGAGACGAGAACTTATGGTTCTGAGTGTTGCCTCCATGTATTTTAACTAATGATGATTGCGTCATTGAACACTGAACACATTTCGAAATGCGTTCATTCATTTGGTTACGTAATTGTCGCTCTAGGACACCCGTCTCGGTTGATTGGCTTACCGCGAAATTGATCAATGAAATATATATTTCGTACAGCTAAGTGAAATTCATCTTTGCGATCGCATGAATGTTCAATCGCAAATTATTCACCACTGCTGAATCTAAGAGTTTCTGCTTCTTATCGCTTGTTTAGGCAAAAACATATATTTATTTAGCGGAAACAGAATTTTTAAATAATTGAGACAAATCTCTATAGTATTTGAAAGACCGTTTTATGATATCATGATGATTTCGGTTTATAACGGAATTTTCAGTCGAAATATTGATTCACTGTTACAGCGTCATTCCACATTTGATTACCCACATCAGAACAGGTATCATGTTTATTTTACAAAGTCCCATTTACAATTCCTCTTTGAAAACCTTTCTCTTCTGAATCCATTTTCTTTCATAATTTGCAGCAAATAGTTGCCCAAGCTATATTCTGGCCACATAACTGTAAATACGATATCTATATACTCACCACCGGAAGAGCCAGACGTACAAAATCTGATGGGAAAGGAAAATAAAAATGATCCTTGAAATGATTCTGATGTGAAGTCCCAGATTATCATGAATTTAAAATTTTCCAGTTTTCTTTGAATGAGTTTATTAGTCTATAGCGTATGTCAAGAAGAACATGTTCCATTCATTTTATTCCTACTCGTTATGCAAGTGAGTTATCAGTTGGGTTACCAGCGTATGATAGAACGAATTCGAACATATTTCCGTGTGATTTGTGAATCCACTGAATAAGGCCATGATTTCAGGAGAGCTGAGTTGAAATGAGTTCCGGACACAATAAGGGTGAAAAAAGCTCAAATACTATGGGGGTTATTTCGATAGAATCTGAATAAAAAGCAAACAATATGAACACACCACTGGGGAAGAGAGTAAACATTCACGGTTGACCCCAATAATTGCTACCACACCACAACAGAGCCGCAGCGATAGCACATTCGTGTTTCGCTCCAGGAATGTTGCGATCCACAAACAAAAGTCGCTGGTATTTTTATGCAAAACAACTCCATTATTATCGGGCTCTAGTTGACTCTTCCTCGTTGATGACTGAGTACACAACGGTTCAACGTCATCCACTAAACATCGTTTTGGGGAGTAGCCAAATGATTGGGCATCTAACACTGGGTACGGTAGGTAAACGGTAATGTACTAAATATTTTGTTGTATATGGTGAGCTTTATGTGATTAGATATTAGGTGTCAACAGGGTTATTTTTGCGTTCTTCGTTGGTCATGGTGCTCGAAGCTCAGGAAAGCATATCGTTTTTGCCACGAAATAAAGAAACAATAAAACATGCGCAACCGATTCAATGGCACAAAGCTTTGTCCAATAACTATTAGTGTTCTTGTCGATCGGGACAATTTGGCATGGTAGCACTGTCATTTCAAATATTGGTTTCCGAAAAGGAATCGTGAGTCCGAATATAACAAAGCTTCCGTGAGTAAATGCAAAGTGTGTAATTTCAATGGGGTCTTGAAAGAATTCAGCTACAAACTTCCATTTTCTTCAGTAATTTGGCTCCTTATATCTCTGACATGGGTGCTCGATTTCGTACATTACCAGAATTTGAAATTATCACCTTTTCGGTCGTTGACGTTACCGTATGATACCCCCTACTCGGAGACTAAACCGCGATAAGCTGTTTTGCCCGAGGTGTGTGACTCCAAATTCAGTAATATGGGTCAGAAATATCGCAGAAAATGTGACTGGGAATTTATGAAACAAAAATAGGTAAGTCGTGACCGGGAAGTGCCAAGGTGTGAGAAACAAGATGTTCGCATGTTCATATCCACCACGGCACTTCATACTGGAAACAAACAGCAATTCGGTTTCACTATGTTCCTCATCACGCCTGATTGACCCTTTGGTATTTCAAATAGGGGTTCACGGTGAATTCTAGAGATAACATTGAAAATCATTGTGATAGTCGGGTTGATTTCTGTTTGCCGGGTTGAATTGTACGTGGCCAAAAAGTATCATATTATTCTGGCCGATGATGAATAAGCCCAGCGGCAACATGACCTTTCGGATGGATTCGAGTTGTTTGACTTGCGCACAGTCTCGGTAGATAGACAGTATATTAACTTATTTATAATGGAAATGATCGTCACACAATGTATATATTTGTCGTTGAAAGGTTGTGTTACCTGATTTTGGAACTTTTCAGAATACATCAATATTCATCAATAACGAATTAGAAAGGATCATATGATTATACGCTGTATCAGCGAACATCAATACTGGGAAGTATTTCTGAATCACACTCCGAGCTTCCAATCGAGCAACCGACATTTTTACTCAATGACTTCGCCAGCTGAGTACCACTGAGGACACGTGAACTTTGCAAGTATCACATGACACATCTGGACGCAATAACCGCATAAATAAGTTATATAAAAATGTACTGGAAATAAACAAAACCAGTTCCTAGTTTGTCAGATAGGAATGGTTCGCGAGCCTTTCTGGCTTTAGTCAGAATAATTATTCAGAAATACAAAAGAAACACAAGTGGATTTTTCTCACTACACCAAGCGATATCACGTGAGGAATCTCGTTATATTCAGTCAAATGAGGCTGTCTCTCTCGAAAGTTTGCTCGCACAGTCACTACCGGCTAGTCGGTCAAGCTCTATTCGGGACAAAGAAATGACATCAAGATACTATGGGTTGAGTTCTAGGAGCATGTCAGGTTGATATCTGAGACGAAAGCATGAAATTCTTTAAACGTCTTGGAGAAAGTTCTGCTACTTGCGATAATATTCTATTTTTCAGAGATAAACATGTTTATCCTCCACCGGTATGCTCAGAAGTGTGGGTGAGCATACATTCCGGACACTTTGGTGTGGAGACAAACTCCTGTGCTCAACTTGCTATAAGGTGGCCGGAGCTGAACCGCGATGTCAGTCCTATTGTTATGGTACGTGGGAACCACAGGCATACCACACATTCACAACCTCTAAAATGAACCCGATGGCTAATGTCCTCAGAGACCTGGAGGCGTATTTACGCCAACTGTTGTGGCCCATCACTAAGCAGTTATTGGGCACTGGTCCTAAATGATTTATTTCCCCGGTGGCCAGAAGTGTACCTCACAACCACTCCAACCAGCAATTCCACAATTGCAGCTCACTCTTTGAATTCCAGAAAACGGAATTCTTTTTGCAGCAAAAGTGGAGCCCATTAGTTCAGCCAATGGATTGTCGTCATGTGCTGACTCCAGCTAGGCAACCACAGTCGAACGGAACGGTAAGAGGTGCAGTTGTTTATGCATGCACCATCCAGTACTAGAATGATCCCCTTTGGAATCCAGGCGAGAATTCTATTTCATAACTACAAAAACGACCACAAACGGATACTCAAGCATACTAATAGATGATCATTACTTGTGAAAACCTAGAATAAATATTTATACTGAGAATATGACCTCAATCACTGCTCACGATTAATCCAAACGAAATCGTAGAACGTCATTGTTCCGGGGAGGCTAGTCAAACTGTTAGCTACATGAAGACCATGGAAGTCATAAGGGGAACTTCTGATGGTGGACAAAATAAAGAAGTTTGTCATCATCAACATGATTGACTAAATGCGAATGAGACTGGGAAAAGTCTTGATAAGTGAAGATAAATCAATTGTTCGGTACTGTGTTTAAATTTTTCGTTCTGGATATTGTTTGAGTATATTCAACTTCAAGAAACAGTGTGAAATTTCCATTCGGAGGCTTTCATTCCGTCAACATTGTGGCCCAATAGTTGCAGAAAACCTATGGTGTTGGCGTATTGTTAGCGCAGCTTTCCGTTGCACACAAGAAGACGACAAGTTGATTGTCCCACACCTTCGCAAACCTCTTATTCCTCTGGTACAAAAGGAGTTAATTGGTTATCAGGCAGTCGTGTGCATCAGTTAGGACAATACTTGCCTTGTTTATTCATATATTTCCCCATCGACTAATATCTCTGCATCGGAAGTGTAGCCATGGAAAATACTGCAGTGACTCCATGATTAGTGAATCTGCGGGAAATATGAGCGTGTTTACCAGTGGTTTCCGCTGTAGGTCAGATGGTGGCCCCTAATTAGTTTTCCATTTAGAAGGAGACCACTCTTATCAAAAAACAGTAGTACAGTACCTTGGAACGGTTTTTATTTTACACAAGGGAGTGTTGTCGTGTGGCTGATCTGAGTCACGCGTCAGTCTAGTTTAACATCTGACCATCTCAGTAGTCTGCCCGGCATCGGCTGATTAAGGTGCATGTGTGCCCGGTTAGTAGGTGGTGTATGGGAAACTACTTGTTTGAAAGTCGGTAAAATCAATCACCTTAAATAACGATGTTTATTTTTATCCCAACGGCCCCGTTCACTTAAAGGTATTCGTCATCCGACCGGAGGATGCAGTCATGTGATACCTTCTGTCTGTATGACGTAATAAACCAACTATTGTTCCTTCACCGACCATACTTGCGTTTTACACAATCAACTATTCCGTTATTCAATGCGTAGTAAGCGAACTCTGTTGCAGGCTGAATTTCGAATGATGCAGTATTTTTGGTAAACCGAGTTCCGGACGGTTGACTACTTTGTGCACACGACGTCTGGGATTTTATCTGTTCATGCGACCATATGAGCGCATATCAGTGCTTGGTAACGAAGCTTTTCCCGTGCTTGAGAACCGAAGTTATTCAAGTTTCCGTTGGTCACTGGAGTTCCATATCAATTATTATGCTTTTTTCCCCGTGCCTCTTATCAAATAAACGTGCTTAACATGTATCATATACCAAATAGATTACTCAATATTGCTCGTTAATGTACGAAACTCAAACAGAATGATCTGTGATCTGTGAGCATTTTCCTTTGTAATGGTAAAAGGGATACAGTCTGGGAACGTTTCCATGCAAATGTACATTTTTATCATATCAGTAATTTGAAGTAACCCATATCATGGAGCGAAACATACGTAGTATGAAAAAATAAGTGCGCAAATTGCTACCTTATAGATGCAAAATACGTCCTGTGATGAGTCGAATGCTCGGGATTGTTACTTGTAACATATCAGAGTCGCACAATGAACTTTCAGTCGACGAAGACGACGACGAGGATAGGTGAATAATGATTGAAGGACGATTGGGTTTTGAAACCATTATGCTGAGCGAAATAAGGAGGATATTAGGCAGAATAGTGGTGACACAGGAATTCACTTAAATACCATTGAAGCTCAATTGAGGTGGGTCCTATAGTTTCACCATCCTTTTTTGAATATTCTTACTTTTGTTATGGAACTTTATATTTTGTACTACAATGGGTATTTGTTTGTGTTGACTACTAAATGATTCCGCTAGAAAAAACAGGAGCCGAGTTATGCTCAGTGTATAACTGGAATTCAGTGTGAGGAACAGATTTGTTATGGGCATTTATTGTGGTCTCGCACTCCATCGCTTATACAGTTGAGGTTCTACATATTGACTGCTGGAAGGTGCATTACGCACTGGTATTGTTCATTGCATCCAAACCATGGGAGCGCAAGTGTTACCCGCCAGAATTCCATGACTCAATCCCAGTTGCATTCAGGTTTCGTATCCGGGTTTTCTTTCCGCAAATCGTGTGAACCCGAACACAAAATTGGTCAGCCCTGACCGGAAAGTATCATTATGCTCATCGTGAATATTAACTTGAAAAAATGTCGTGCACAATCCAGTGCACCCAAGGTACAGATAAACAGGAGCTTGATAAATGTTGTTTCTACATATCGCTGTTGATAAAAATGGACAAGCTGAATCACACCTACATCAGAACAAGTGAAATACACTTCATAAACTGCAGTTTCATTTTCCCAATGTAATTTCAATGCAGGATTAGGTTTGTTAGAGTACTGGAGTTACAGAAAATAGTTAAAGCTTATAAGGACATTGTGTAAATAAGAACTGATGTTGGATATGAGAAAGAAACTTTACAGAGCTAACTGTTTCTGTGTTTGAGTGGCAGATGATTCCATAATATTTTGACATCCATCATCAGGAGGAAAAGTGTGTCGGAGTACTGGGTAAAGTAAATGAGAATGGCGTTATCATGCTTGGTGTACATTGTTGTTGGTTTGCATGAGATTCGCGTCAGTCAGGTGTGGTTGGAAGCAAAATAACAGTTTGTGATTTCTAATTTTGATCCATATGATCGTTCATCTTTCTACAGCCAAACTGACTTTTAAGAATATTGCTTCTTGACGTGCATGTGGACAACACTGTTTCAGCTTCCAATAAAATACGCCTATAAGTGTGCCTAAACAAAGTTGCAAAAGTCTCTCGTTGAAAGTTCCAATATCAGCAAGTGAAAATATTCCATTTGGTCCGCGTGGTTCATTGGATTCTATGATAGCCTATGCTAGTTACTTGAAACAACAGCTGATTTGATTGGCTTATGTCCAACAGACTTTGGTCAGGTTATGTGATTCGTCAGTCAGGAGGTAGACGAGATAATAATGAATAATAGCCACATGCACTCATCGACATCACCGTCAGCTGAAATGATCTGTTCGGTTTGAAGTTGTTAGTCAGAAATCAGGATGTAATATGAAGTGCTCGTCCGTAGCCATCGCTTATCTTGTGCATGCCCTTACACTCACATTGGTAAAAACGCACCTGAAGGTTGGTACCACTTTGAATGGTGATCAAATACGAAACATTCAATGCTCAACGGGAGAGGGAGCACATGTTTTGTACGTGTCACACGGCTTGAAGTGCTCTGCAATGCCTGCGCACTTGACCGTTGACATCGCGAAAATCGCATGGGATTGTGCCGAACCTTTGATGAGGCCGACTAAAGAACTGTTCTTGATGATTAGGGTGATTTATGTCAATTATTTTTGTTTTTTATTCAGTCATCATAACATTTTCTTATGTAAGTGCGTTTCCATAGTGTGATTGACGTAGATAGCATTCTTAGCTACTGATCAGTAATCTGGTAATCACGACAACCCATGATAAGTTTGCAGTTTGAAACCGTCACTTAGAGAAAAATGTATACTGAGACGTCACAGATGGCTCATTCGTACACGACGGGCCCTTATGCGTTAATTTTGCAACAAACATTAGTTAGCTACCTTGTAATTACCAGTTTCCCTCTTCGTCAAAATCACAATAACACGGGTACTGAAAGCACAAGCAGAAATCGAAAGAAAGGACAAGGAATTCGTGGAATGAATTATTTTGAGTGACATGACATGTATTGCCCGAGTAAATAAGACTGCGATACTTTAAGCTTAGTCGACGTTGAATATCACTAATGGAGATAACAGTTTTCCTCTATTCCCAGAACTGGCGGTCGTTGACTATTTATCCTTTCCTTGCTTCCACTTTTCAGACCAAGGGAAAACATGCTACTCTGTGTTCTACGAAGAATTGAACGGGGAAGCCGATTTGGTAAACCGTCTTTGTTTTAGTAAGTACCGTTGTAATTGGCATTTCTTGTAAAGTTACTTGATAATGAATAAATAGTTGAATGACTGATTGCATGTTGGTCATTGCGAATAGATTTAGGCGAAAATACAACAAACAGGTTCTACGTCAATGTTTCAGCTCAAAGTGAAAGATTCACAACTTTGATAAATATTTGTTTAGTAAATGCTAAAATAGTTCACGTCCACAAGCGGGACTACAATCGTTTTCTTTCCCTCCTACCACCGTTTTTCATTATTTATTTTTATCACTTTCCCCTTATCTAATTGGTCCAACCCTTTGAATTGTCGTGATTTATTGTGATGTTATGGCGTGATCATAAATCAGAAAACGAGCTTGTTCGCTCAACTGTGTTCCCTCAATCACAAACCTCTTGTACCTCTTTCTTCTGCCCCGTTTTCTGATTTTGGTTATGCCAGTTTTGAGGTTGGTGCTCTGGACACTGTACACCCTTTCATTTAACGTAAATCTTTCCAATGTCCTTGCCGATGTATTATCCTCGAATAAATCATATTTTTCCTATTCGACTTCGCCTATTCCATTGTATGCGACTTTATTTCTCCGCGTTGATACAATGATTATATTGATTCTAAGCGTGGTCAGTCACATGGTTGGTAAGTAAAGAATGCAGTGTTTGCTGAGGATATTGTGTTACTGCTAGTGTAGGGTAAGGCATTCGGTTATACATCATTTCTATGAAGTACCCAACAAGAAACCAACAAGAAAATCGGTCTTGCTGTGAAGGAACTTGTTATTGGAAGCTAATAATAATTTACTCAGGAAAGAATGAAAAATTAAATGAATGTTGGATGATAGGTAAATGGATTACCATTTATGCGAAAATAAATTAAGTGAGTTCGCGCCCGTTTTCTTGTTGAGAACAGAACGTTCTTTGTTCTCATTATAGATTCGCTCAGTGGGTGTCCGTAATCATCGGCAACCGCGAGCGTCTTTTTCCCCTTCGTTCTGCTCCCATCTTCTCAATCTGTTCATGTTGATTTCAAGATCGCTCTTGTCCAAGGTGTAACTAATTTGCTTTCAAAACTACTTTCCTAACAGACTTCTACTAGTTCGGTCAACTTTGAATTTATCATGTGACGATGAAAAAATGATAATGAATATTCTTGGCGACCTGAGTCGGTCAGTGACAATTAGAAGACTGTATAGAAATATGCATTTTCAAGGATGCAGTATATTTTGGTCGATCAAACGTTTTTCACTGTTCCCTAAGGGGCAAACCACAACGGACTAAAACAAATCGATCACAATTTCAGAAATGTGTGGCGATCGTAAAAATCTTGTAAGAAACATAATTTACGGGGTTCATTTTTTGGATAACCCAGCTTTCGCATTTGGCTGAGCATTACCAAGGTAATTTCGAAATCCATTCATTCGAACCATTGTTCAGATCGAAGTATTCAATACTATCGAAAACATGATCCCCATTTCATATTGCCGTGATACTGAAATCGATTTCTCTTTTGGGACAGAGAGAACAGGGGGATATCCCCATTAGTCTGTTAATAGCTGTCTTTCAAACCGTTATTCATGTTGTTTTCATGAAAATACCGCCCGTTTAACATTATTCGGACAATCAGCTGCAGTTCAGAAAAGGATCCGCGAGCAGTTTGAAATGGAAGTTTGAAACGTTTGGGAGAATTAAAAGCCTAGGCTGACAAAAACGGCGGAAACCGTCAGTATGCCGGCAACTAGCGAAACTTCGATATGCATTGAAGGTAGTGGTTTCCCTCAAGTAAAACCTGAAAAGGAACGGAATATGTAATCAAGACACCATTTTCTCTAACTTTCGATGAATGTAGATTACTTTTTTATATGGAAAGTCTCTGGATGATCGATTCACAGTTCCCAATACTCCCGCTGATCAAGTTATCGATCACCATGGGTTGCCCTAACCTATACGATTTGTGTGCATTTGTTTCTCACAAGGTTGTTACCTGGATAGGAGGCGATCCCTGTGCGACCAACGGGTTAACGTCAAATTAAAAATTAGCAAAAATGACCCTTTTACCGCTGAGAGCCAGCCCGAGTCTCGTGTTAGTCAGCGGTTCCGCTCAAATTCGTTCATACATCGGCCCCGATTCCTGTGAAAGGAATGAGCACTGTGAGTATTTTTTATTAAGCCACAGGACAGAGCTTTACAGTGCCTCTATGATTTCCAGCTGCAAGTTGGGCTTTGCTGCGGCATGAAAGATCACTGGTCAACCAAGTCAGATGTCATAACTTCCAGATGGCCAAATGACCTTGCTCTGCTCGTTGTTTGTAACGTATACATTTGGGTTCTCTCATATCAAGAATCTTATTTATCACATTTTGAATTTGATTCATCCCTGAAAATGTGTGGGTATTTTGGAGTTCTCCTCTGTGATTTCGTTATCAACCGCAATTATTGTTCGTGTCTAGTGTTTCAATCCCCCACGCACCAAGGCCGTTTTCACTGTTCATCGTGCCTTCCATTCATTTTTATGTATTCATTTTACAGAGGAATGAACAACGTCAGTCAAATCGTTTACTCATCCCAAGAAAGCGAGCCTATTTGAATAAGGATAACAAATGCATAGGAATGAATGTCTCGTTCATCAGCCAAATCAAACGGTATTTGAAACTTCGAAACAATTATTAAACGGGTCTCGTTAGAATGACCGCATACGTAGGAGATTTTCGCAAAACCTGAATTGTAATTGTCTACTCGAAAATCAGCCCATGGTTACCAATATTGCTTGTGTGAGTTGGCTCCCACCTGTGAAGCATCAGGATGAATTAACAGGAAGGCAGAATCAATGTGGTTTTTGTACTCTGAAAAAAATTCAGTTTCAGTTAGTGAGAGTTTGAAAATAATTTGCCGCTGATAATTATCGAGAACACTGGTGCAGAACAGAGGATTTGATGCTTGTTGAAACGTACTCTGAGAATGAAAGTTGCAGGGAACTACTGAGCTGATATATATTTCTCGTGAAGTTCACACCAACTGGTTGATAGAAGAAATTACCCGAAAGCAAGAGTACTCTGCATTTTGGAACAGCGCCGCAAAATGCAAACACATCACGTTCCAGTTTAAGAGGATAATTTTGTTATCCTCAAGTACAAGGAAAAATCATTTTGTTCTGATCTGCCGCTGTGCCCATAGAGCAAAATGAATCCCAATCAGAGGACAAAGTGTGTTGTATGAAATCAACTCAAGTCAGCCAAATATTTCATGTAACAAATGGTAACCCAATGGCCGTTCTATGGATCCGATCTGCAAAACTATCAGTATTTATTATATAAACATTTTCACATATTGCGTGCAAAGAGCTATGGGGATAACACTTATTTAGACAGTGAATTCGTGCTTCACTGTGTATTGAATCTTTGGAAAAAGGTTGAACTCTGCCCTTGAAAAAGTGTTACTAAGCTCAACACTAGGGCATAACAACTGATTTTGTTTGAACAAAGAACATGTTTTACACTGAAAATCTTTAAGGGTAAGAGCACAAAAAAATCGGTGTATTGAGATGTGCGAAATTCTCGTGCTTCATGTTTTCTCCGGATGTGCAAAGGGAGATTCAAATCAAATAGATAACTGGACTGATCTGCAATGAAATTATTGATATTTACCACTGCATCACTGGACCAACAGCTTTCGGAACCTTGGGAAATGACACCACATATTTTGCACATGTAAGTCCAAGTGAGTTATGCCGGTTTTTGCCATGGGCGTCTTGACACCTTATTTCGAAAGAAATTTGATTCAAAACAGTGTGATTGTTACTTACACTGGGTTTAATAATGAGTCCTGGAAAGATGAAATTTCTTTTGAGTATTTTCCCACTACTTCATATAATTTTACTTTGCCGATGCATATCTTGAACCATTCACTAAAAAGAGCTCACCCAAGAAACTGCGAATGATCCGCTCATCATAACCAAAGATATTCATTTACCGCGTGCAATACATAATTTCTTTTTCAAGAGAATCCTTGGAAGTCTTACTTGTAAGTTTCAATTCGGTTTATCCTGGTACAAAACTCCCTGCCTCCGACCAGAGATGATTAGCGAAAACAGCACGAACAAAGTCGTGGTACACTGAACTTCATACTTCAAACTTTTGATCTTTACATATTGGGATATTTTACGGAAGGTAAACTCAAGAAACACCAAAAGTTAGAAGACGCCAAATTAGAAAAATCATGTGAATCATGAAGTCGAAGAACTAATATCGAAAACGCTCGTATCAAGTGTGATAATGATTGCCATCCGTTTGTCCCGTCCAGCATTCGTTTCGGCTTTGAAGGCGTCCCGGTGTTTGAGCCAATGGCAATGGTTGCATGTTTGGGGGAAGTAACTGAATGTGTCTGGTATCTGCTAGAATGTTTCCTTGCTAGTACCACCCTCCACAAATGAACACACTCAAGCATATCATGTTGTCATGAGTCTTATGGGGCATCGCATCGACTGCGTGTTATTCACCGCTGGTTCGAATAGGCAGATGAAAACTAAAATGAATATAAGTGTACACCACTAGTAATTGAGTCGAATGGCCTCCTACAAACCATTGTATTTATTGTCGACCCCAGAGCTTATTGAATAAATAACTGGGCTTTTTGTGGTTAACGAAACTTACTTATATTTGATTATCAGTCATATTTTCTCTTCAACTTTAGCTGTGCGTTTTGTCGAGGTTCTGATGACTGTTTGGGATTTTGTTTCCAAAGAATGTCCTGTTTCACCTAACTTACAATAAATTATCTTTCATGCACCAAGCTCAGAGAAAAAAGTGAAAACATTGACAAAAAACATTAGTGAAAATAAATTAAAATCAAATGACCAGGCAAAACTGAAAATATTTCCTAACAGTAAAACCAATAAAAAACGTCAATAATTCACTTGGAACTTTATGAATGACCACAAACAGTGTTTTCACATCAAACATTTTATTCTTTGCTGCTCAAAATAGGTGCCATATTCAGATCACTATAGAAATGCAGGCAGACTTTACATCCAGTGAATTCTACAGCAAAGTATCATTTGTCACATTTGGACATTTTTCAGTGCCCACTTTCCGCATAGAAACAACCAATAATTTCTGCCGAAAGTGAGGCTTGTAGTGGGTAACGGACGAGAATCACATAAATAGAGCCTTTGCTTGGCCAACATCCATCAACTGAATGTTTACTAAACTGTGCTGTATATTTAGCTGATTCCTCATGTTCCGCCAGTTTACTTATCAGTTAGTCAGGTCCACTTGTGTACCTGACCACTAATCTGTGTAGGCAACACAGTTCGTTTATTTTCTACCTTATCATCACTTATCTAATCGGCACAACCTGCTTGTCACTGACGTTACCATCTACTTATTGAGTTTTATTTCAATCGTTTCTAAATATGTGTTACGCTCTTCAACTTGGTTCCAGTCAGCACCGTTGGAAACTGTGAATAGATACAAGTTGAGTGAATATGAGATGAAAATTGTCGAACATTTTGCTCGAAGTACTTGGATTGGTTGATTTTCGAACCATTTGCTGAGGATAGTTGACCTAATGAGCTGCAGGGAATGGGTTTTGTAAACGTTCTTCACACATTTTGATGGCAACGTGTAATGGTATTCAGTGCACGGAACGAGCTTTTGTTTTAACTCTTTTCGTTATCTTCAGTTGTCTTTCTGAACATCTACTTTCACGAACTCCTAACTACATTGCTTTCACATTCGACCGTCAGTGTAAAATATCGATCTAATCAACACCGATCGATTCATTGGAAATGGCTTCAACAATAAACCCGATTCCATGATCAATTTACGACTTATAAGAATAGCTTGACCGAAAAAGGGTAAACCAATATGAGATTGACGATTCAGCCTGTGCTAATGAAAAGCATTCATTGCAGCAACGTTCCAAACCGATGGTGGTTGCGTGGTTTCAGAAAGTTATGTTACCACCTTGGAGTTTATGTGTTCGGATCCCGACTACTCCTGATTACTTTATTGGTGGACCGTATTCTACATTTTTTCATCACCACCACACATGAACTTCCTGAGCCGTATATGTTTTCCCAAACTGTCTCGGTCCGGTTGCCGGTTCTCTCCAAAAGGGCAGTGGATCTTATTAGCAGAAGCTTATAGCGCTACCACTGCACTCAAGCTCAAGCGTGTAGTAAAAATGGCAATGCCACTTATTTTGTATCGACGGAATGTTTGCTTCGGTAACGCGAACCTGCAAATGTATATATTTCGGTGGGGAAATGTATTCCTAAATAACACTGATCCATTCCATTGATATTGACAATAAAAGAGAAGTTGAAAGTTTCTTCCAATCGATGTTATTACTGGAATGTATCTATGGAACAAGGACGTTGAATCCTATATAATGTGGAATCCATCTGCATTTTTCGCATTCAAAACCCAGCATCGTGATCGGGGGTCGAAAACTTGAAATTGATTTAGTGGAGCATCATTCCGGTAAGCTGAGTTTCACCTGATTCACTCGAGCTTGTGGCACTGGACTTTGAGATATTGAAAATGCATATGAATCTTCCATTATATTATTCAACTCGACATACTTCCGTTGATTCAACATGTTGAAAACATGTATCGAAACATTATTTTCGAGTAAGTCACCTAATTTTGGCATAACTAGAATGTACACTGTTGCACCACTAAATAAATGGAATCTAAGCCTCCGCTCTGTGGATGTCGCTATTTTAGCTCCGCGAAACTTCGGTACTTACGTAGTCGTTTAGTCTTCACGTACTCACTGAGGATTATCTAGGCATGGGAGGTGTTTAATTTTATAGCAGTTCACATGCTCTGTAGTGAGAACGCGGGAAGTACTCTCAGCACGATCCGCAAGGATGCTATCAACACAGACAACTAAAGGGTTTCACACGAAACCTGTATCATAGACCGTCACCGACTGCAGATTGTGTCACATGTTCAATTCTCTATCTGCGACCGCATATTTGCGGGTTATTTTGGTAAATAATTTCAATCCCTTTATGTATTTTTCAGACCAAAATGTGATTCACAAAATGTAGCATTCGGAGCTTTCTCTGTTGGCAAGTTGTTTGTGAGTTCTTATCCACCTTCGTCCTCATCTGAACTACACATTTGGCACAACCAGCAACGGATATCACATAACGTTGTTATTCATGGATTTATCTGGAAAGAAATCAGCCGAAATCTACGACGATTGAGGCTTCTGATTGAACTAAGAAATATATCCTAACTCATCATAAAAATATCCACAAAATCACACAACCCGAGCAAATGATATTGATTTTATTTTTCAAGTTTATATTTACGGCATCAACTCATATTCCGGATTCAATCTCTCGGCTTATTTTACTCAGTTCTTCAGTAGTTGAATATACAAGTCAGACCAGCTGGTTTTCATTGTTACCCAAGTTCAACACTCACGGTATCATGTATGGGTGTTTTATCTGTCCTCTCCGTGCATTTCCGCACATGTACCTATATTCGCACGGATAACTACTAATTCATTTGTCTATCTTGGTCGCTGAACTGATGGTGATACTACCTTGTGAGTGGCTTACCTGTGAAAATTATTTCCATTGAATATTAGGGGATGAGTTAAGCCCTTATGCTAGTTCCCATTATAAACTTGGTACTACTAGTATCATTTCTGATAGTTCATAAATCTTTCACGAAACACTTGTTTATTCACAAACCCAAATGTTTAGCGCACTGATATAGTTCAGTGGTAGATATGTCCCATGAGCCAGTTCAGGATAACTCAGAAGTATTATTCTGTCAAAAAACTGCCAGCGCTACACCTACAGAATTTGAAGAATAATACTGCTCAGTTGATTTTCCAAATTCGGAATAAGGCTGTCAGTCAAAATTCCAAACTAACACAAGACTCCTGAAAATAACGAGAACATGTAGCCATTATAGTTGTGAAAAAACTAGAATTGGATAACCATTTCTTAGTTACACCGGTATCGTCCAAACGTACCCATACTGGCATCTGATGAACACTACAGGTTCACGTCCAAGAATAAAATGATGCGGAATTACACACACTCTAAATTGCAAAACGTAAGGAATTTCATAGACAGTAACCCTTGTGGATTGATTTCAAGCAGTGAACGAACGTGTCCCGAATTGAGAAAAATCCCATTTCGCAAATACTAGCCGGTCATAACTGAAACGCACAATGAAACTTTGAAGGGAATGAAGCAAGATTTATTCACGTTGATGTAACTGTATTAGCAATATAAACACGCTATATTTTCCTGTTATGGAAGACTTCATTTTCCCCGTTTCAGTTATGCAGAAGCATGAAAACAGCATCACCTGGGAGGGTGTTCTCAACTGAACGGTGTATATAATTACCATAACAATGGCACGATCAAGGATAACCTGCTTACACGTAGAATTCGTTTATTTCTACATTCGCTACTGAAAGCTCTGGTGGCTGGTAGTTATTGACGAATAGTTGCTCAGAACGTGCGATTAAATACTCCTACTGACTCTCCCCAGCGACATCATTGGTGGTAGTTCCACGAATATATTCTGCTTTATTACGAATGAGTTGGATCACCACAGTGTGATTGTGAACCCCCTTCGTTCTCGGTAACCAAAACTAAGTGTGATTTCAAACATGTTCTACAAGATTATGTTCACGTGTTTACTATGAATACAAATAGAGGTGAATCTCTTACCTAGTTTGTGTGTGTGTGTGAAGCACATAATCTCAGACCTTTTCCCGGTGGATTTCACATTCTCTGCGATAATGGTTTGTTATCAATAACATTTCGTTAGGACCTCCGAAATCTATTCTCTGTAAAACATACTGCTACTCGCACGGATGGCATTTGGGAAGTTCGTTGTTTACTTTCACCAAATGCTTCAGTAATTCTCGATCAATATCAGTTTCCTATCTAATTATATAAACATTACCCGGATGGGTATTAGTTATCGTAGTGATGTAATGGTTTATTCTCATTCTCTTATGAAAGAAGCTCTTTGTAAAAATCTCAACAGCCGTTGGGCACAGTCTGAAAACGTGCTCCCATGGCCGAGAATCTGGATGATCTAAGGCATTCATCCGTTCATCCGTATAATCGATTCGAAATCTAACTTGAGTATGGTTACACTTGTTAGCGTGAATTTTTCGTAATCATATACATGTCAGCCAGTATTTGTTTATTGAATATATAAAAGCCTCATATAGCTGCAGAACATCTTCAGCTTTCTGACAGGTGAGACTCTTGTTTGAATAACCACATAAATTGTATGATCCCAGTGATGAACTAGCGTTGTACAAAAACAAATTTTACGAACTCTGTCATAAAATGCTAGTGGAAAATATAGTCGTAATCTCGTCGCATCTCAGGCCACGCAAGCAATGATGAAACGGGAAAACCTATTGCATTTTACGGTGTCACTGTGCCAGTCATTATTCATATTTGATTTTTTTTCGGATGTACATAACGAATTGCAAGATTCCAATTGTTACTGGTTTTTAATCTAATATCTCTCATTTCTTCTTCCAAATTTGTGCATTTTCCAATGGAATTTCACTCAGCTACTACCAACGGAACCAGCAAGTGTTCTTCAAACGTATATTCCGATGTGTGCACTTCACATTTTATCAGGTGCTGTTTACGAAGCCAGAAAACCTATTTCTCTCTAGTTATCCGAGAATTGATGGGACCAACGATAGAAACCATTTATTCATCGTTTATGAGTGATTTTTACCATCCCCATATTTCGCTCCCCGAGTACATTGGCATGTGTACTAAATAATAGATAGCTTCATCGGTTTACCGTTTCGATCGTTGTGTCTCATTTGGCAAGCGGGGCGGTTTTGTCATCATTTGCAACAACGCAGGCTGGTGCATCCTAACTGCAATGTGACTACATCTCTGCACCAGAGCAAACTTCAGATCTGTCATTCTTGCCAACACCCATATTTCTCCCTCATATCCCCTAACTGAGTTTGAGCACTTCTCTCACACGTTCGCAAAAACTCCCGAGGAAAATAATGATGTCTCGGGCTGCATTGTGGACGCATTGCGCACTCTGGAGTCTCCCACAGGTTAAGATGCTTACTGAGATTATTTTGTCGAATAACAAAAAGTAGTTTGCTTAAAGCTCCTTCCACCTGTCGGGAATTCTGTTTAAGTAATTGATGAAACTACTCCCATGAACTATAACAATGCCAACCACAAATAATTCGTACGGAACATTGATGGCAAACTCAGCAGATTCTCTCCTGGAACCCGAGTGATGTTTGCAGAGTTTGATTTAGGTATACCCCCAAACTCGTGTCTGTTGACAAATTGAGATCACCTGAATATCTATTGAAACTACCAGCCCCCCAAATATGTAATCAAATGCCTTTCAAACTATTCCATTCGGACAAGTTCCAAACTCAAATTTGCCCGCACAAATGCTGATAACTGTTCTGTTACCCATTATCTTGCAATAGTTCAAGATGTGGTAAAGGCCATGGTTCTGTGACTTTGTCCCTGTGTTTCTCATTCGCAACATAGTATGTGGTTATGTGACAGTTAAATAGTCATCTTTCTGGTGTAGAATGCATTCATTTGACCTTATTCGGCTTGACTCAAGTTTTCGAGTCAGGGGGATTTCATTTAAACTAACTGTCGAACAAAATTACTCATTGCGGACCCTGGCCGCAAGTCATGCATTTTATTTGTTCGCATTCTGTTCAACTTTTCTTACGAACGTGGTTTCGTTTTATATGCTTTGATGCCTTCGGAGACTTCGACTTCCGTCATCATTTTCATTATTTCTCGTTTTCGAAGGTCCATCACAAGCCTCAATAAAGCTACCTGACGTATTCCACTCGAGGCATTTTTTAAATCTGTCATGGCTTTCTAGTTCATAATGGACTCTTGATCAATCTGCTGCCAAATATAGAAAACATATTGCGAAATGAACGTCATTTACAGGATTCAATTTTGGATACTTTGTTAAGTAAGAAGTTCACCTTTTTGAAGATTACTCATCAGTGTTGAAGTGTTCTAAACCAGTCAGATGATAACCCTGATCCTTCTAATTTTCGAGAAATGTGGACGATTCTGCCTTGCTCTTTGCCATCCGTCCTCCGATGACTTTCTCCCAACTACAATAAATGTCAGTCCTATCAACAGCAGAATATCTCAGTAACGCACTCCTGAATGAGGGACACACTGTATACAGGGACATGTATTGATTCCTTCCCTTGTCGGTAATCCACCATAAAGGGAACATCCTGCACTCATGAATATTTTGGTCTTCCCCGTGAATGTTTTCCTACTCGTAGTCTTATAGATCAGATTCACCGCTGGGGATATATACAAAATCGCTACCAGCCAACAGGTTCAACCGAAAAACTACGTCATTCCAAAAATACAAGTTTGAAAGTCTTGAATGCCATTCCACAATGAAACTAACATGAACGCACTTTAGGTTTTGAATAAAGTGTAAGGTGTTTTATCATTTAGACAGACCGCAAACGTGCAAGAAACAGTTCAACCGGTCAGGAAAACCAATATAAATGGAACCACCAGCTGAAAACCAAACCTTTCCGTCAATAGAGAAAAAGAAGCAAGGAAAGGTAGGTGGTGTTGTGGCAACATACATAATTTCCCGGTGAGCTGATAATTCCCACGTTTTTCTCATATTGCTATATGCTTGTTTCATGTCATCAGACCTTCTCTCGATCTCGAAGTACTGTGATTAGTAACCTGTGAATGGTTCCACGTTGGACGTAGAGGGGTATCAGCCTTTTACCTGACAAATGGTTATCCGTATTCATTACGTTCATGTTTTACTGCGTACGTATTTGTTTTGTATTGTAAAGACACTGAGTATGATGTTGTGTGAGTTTTTCTAGTGAACGGTTTACGAACAACGGTTGGATTTTTCTCTTCAAAACAGAAATGCTAAAAGAGGCAAAACGGATATACCATGATCTGCACGACCAAACTTCTGCGAAGCGGAACTCTTTCTAGACCAGCCAAGAATTGCATATATCATATAAGTATTTTGCCTCCAGTTCTCCTGTTACCAAAACATTAAGCTTCCTCGCGTAGTCCCCGGCTTCATTGATGGAAATAAGCCAGATAGAAAAACAACAGAATAGCTGCTCACTGTGCAAACTTCACGAATATTTATTCGTCTTCGTATACTTTTTTATCCAATAACCACCCTGTGTACTCAGAAATCGACCCAATTTCCTCAGAAGACTTCATGTTCTTTTTCTTTTCAAAAACTCAAAATTGCTTTATTCTGCCAGTCCTGGTGATTGATTTTTCACACTTGTCATATGTGGAATGTTGAATTCCGTCATTAGTAAACCACCGACGTCGGTCACATCTTTGTTTCTTGGTTACCCAAAACAGTTGTTCCTATTCCCTAATATTGTTCTTCTATCTTTCTGTCAAAAAGGCATTGGCATATCATATTTATTTTTGCTGACCTCGAGTTAATCCAGTACCCAATGGTTTTCATATTGTGTTCCTGTCGTTTTCATTCCTATTGACCCTGCGAATTTCGCACAAAAACAACACACTCTTAAGGTAGTTACTTCAATTTGCCCTTCCCTTTTCAGAGCTTGCATGAGTCCGTGAAATCAGTTTGTCGTACACCACTCGACTACTCTACTGTCCTCGAATCTGTTCTTTGTGCTCTTTTTCAGTATCGGCAGCAATTTGGCTATGCCGTATATTATCAATGTGGATAGCTCACTTCTTCAAAGGACCCAAAACATGTTATTGAACAGCTCCAGGGTACATTCTTTTTGCCGTATTTCTTATCAAAGTACAATACCAACTTATCCAAGGCAATACACAAACGTGACCTTCGCAGTAAGCTAGTGGAGTATTACTCCATCAATCCATCATCAGTCAGTTGGAGGTCATTTCTTTTTCCGAACATTTATGCGACCTTCTAAAATGCTCGCCCAACTCTGGACAACACTTAAACACGTTCTTAATTACCAACTAAATTTTCCTCGTTTCTTTCAACTGAACTCAATGAACAGTCATCCATCAAACATGTGCTCTTTCCTGATTCGCTTTGGTCAAAGACTTAAGCGCTACAGTCAGCTTGCTGATATAATTGTTGTCTTGAAAATAACTACTGAGACTGCATACTCAGATTCGTGGGAAAAGGATGCTTGGTTCCACTTGGACAGTTATTATTTCGTGACCATCAGTCTTCTCTCCCAGTTATACAGCAATACTTTCTCGTAATTCAACATGGTCACCCTAAGGATAATTTAATCACGTCAATAGGTGGCTCGGCTATCGCCTGTCTTGTATCGTTGACGCCTTTGAACAATCATATCTCCATAATATCAATTTTACGCGATACATCGCCATGCACATCACAGTGGACTTCAAGCATTCATTTTACCTTGTGTCATCTATATATCGTTCATATCCCGCTGCTTCGTACGCGTTTACGCATACCTCTTTCGCGTATAAATATGTTTCTCAAACTAAAAATCTACCATGTTTGCACACACACTGAGAGACAACATAAACTTTGCTAAAAGTTCCGCATGGACCTCAATGGCTGATTCCGTGTTTTTTCCTCAACGTTCATCTGCACATTTCAATTAGACAGCAGCCAGTTCCCATCATCTTTGAATACGATTTGAGTTTCGTAGCTGACAGACGTTCCTAACACAATACAAAAATGCCCAGAGCCATCTAAATTAGGTAGGGCGTGTAAGTTCAACCGTAAGCAATGTTCAGTGTATCAGCTAAAGTGAGATGTAATGGTTTTTTTCTTGTAGTTCATCCAAGCATGTGAGTAATTTTCTTCTTTCACACTCTCATGTGATTTGAGGGAAAGTACCCGGCGCGTGCTGTCACTCATCCAATTTCCGTGCCCAAACAAACACTGAAATTTGCTTCGTATTGCTAAGGGTAATTTTCTAGACGGCGCAGGATAAATCCTAGTTTGAGACTTCTAGCAGAACCTGTAGGTGAAAATATTCCTCGTTGATGTAGGCTCCAAAGGTGAAGCGTTGATTAATCACATTAGAGAAAGTTCGCTTTGCACAGAAGAAAATATGAACAGTTGATGAAATCCCAATTGGTGTCAGTCAGCTGTGACAATAAACATTGGTCTCACATGTAGTAGGCTACAATAAATGATGAAAATGTATATACATCCAATAAAGAAGCCAATATTCAGGTTTCTCATTCACCGATAACCCGGTACATAGTAAAAATACGATGTGGTCTAAAGACAAGTAAACAACAATATAGGCGAGGAATCGAGGGGCATATCTTTTTGGGTTTCAAACATAAGTTGTCTACCATGTGATGGATCTCGAGGGTCACAGCCATGCAAAATTGAGGAACCTACAGAGGCCTTCTCGCTTTCTTTTCCAGCCAACCCCGGGCTAAGGAAGTGAAGCACAACGGGAAGTCAATATGGATGGGGCATACATATCACACGCCCTAAACAACAAAGCCGGTGGAGTGTATTATAGCACGTGATAGCTACGCGGCACACTCGGTTCGTTCGATACACATTCGAATGGTGAAATGGTGTACTCCTTATTTGTGAGAAACACGTGAGATACTGTTTGGGCTACGGTGATCAAATACAGACAACGAAACAACATCAACTACCCAAGCATCCCCTGTTCCGCAACCTTTTAGGAGCACACCGCGTACAGCGGTAATAAATTCCTCAGTGATAACACGAGATGAGTTTGAAAACGACAATACTATTACAGATCATTTTCGACAAAAACCAGAATAATTCAAAGCCAGTGGGGTTCCAGTTACAGCGAGTTTCGGTGGAACTTTGCGTAACTGACAGAAAAAACGAGAGGAAATTTTAATTGCAAAACAACTTGCAAAGAATAAATGAAGTCTATTTTTTCGGAGAATGCAAGTGCTGCTGCTGCGCCACTTCACTTTTACGATGGTTTTACAAAAGGCATAACCATGTCTTTTCCCGTTAGTAAAATTACATTTTTATTAACCTGTTCCTGCTAACTGGTGCTCGGACTAGCGGGATTAGTCACACTTCTGAATACCTCTATGTATTTTGTTGACTGTTCCTAAATTTGTTGTCTTTGGTGTAGAGAAAAGTATCGGATAGGATTTCATCAAACGTTTTTTGAATGCGCATATCCAATACTTTAATGGTAAAGGCTAATACCAGGATTAAGATGCCCATCATTCACCAGGTTCACATAAAATCTTCAGCTATTTTCTTGATTCTTGCTTCAAAAAATACTCTCTGAAATTTTAAAAGGCAGCCACCTCGCCAGCCTCATAGTTCCTATCTGGCAAGAATATTGAATGCCAGCTTTTTAAGTTTCACCGAAGTAATGTTTCATAAATTCTTGCTCCTGTATTTGCTAAGTCATGAATGTATACAAAAGTATTCGTTCCGCTGGAACCTGCCTGATTGGTGGGAAATCTTAAATACGTGGCCTAAAGTTCGTGCAATGACGTGGTAAACATTCAGTATCGAAGAATGTCTCACACCGATTTACACTTACGAAGAACAGGATGCTGGATCCAGAGTGTTTGATTGTGGCCGATTTATCACTGGCATAGAAAACAACAAAGGTGGCTTTGGGATTACAACCAGAAACGGCAAGGTCTTATGTATATCACGATGACTGTTCAAACACTGCACGCAAAGATTTCACATGGAATTGAAATCAGTTCACCTAGCAATTTGGTGACGATTTTTTCTCCCTAAACGAAAACTTGATATAAGGAGCCATGGAAGGTTCAGATAAATCATGTGTAATAAAACGTTCTCCCGACAATGTATCCTACAGATTGCCGATAATTCTTAACCAACAACGGCACTGATCTGGATAAAAAAATGAACCTAGATTTGGTGGTGCACTGAAACTAGACTCCCTTTGAACAATCTCAAGTTTTTCACTGTTCGTAGCAAACGTGTCATCGAATTCAATGAACAGATAATGCCTGATGGTCACACATTTCTCAGGATAACGCCCCGTGAAAAGCTGTGGGATTTGTTTTTGAATATCTCTTAAATTATGCAACACTCATATGTACAACCAGCCGATGCAATTTCAGCATGAATATATACACATTTAAAATTGAAGGTTTGTCACTAACGACAAGAAGAGGAGCTAAAACATTCTGGGTTTGTATGTAATATTAAGAAAATCCACATTCAGAAGTCCAATTTGTAAACGCTCACCAAACATTCATTTCCTGCTATGGCGTCCCTCCAAACAAAGCATGGCGGAGTACACATTCTGGCCCATTGTATTGCTTTGAAATAAACAGATTATCCGTTGAGTTACTCATAGTCCTATTGTTCATTAAACGTTTAAGAATCAAAATCAGTCACCCAATGCAATGAGGTTGTCGTGGAGATCACTGACTGAACGAATAGCATGGGTCTCTTGCTAAAGCAATCGACCCTTTACCTCGTTAGCTACAAGGAATCCATTGTTGTGTCCAAATGCATTTCTGCGGTGATTCAGCAGCTGTCACACGCGATACGGCCGGAAACAGCGGCCAAGCACGCGGATGAGCCTCAATCAATCAAGATTGCCATGAACAATTCTAACGGAAGCTTTCCATGATAGGTCATCCTTGAGTCTAATAATTATCTCCTACCATTTGACATATTGATTCAAACCAGTTCTGCGATAAAACTCACGTGTCAATCCGCAGCCTTGGTATTCTCACTGCTTCTGTTGGCGTAGTTTTGGGTGGGCGCAATTTCAATCCGTCTTGTCAATTCAGTTCATCATGATTGTTACACTTTTACATGCAAACAGACAACGGGATAAACGTAGTTATACGACGTTAGTCTAAAATGATTGGGAAATGCGGTTGCAATGAAAAAGTTCCCACTAGATAACTAGCAACGCCTTCAATTCTTCTCGCTAAAACGCAGTTACAGAAAGTCTATGTAGATATTGGTCTTGATATCACACCCATGCTCAAAGTGGTTTTTTTCACGGAGCCGTTTAAAATGCGAATCAAATATTGTTATGGGAATCTGTTACTACAAAATTATGCCGTTAAAAAACCTCGCCGCTTGATATCAGATTTCTAGGAAAGTTAAGAAAAAAATCGTAATGAGAATATTGGGATACTACCCAGATTCTTATGAAAGCATTGGCAATAAATTTGATGATTTGATACAAACAACCCCATTGCGTTTGCAGGAAATGCATCAAGGTACTTTGTCAACATTCGAAAAACCCACCACCACAAACGAATCTAGGCTTTCAACTAGCAATTATGTGACAGAATCATAGTTTTGTCATTGCGAAACTTTACAGAAAAGAAAAGGATGATTGAACGTTTATAAAGCATATACTGAAGTTTTAGCCGACAGCAAAAAAGACCATCTGGTGTGAAGGATTGGTGGAATGTTCAGCTTCAGCTCATTCAATTACTTTTGCCCAGTTTTCGAGGTGATACTAGCATTGATTGCACGAATAGGATTATCCATACCCAGTATCAACCGAGGAAATAAATTGCACTAATGACGATATATTTTTCAATTATGAAACATAAATAACATTTTGTCAATCACCAGGGCTCGCTCAAAAGCCATGGAAGGGAATTCAAACTTAGGAGAAACTACAATCAAATTTGAATTTAGTTGAGATATCAACAAGTGAACAGTTTTATCGGTCGATTAACGGTAGCTTGCTATCAACCTAGATATCAAAGAATTTAACTAACCTGTTTCTACTCCATGAAGGCGTGCACGTGTTTGCGGATAGCAACTACACATTGAGCGATTTGCCGCTCTTTGGCCTTTTCTCTTTCTTCTCACAAGACACTCATGCTGCCTCTTTTCAAACTCCTCTTTTTCTAACACAGTCTGTTCACATGAAACCAGAAAAGTTCCATAGTATTAGAGAGACTTTTTGAACCAATATTTTGCGGAAAATTCTGATAAATTCATGTATAGAAACTTGTCTATATTAAAACTGAGTATAGCGTATACTTCCGCAAATCGATCCTGTCCTGGTTGGATAACTATTCATGCTTCTGCCTACTGCAGTCGATTCTGTGTTTATAATTTTACGAAATATTTAAATTCGACCATGTGCATTATTCGAAAAAGGTGTGCGTGTTCCTTGATCAGAATCATTCTGTTGGTTACCGTGATAAAACAACAGGTTCTTTGTGGAAGATACAGTTTTCACGAAGGTCTTCAAATTATTCTTCATCAGCCCAGTGGTCTCATTTGAGTGGGAGCACAACGGCGGTACGTTGGCCATTTACAAAGGGAGACTGGAGGACCACCGGGAATCAGGTCAATGCATTGTTTTTATGAGTAAACAGGTTGCCAGTCGATGGTTGCTGCGAGCAGATTTCGTTTTACGTATTTAACTTAGTTATTATCTAGTCCACATAACCTCAATCAGGACAAACTTAACTGATAACATTCAAAATCAAATGTACAATGCGAGCATAAACAGAATGTTATTGATTTGCTTATCCAATGACTAGACTTATTAGTACACGGAAACAACCGGTGACCACGCGACAACATGGTACCATTCTTTCGCGTTGTTTTATCACATGTTACAGCGATATATTTTCCAAATAAAAAGTCTTGACCTGGCTCACGAAATATCTACTGGCAATAATTGAATATGGGTGACACTAGAATATTAAGGAGAAAGGTACAGTAGATATTTTCCATCGTGAGCAGTTTTTACTAAAATGAATCTGAAAACTCCTCAGTCAGTTATAACAAATACAAAATGGAAGATAAACCACCAATGTTCTGTCCATGTGAATCATTTCTTACTATCATATTCGATCATATTCATGGTACTTCCAAAGAATCTTATGGATCACTAGGAAAGCCAAGCTCTCATTACGATTCGCGTTCACGATCACAAACCAAGCGGTCTAACAGCAAGCAGTTATTCTCCAATCAATTATGGAGTGTGACCCAATAACGACACCTTTCTGAGCATCTCAGTATATTCTCATCGGAACTGCTGGACAAGGCATGACAGGCATTACCGTATCAACTCTGTTAGATAAAAAGACCTGATAAGTCATCTGCGGCCGGTTTACGGGTTACTCCGCACAAACTCACTCTTTCTTCTGAGAATGCCACTATCCTTGTGGTTATATTTTTGCTGTCTGTGAGCTTGTTCTCTGCCCACCACGCACTTCGTGTTTAATCAAAATAAACGTTTTACTTGTTCCTCTATAATACTGCGCCGTCAGGTTACTTACCCTAAAATTCGCCCAGTTTCCTTTCCTGAATGGAGTGATCAGTATGGTCTGCAGTGGGTTGTTAACCAATTGTTCAGATGTTTTTGTCAAACCCTATTTGGTTCACTTTCTGTGAGTACCATTATCTCCATCGTCGTGTTAAAATTTTGTTGCATTGAACAGCACTATATTTTGTTCATAATCTATAAGGCTATCGCTGTTCCTTATTTTCACTCGTCAAATTGGTATGTTATCCACTGTTGCTCGTCTAGCCCAATGGTCCTTCAGGCGTTGTGTGCATTTCAAAGGTGATTTGCATTGGTTTTTTTCTCTTTTAGGTGTATTTGTTACTGAGTTGCTTACGTATGTGCTTAATTACTTCAATCACACAAACTACCATTTTTCACTCTTGTAGTTCATTCCTGTGGTTCCTTTTTCGTACTTACTTTGAAGAGCACTGGTTGGTCTCAGCAGGCAGCTGGTCACATCATCTGTGCTCCGCATGCAAATTTCCCTCTCCATACACAGGGTACCTCCGGGGAAGGAACACAAATGATTCGTGCGAGCAAGCTGCCGCAATCCCGAACAGATTTTCCCACCAAAACCACTCAAAATTGAACACGAATTCCATAGAATTCCATCCCAACACATTTACAGGGGACTCCACTTGATCCTGGTAAATTCAGCTTTTCTTGTCGAGGATAGCGTCCAACATTACTCTCTTGCATGTAGGCCGCATAAAAACGGTTAGCAGAATCTATGTATCTCATAGAATTTTGCATGAAACGTATGGGTTTGATGTTACTTTGTTTAGCTGACTGATTTCTGGACGCACTTGAAAATTGGCGTCAAGAATTGTTAACGAATTTTGCCTACCATATGTGCATTGGTGCGCTCGCTCAATTGTTTGGCAGCCATTGACAACATTGTTGACTACCAAAAAATGCGATTTTGGCCTTTGGTCTCCTAGCCAACACAAACTGAAAAATATCACAAAGATGGTAACTGTTTAGCGGGAAAATAGACACTAGTATAGAGAGTGTGTTTCGTTTCCGATAACATAATTGGCCCCACAAATTTTGCTACAAGTCTTCTTTCCACCGCAATACATAAAAGTGATTAAACCTAAAACCTACGGACTTTCGGTGATTGCTGGCATCACGTCTTTATGTTTTAAACCTTTTGTGCCATTCATTTGTTTTTGGAATACTGGGTCCACTCGATCCAGTTCATAAACACAGATAAAAGACATGAATTGTCGCTCGATTCCGATAAACTTTAATTTCGAGGTTTCTGTCTGTTTGCCTCAAGATCACTATGACGGTAAACGGCACTTTTGCCTAGACTTTGTTTTCTTTGTAATTTTTTGTTCTGAACACCAGCATGTTCCTCGAGTGGGAACTTTCGAGTATCTGGAACGTGTCGTCCCCGTATGCAATCCACAAAGGAGTTCCGATTATTCCGGATGCGTTGTTTTTAAACAGCTCCTAAAATTTACTGATATATAATAAAGTAGGAGATAACAAAGAAGTGGAATCATTCTGAGCAAACTCTTGTCGAGATATATGCTCGCTAAATCCTCTGGGCATGGAATGCCAGTAACTTTCACTTTTAGGATCGCATTGCTTTCAAGCGGATTTGGCCTACGTTAACTGAGATGTTTTCCTGATTCATTATTTTATCGTCTAAAAGTGAAATAATAACTTAAGAGAAAGTTATATTTTATAGGTAACGCCCATCATCCATTCGTTTGGTGCGTATTCAGCGTGACTGACAGATTCCAGACGTGAAATCAATGACGGATCTGCAAACAAAGAAGTTACTGCAAAAGCATTGTTGATAAGCTAGGTTTATATTTTCTGCTAATTACCTGCATGCTTTCACCATAGAGTAACGGAGAGACTGTGGCCACCGATCAAACCTATCATCTAGCTGATCATGTCATTCAGTCGACAATTGCAATTCACGGTAATGTATACCAAGAGTCCCGAAACAGACCAAGGAAGGCTTGCGTAGTTACACAAATCATTAAACGGGATCTGTAGGATGTCAGTGGCTACCTACTAAGCTACAGCATGGATAGATCAGACCAACTAAACGGGTATGGGAAGCAAAGGAACTAGCTCGAAAGCGGTGGACACCTAACAAAATTGATGAGAAATAGTCGGCCTGTCAGAGGATCGATGTTGCTATATCGCTAAATAGACGATTGCACAAGTTCTATGGACTGGAAGTGTTTGGCTGCTCAAATATCATTTCCGTTATCGCACCCTTTTACTCCTGATTGGCAGGTCTCATAAATGCACTCCATTCACTTCAAACGACTGTTGAGCCACAGTTTATGAAGATCAGCTCTGAGAAATTCAGTATGCTGTAAATACAAGTGCAATGGAAGTAACCGTTTTCACACAATTTATTTCTTCATTTGAAAGCATTTCAGGTGTGTAAGTGGAGTATGTGAATGCGTTCTCATTTGGGGATTTCGGTACAGTATCGAAATATATGATGCGGAAATCAGGTTCAAATACCGATTTCCTCTGCGAAGGACGGGGTTGGAGGCCAAGGGACTATTACAGAAAAAGTGCGAAATGTGACTTCTTTGGTATTCTGCTCTGTTATGATTGTGATGACCAGGAGTAAAATGACACATGCCAAAATTATGTAGAACAGTATCCTGCATACTTAAACTTAAGTCTTCAGATATCACCGCCGCACTGAACAATTTATTTTGGCCATATAGAGCGGGGATATGTTTGTGCGGTTAATATGTCGGTGTTACTGAGTTTGCTGAAAACACACGGGTAACTGAATGTTCAATCCAAAAAGGTCAGACGGAACAAACACTGCCTTTGCAACTGGTTTATTTGGTTTTCATTCGTTTGTCCAGATGAACAACTACTAACACCGTACAAACAAACACGGCAAATGAACGACAACAGCCAGGTAAACCGTTCGGCATTTGTCACTCCAGGAACTGTTACGTTTTATTTAGGTAGCCCGGTCAGTCTTGTTTTGGCTACATAACTAGTGTCAGGGTGTCAAGGAAAAATCCTTATCGCATCTCCGTATCTTTATTCTCCTTGAGTCAACGAATAACTTGAGGTGCGCAGTACCAATCATTGCTCCGCGATCGCGTTTCCGTTGAACGACACCAAAGACATCAATCTTATACGGGAGCTGACTACCGCGTGCAATGACTGTATACCCTGACCTATGGCTCATATTATCTACAGGAATTTTGTTAACTTAACCGTCCGAGCCCCAAGCAATGCTGAATTTGGTTGCATTTGAACAATTCAATCCATGTGATTTGGGTGGTCGCACCATTGAATCTCAAATTTATCTGGGAAAATATCATGAAATTGGTTTTTAAAATACCACCCCAGCTTGAAATGTATTTCCTAGTGCGAATAAGTGCAAATATGAAAGTTGGGTTTGCACAGTATTGTGCCTATAACTGAATGGTACATTACGACACCTATCATGCTGAACATTTGCACATCCAATCTTAATTCACGAAGAACATTTCCTTCACTCTAAACACAAAATCGAACATTCCAGCAGCAAGCATCCTTATGCAGGTTGATTAATTCATGTGGGTCGTCGGTAGCCTTCAGTAACGTGCCCATACACAAACTGGACGTGTAAATGATCATAATTTAACAGAAGATGCTAATTCAGCACGTCTGTTTTGAAAAAGAAGAATTTATGAAATGAAATACAGTGTGAGGTGTAACAGTTTTCGGACCTGTGTTTTTTCGTGTTTTCCAATGACATTCGTTAAAGAAACGTATTCCAGATATGAGTCCTCCCACTGAACTCACGATTCTGAATCGCTGGATGTTCGGGTGTTATCCATTTAATTGTCAGTGTTATTTCGATGAGCTTATCAAACAGGAGGTTTATGGTCGTCAATACCTGTAGAGTTCTGTCTCGTTCTGAATAAAACCAGATCACTACTCAATAAAATATGAGGCTACCTACCGGTGAAAAATCAGAAGTAAGAAGCTCAAGAAACTTTGTTTCAGTGTAGAAAAATGTACTGTGATATGCGCTTTATTGATTAAAATATTCTTCCGAAAAACTTTGTCTATGGACTTTGGGTAAGAAATGCCTCATATCCTAAGAATTTTATCTGCCTGATGTCCAGTTCTTACGAGAGGTTCACCGATCGATCGACTGAACGAACGACTTGAAACGTACACCTGACAGATCATTTACATTGCTCGCATCTATGATTACACGTCGTGGTTAATTTATGACACCGGTTTTACGTCACATGATTGCAATGTCAATTTGTCAGCCGCTTTTGCGAAACAAACAATAGCGGCACAGTGTTCTCTACGTATCGTCCTCAAAAATAAAAATGAAAGGTTAAAAGAAAATCTTTAAGCCAAAAATTAATATCATCTATCTCGTTCCAATACTGCCTTCAAAGTAAGAGATTCTCTTCATTGATGATGGAGATACATGTCACTTCTAACTACGTTCTACCTATTCAATTGAACGTCGATTTATATATATATATATATATATATATATATATATATATATATATATATATATATATATATATATATATATATATAATATACCTCTTAGACAATTTCCGCGAGAATTCTTTAAATCATAGCAAATCACGGTAGTGCGTTGTTGACCTATTTATGTACCTGTACATTTCCGCCTTTCCCATGATTTTCAATGTCCCTTGGTGCAACACTCATTTGTTGTACCGACGTTTTAATGTAAAACACACACAACTTTTTAGAGCTTCATCAGCGCGCAATAAAAAAGGCGGTCAATAAATCTTTCATTCTGGCACTGTCTCATCATCTGATTTGGAGTGTCTTGGAGTTATATCGGTCGGAACTAACTGTGAGAAACAAAACATTTTAGTAGCTTCCACGGCGTCACTTGACACTTCGCTCAATACCAGCCTGTTCTGTTCAACGAATGGCTGTAAGACCGAACTGAACTGAAGACATTAGCGGATATTGGCTTTTTGGCGCTCATTTCCCGATCACAAGAATACTGAACAACGGTGAGTTTGTGTCACATCTTTTGTTTCATTTTAATTCCTAATGTACATAGCCTTTTGGCCTTTTCATCAAAGCCCGCTCCTCCGCCAATCTTAGTCTGCTAGTGTCGTCTTAAATATTGTTGATAATAATTTAGTATACCACATAGACAAAGTAGTACGCTACACCTGTAATCCACGGGCTCAATCATGGACGGCACTGGGTAATTTTCTACTCGACAAACCTTTGGTCGATCACAATTAATTTCTTCCAAATCAAAAATGAATGGATGGATGAATGTATTGATGGATCGATAGATGAAGAGATGGATGAATATATGAATGGACAAATGGATGGATGGATTGGTGGATGAAATTATGATCGGAAGGATGAAAGTATTCATGGACGTATGGATGAATGGTTGGATGATTTGATGAATGGACGGATTTTTGTATGTATACATGGAAGAAAGTTTGGATGGATGAATGGATGGATGGATGGACGAATGATTGTATGAATGGAATGATGGATGGATTGTTGGATGGATGGATTGATGTACGGAAGGATGGAATTATGATTGGATGGAGGGAAGAATGGATGGATGGTTGGATTGAATGATGTATGGATGGATGGATGGATGGTTGGGTTGAATGATAGATGGATTGATTTTTTCAGTGGATGAATTGATGGACGATTTGATGGACGGATTGGCAAGACGTTGGCGGGAAACATGGACGAATGTATTGATGCAGAGATTGACGGATGAATGGACGGTGGTTTGCATACATGGATGAATGGTTTGAAGGATGGATGGATGCATCGATGGATGGATGAATGGATTATTCATGGATGAATTGATGAATGGATGGATGGTTGGATGGATGGATGATGGCTTGATAGATGGATGGATGTATGTAGGGATGGATTGTTGAATGACTGATGGAACGAGGGAACGTTTATGGATGTATGGATGAAAGGGTGGATGGATTGATGGATGGATGGATGGATTGATCGATGACTGACAGGATGGATGGATAGATGGATGGATGGATGGATGGATGGAAGGTTGGATGAATGAATGGATGGATGGATGGATGGATGGATGGATGGATGGATGGATGGATGAAAGGATGAATGAATGGATGGATGGATGGTTGGATTTATGTAAGGAGGGAAAAATTGTTGGATGGACGGATGGATGGATGGATGGATGGATGGATGGATATATGAAATGATGGTTGTATGGATGGATGGATCGATGGATGGATGGATGGAGGGTTGAATGGATGGACGGATGGATGAATGTGTGGAAGTATGGATTGATCCATGATTGGATGGACGGAAGTAAGTATTGATGGATTTTTGAATGGAATGATCGACGTATATATGAATAGTTGGATGAATATATGTATGGAAGGATTAATGTGTAGTTTATTGGTTGAATGGATGGATGGATATTTGGATGAATACATGTATGTATGGATGGGTGGTTATAAGTATTCATGGCTGGATGGATGGATGAATTTATAGATAGATGAATGGATGGAAGGATGGTTGGATTGATAGATGGATGGAAGAATGTTTGGATATACGGAGGAATGGACGGAACTATTCATGGATGAATGAATGAATAAATTTCTGGATGGATGAAATGATGAATGGATTGATGGATGGGTGGATGAATGAATGAATGTTTGGTAGGATGAATGGCTTGTTACATGGTTGGATGGAACTTTGGATGGATGGAAGAAATTGAGGATGGATTTAGGGATGGATGGAAATGTGAACAAAAGGGATTGTTGAACGGTTGGAAAAATTAATGAATGGATGGAACAATGGACGGAGGTATTGACGAATAAATGGAGTATTGCCTGGACGGAGGGATGGATGGACGGATGAAAGGATGAATGAAAGGATGGGAGGATGGATGGATGGATGGATGGATGGATGGATGGATGGATGGATGGATGGATGGATGGATGGATGGATGGATGGATGGATGGATGGATGGATGGATGGATGGATGGATGGATGGATGGATGGATGGATGGATGGATGGATGGATGGATGGATGGATGGATGGATGGATGGATGGATGGATGGATGGATGGATGGATGGATGGATGGATGGATGGATGGATGGATGGATGGATGGATGGATGGATGGATGGATGGATGGATGGATGGATGGATGGATGGATGGATGGAAGGATGGATGAACGGACGGATGGGTGGATGTTTGGTTGGATGGATGGGTGGATGAAGGAATGAATGTTTGGTAGGATGAATGGCCTGTTACATGGTTGGATGGAACTTTGGATTGATGGAAAAAATTAAGGATGGATTTAGGGATGGATGAAGAACTGAACAGAGGGATTGTTGAACGGTTGGAAAAATTAGGAAATGGATGGAACAATGGATGGACGTATTGACGAATAAATGGGGTATTGCCTGGACGGAGGGATGGATGGATGGATGGATGAAAGGATGAATGAATGGATGGAAGGATGGATGGATGGATGGAGGGCTGAGAGGATTGATGTATGTATGGATGGATGGATGGATGGATAAATGGATGAATGAATGGATGGACCGATGGATGGATGGATGGATGGATGGATGGATGAATGGATGGATGGATGGATGGATGGATGGATGGATGGATGGATGGATGGATGGATGGATGGATGGATGGATGGATGGATGGATGGATGGATGGATTGATGGATGGATGGATGGATGGATGAATGGAGGTATGGTTGATTTAAATCTTGGATTTAATTATGGATGGATTGAAGTTTGGATGGTTGTTTAAATTGATGGATGGAAGGATGGATGGATGGATGGATGGATGAATGGATAGATGGGTTGATGGATGGATGGATGGATGGATTCAAGGATTCATGGATTAATGTTTGGATGAATGTATGGATGGGTTTTTGATAGACGGATGAATCGATGGATGAATGGATAGATGAATGAATGGATGAATGAGTGGATCGATGGAGAAGATGGATTTTTGAATGGATGGATGGAAATATGTATGGATTGATGGATGCATATATGGATGGATGAATGATTTTATACACGTGTCAATGGATAGATGGATGAATGGATTTATTAATTAATGGTTGTCTGAATGGATTAATGGATGGATTTCATCAGTGATTGGATGAATGTATGAATGAATGGAGCGCTTGATTTATATATGGATGGATATATGGATTGATGGATGGATGGATGGATGGATGGATGGATGGATGGATGGATGGATGGATGGATTGATGGATGGATGGATGGATGGATGGATGGATGGATGGATGGATGGATGGATGGATGGATGGATGGATGGATGGATGGATGGATGGAAGGATGGATGAACGGACGGATGGGTGGATGTTTGGTTGGATGGATGGGTGGATGAACGAATGAATGTTTGGTAGGATGAATGGCCTGTTACATGGTTGGATGGAACTTTGGATTGATGGAAATAACTAAGGATGGATTTAGGGATGGATGAAGCACTGAACAGAGGGATTGTTGAACGGTTGGAAAAATTAGGAAATGGATGGAACAATGGATGGACGTATTGACGAATAAATGGGGTATTGCATGGACGGAGGGATGGATGGATTGATGGATGAAAGGATGGATGAATGGTTGGATGGATGGATGGATGGATGGATGGATGGATGGATGGATGGATGAATGGATGGATGGATGGATGGATGGATGGATGGATGGATGAAAGGATGGAGGGGTGGATAGATGGATGGATGGATGGATGGATGGATGGATGGATGGATGGATGAATCTATGGATGGATGGATGGATGGATGGATGGATGGATGGATGTATGGATGGATGGATGGATGGAAGGATGGATGGATGAATGGAGGTATGGTTGATTTAAATCTTGGATTTAATTATGGAAGGATTGATGTTTGGATGGTTGTTTAAATTGATGGATGGAAGGATGGATGGATGGATGGATGGATGAATGGATAGATGGGTGGATGGATGGATGGATGGATGGATTCATGGATTCATGGATTAATGTTTGGATGAATGTATGGATGGGTTTTTGATAGACGGATGAATCGATGGACTGATGGATGGATTTATTGACGTATCAGTGCATGGATATATGTATCTATGGTTGAATGAGCGGATCTTTTTACGGAGGGATGAATGGATGGTTGGTGGGATGAAATGATGAATGAATGACTCGATAGAATGAAGGATTATTTGATGGATCTATGTTTTGGTGAATGAATGGATGAATAGATGGATGGATTTTTGGATGGTTGAAGGAATATATACACGGATGGATGGACGGGTGTTTCGGTGGTTTGACGGATGAATGGATTTTTGGATGAATTGTTAGTTGTATGGATGAATGGACGGAAGAATTCATGGATGAATGAATGGATACATTTCTGGATGGATGGAATGATGAATGGATTGATGGATAGATAGATGAATGAATGGACGAATTCATAGACGGATTGACAAATAAATGGCGGAATACGTGGACGTATGTATTGATGGAGAGATGGATGGATGAATGGACGGTGGGGTGGATACATGGATGAATAGATGGATAGATGGATGGATGGATGGATGGATTGATGAATTTCTGGATGGAATGATGGATGAACGGACGGATGGGTGGATGTTTTGTTGGATGGATGAGTGGATGAACGAATGAATGTTTGGTAGGATGAATGGCCTGTTACATGGTTGGATGGAACTTTGGATTGATGGAAAATACTAAGGATGGATTTAGGGATGGATGAAAAACTGAACAGAGGGATTGTTGAACGGTTGGAAAAATTAGGAAATGGATGGAACAATGGATGGACGTATTGACGAATAAATGGGGTATTGCATGGACGGAGGGATGGATGGATGGATGGATGAAAGGATGAATGAATGGATGGAAGGATGGATGGATGGATGGAGGGCTGAGAGGATTGATGTATGTATGTATGGATGGATGGATGGATGGATGGATGGATATATGAAATGATGGTTGTATGGATGGATGGATCGATGGATGGATGGATGGAGGGTTGAATGGATGGACGGATGGATGAATGTGTGGAAGTATGGATTGATCCATGATTGGATGGACGGAAGTAAGTATTGATGGATTTTTGAATGGAATGATCGACGTATATATGAATAGTTGGATGAATATATGTATGGAAGGATTAATGTGTAGTTTATTGGTTGAATGGATGGATGGATATTTGGATGAATACATGTATGTATGGATGGGTGGTTATAAGTATTCATGGCTGGATGGATGGATGAATTTATAGATAGATGAATGGATGGAAGGATGGTTGGATTGATAGATGGATGGAAGAATGTTTGGATATACGGAGGAATGGACGGAACTATTCATGGATGAATGAATGAATAAATTTCTGGATGGATGAAATGATGAATGGATTGATGGATGGGTGGATGAATGAATGAATGTTTGGTAGGATGAATGGCTTGTTACATGGTTGGATGGAACTTTGGATGGATGGAAGAAATTGAGGATGGATTTAGGGATGGATGGAAATGTGAACAAAAGGGATTGTTGAACGGTTGGAAAAATTAATGAATGGATGGAACAATGGACGGAGGTATTGACGAATAAATGGAGTATTGCCTGGACGGAGGGATGGAAGGATGGATGAAAGGAT